>CM055968.1:50302500-50902500 GCA_029531755.1 Holothuria leucospilota
TTATCCTGGGAAGGAGAGGCGTACACTAGATGGTAGTCATCCAAGGCGGATAAGAGAAACTGAGCCGTAAAGTTATCATCAAACTCTAACCCGAAGCGGATACGTGGCTGTATATATTTCCATTTTTCGCTCTTTGCTTGTTTTTTCTTTGTCATTTTATTGGAGTGGCTTCGACAGTTTTGGCTGCCCCCCTCCCGACTACGCCAATGACTTCCCCTTTTGGAAAATGTTTGTTAGTGATAGGTAGCAAACTGATGATATCTTTGGCAATACTGATCATATGGTGAAAAATTCTCATTTCAAAGCACACGGACGTCAGAAAACGTGAAACACGAAACAGAAACCACGTTTCGTATTTTCTGATGTCCGTGTGCGGTAGACAAAAACCGAAAACATTGGAAACAAGTGTTTCGCTCAGCAAGTTGTCGGTCTACCGTGCGCGTTGCGTGTTTCGCGTTTCGCTAAACAACTTGCGAGTCACTGCAATCAACATACGAAGATCAGTGTGGCGTAGCCAGGATTTCTCTCAGGAAGGAGGAGGGGGAGGGGGGCATGCAGTATGTTGTGTGATCGCCGGCCTGGGGGAGGGGTCTAAGGGGCCTCCCTTTTGAAAATTTTTGAAAAATTAGGTGTCCTTAAATCCAATCTGGTGCCACATTTGCTGCCTTTTGAAGTAAAATTTGTGTTAAAAAATTTACGTATTTTTAAGAACTAAAACAAAAGAAAAAGCGCCATTAGTGAGGGAGATCCATGGCCCAATGGGGTGTCACCCTCCCCTTTGAAAACATTTTGAAAATTAGATGTCCTTGCATTCAATCTGGTGCCATATGTGCTACATTTGAATAACATTTACGTATTTTTTAGAACTAAAAAAAGTCGGCATCAGTGAAGGGGCCATGGCCCAATGGCCCCCTAAATACGCCACAGGCGAAGATTGATACATATGATTACAAAATGGCAACATGGAACCGTCTTCAACATCATGGCTTCCTAATATGAAAAACTGTTAGTTGACACCATATGTGGGCAAATGGCCATACATCTTCGTTACTTCTTTCCCAGCTCATTCGAACAAGGAAATTAAAAAAAATTGCAAACACTCTTCAAAAACATACATTTTCCACCTACTTCCGTTCTCGACTACGTTCATTAAGGTACTGCCTACCACAGTACCATCCTGTTGCTTAAAATATTGTCGTGTACTCACTTTTGATCCCCCCCCCCCGCCGGTAACCAAGAATTCTGACATGGGCAGAGAGACACTACAGCATTCAGGCTTCGGGAGGGGGGGGGGTAAATTGATTACCACTGTTTACCAACGCAATCAATTTTCCAAAGGCAAGAGAGTCTGTACGGAGACAGCCCGGCTTTCTAGTTCCAAATCCCCTTCCTTGCTGTAGAGTGAAATAAGAGCCGTGTCTGTTCCAGAAATCTGAGTGTATAACTGCTAGTCGTTCTGCGGGAGGTATGCTCCGCCGCATGCTCTTATCTTGTAGCGGATGACTGGTGGGTACGGTTTCTCCTTTGATCCTAGTCTCAATTTCCAGGACTTTGCCTACATAGGGTCAGGCTCATGATTGTGTGTCTGTGGGGAGGGGGAAGCAAACCAAAGCTGTCACAGAGGCGACGGGTTTGCCGGAACAATGTCGATATAGGGTGAGGATGGGGATTGAAAAATATCTTTGCACAAAAATACGATTCCACTGCAAAGTACATTTTTCCATAGTATCCGTATACACTTGAAGTGGCGAATTTTGTGCTGATTTCTCGTTTATCGGAGAAATCTGAATTCTGTAAATGCACAATGCGCAAAGCATGCAAATATTATGAGGTACGCCTAAATGAATCTGTACTAATCAAATGGAAAGAAAACCAACTGTTGGGGCGGTTGACCTGCATCAGGGATTACCCGGTCTGCCGGATGGATTAGTCAAATCCCCTCAACAAGTCACTTACCGTACTGTACGACGAACATTAGAGAACATTAACTAGAGTATGCGATATGGCATGAAACTCCCTTAACCTCCACATAACACTGTGAAGGCTATCTCAAGGTTACTTGGCAATGTAAAAAAAATAGTTGTACTATTAAGCTTTATGGAACGGAACTATGAAAGAAACTGAAACAACGAAAATTCTAGTGCCAAGCGCAAAGAAAATTTTGGGTTCACACTGAAGAAACTGCCTTATTGAGCAGTTGAGAGCAAAAGCAGCTTGACCGTCTGGGCGACTTGTCACCGTCGGGAACTACATGCTTTATCGTACCGACTTAGGCCCTGAAAGTGGAAAAATTCCCAAACGAGGGAAGAGAACTCCCCCGACGGGAGGTATGGCCCCTGACCCGTATCTAGAGCCACCCCTGCCTCGGGGGCTTTTTTGGCGCTTGTTCGAGGAGACTACCTACCATGTTGATTACGACGAGCAACGGCTAGGACTCCTAGAAAGTTACTCTCTGTCTAGCCGAATTTTGTTTCGCCTTTGTTTTTTGTGTTCATGTACATATGGGTTGATTTTTCACCGTGTGCGGGTACATCAACGAAAACACGAAACAAGTGCGAAACAAACTTGTTTCGTGTTTCCGGCGTGTTTTCTGACGTCCGTGTGCGGTCGGCTTTATTGTGGATGCCATTTCATCAGGCCAGAATTGTGCTTAGATGAAGTATCTTTTTCACAAAAGTCGATCGACTTGTTAGTTTTGGTTATTTATTTTGTACTTACGAGATACATAACACTATACCCTCGGATTTAGCTAAAATCACCTTGTAAAACAAATAGAAATGTCACCGATAACAGGGACAATAGATGGCACACTCGTCATGAAAATGCAGACTAGCCAGTTTGTATCGATCTGCAAATAGGAAGGATGTGATGGTTGGATCGATCAAACGAGTGATTTGTGAGACAGTATGACAAGGCTTCACTCATAGCTTTTCACAAAAATGATGCATGTCCGGCAAGGATGTTGCGTACCCCCTGAAAGATCCCGCGTACCCCACTGGTACCTGTAACAAAGGTTTATGGAAATAGGGTTGTCATAGTTCAGTCGCCCAATGACGTATAGTTTTCACTCAATTATTGTTTTCATTGAAGGAGGAATACCTGAATGCGGCGGACTATTTGGACCTTCTACTAGACACGACCCTCCACTAATTTTCAACGTCAAAGAAGATCCGATGGAGTCTACACCGATAGATCCAGGTTCCTCTGAGTACCAATCTGTACTGATGAAAGTAAATCAGGCCCTGGTCGACTTGGAGCAGAGTCTACTACAAGACAATACGACTGTTGTAGACTACACATCAAACTCTTGTGTAATGCTTTGTTGTAACCCACTCAATGTGGTTTGTCGATGTGACTAGTTAAAATGCTGTGGTTGGTATATTACATGAAACAATTCACATTTGTATCAACCGGCATAAGATTTGGCTGAAATATATACTAGTTAAGTCCCAATCCGGTCATGGTGACACCGGGATCTGTCCGGTAGGGGCCAAGCTCCGGAGCCCAGCAGCGGCGTAGGAAGATATTTGACATGGGGGTGGGGGGCAGACCAGACGGGATTTCTCGACCTTGACCCCCCCCCCTTCCCACACCAAAACATCATATTTGATCAATTTGATTTTTCCGATTTTAATTTGAGCAACAAAAAAAAAATTTCAAAGAAAAAGAAAACAACAACAATACATATTTATATAGGCATGCATCGGTTATCAAACGGCATGCTAATTACATGCAATCATTTGCCGTGTTACTACCCTTCCATATTGATTAAAATTTTTTGAGGAAGTCGTTACAATAATAATGATAATAATCAGCGGCGTAGCCAGTATTTCTCTCAAGGGGGTGGGAGCATGAATTATGTTGTGTGATCGCCGGCAGTGGGGAGGGGTCTAAGGGGAGGAGTGTCCCCCTCCCCTTCTAAAATTTTTGACAAATTAGGTGTCCTTACATGCAATCTGATGCTACATATGCTACCTTTGAAGTAAACTTCATGTTAATAAATTTACGTACTCTAGGTACTAAAAAAAGTCGACATCAGTGAAGGGGCAAGGCCCAATGGCCCCCTAAATACACCACTGATAATCATTTTAACCATTAAAAACGCACTGGTGAATAAATGAAAATGTATTAAAGCAGGATTGGGAACCTACGGCCAGCGGGCCGTATGCGGCCCGCGAGACTATTTCATCCGGCCCACGAGGCAATTCATAAACGTTAATTCAAAATCACTTGAAAAGTAATTCATAATAATGTTTTAGCCCACTGTACCCACCGTTTATCCTGCTTAGGCTATGCCACTTTCCGGGTATTTAACGAAAATTTGCTGCGAAACACTACCAGTAGGCCTAATATGACCAGGGAGCTGTCAATGGCAGCTGTCAATGGCAACTCCCTGATATGACTAAAACCCTTCAATGCACAATGTGCGGTAACATGCCAACCGTTTCGTGCAGAATCCTTGTACTTCTGGTAACGGAAGCTTTGCGTGGCAGAGAGCTACATAACATTGTACAGATATGCATAACCACACGTGCAGGTGCAGGTCTTTCTATTACAGTACGAAGCCCTGTGGGCATTTTATCAATCCCAGTACATTCTGGAAGGGGTGGGGGTAGAACTGTTCCCCCGAAGTCGCCGAAGAGAGAAATAAATGTAGCAAATGGACAATTTTGCAATGTAAAGTGAGGAAAAGTAAAGTTGATTTAAAAATTCGCATTTTTCGCGCGCTCCTCCCTTTTTTTTTTCTTTGCTCATTCATTGTTACTTCATACATACTAAAGGGACAAATGACCATACTGTGATACTTCTGGGCCCTGTTTCATAAAGAGGTAAGATTGATCTTAAGTTTGACTTCAGTAGCACGATTGCATGATAGATCAAACTTATGAAACAGGACCCTGGTTTGTGTAGCCTTACATATCTACGTCATTTAAAGGTAGTGGATGAACATTTCATTGCCTACAAATTTGTACAAATTCCAGAACTTCTGGGGCTTCGCACTAGTTCTTGCTCGGACTTTTCCCCTAGACCCCACCAGGGCCTGTTTGGGGTCCCTTGGCCTGCGCCCTATGGAGAAAGCTTGTTGCGTCCTTTCTGTGTGCGGCCCACGAGTGGATTATGACTTTCCAAACGGCCCGTCAGAGGAAAAGGTTCCCCACCCCTGTATTAAAGTATGATGCGGGCACGATTGTGTTTTCATGACATCAGATAAGCAGGGCACAGGGCCTACCTTATTTAAGTCTGTACATGTCTATGTTATATGTATTGAACACTATCGTGATTGGGGGGATGACATCTGCCCCCACAAAAAATATTGCGGGGCCTGCCCTCCGGTTCCTACGCCACTGCCTAGATAGAGGCGACGGGTTGAGAAAAGGATGGCGACATGGGGTGGTGGGAAGAAGATTGGAAGGGAAGAAAAACTGCCATTTTGCAATACTATTCCATGAAAGAGAATGTTTTAAGTATTAAATGAATTAATTTGATGTATCGAGTTAAGGACTGATTTATTGTTTTCTAGAAAAGTCTCAACTGCCCTTCAAATATGGTATAAGAGAACTACCCTTGCGATTAGAAATAAAGCTCCATGAGCTACATACGTTTGTGTACGACTACCAATAGCTTAGTTTGCAAGGTGTTGATCTAGAGTTTTTGTAGGAAGGGGACATCCAACGTCAAGCAGGCTCTACTGCAAGGACATTCAGGGCGGCTATCCGCCTTCGGAAGCGAGGTAAGGCATCTCAGCGCAAAGGTTAAATTTTATGATGTGGGCCCGTTTATAGAACCAATGACCCATTGGCTGATCGCAGAGCACTCCAACCGAGGGCCGGAAGTCCAGGTCCCCTGGAAGGGTTTTGTAGGGTCCAAGAGCAACAAACCATGGGCCGATAGAGGGCCCACGGAAACTGGGATATTTTCAAGAAGTCATAATTAGGATGAAGCATTCATACAAAACAGATAACAAAAATTTGTTTATCTTATTGTTTGATAGCGTAATCATCGATCAGACAGTCAGATGATCTGATGATCATTGGCTTAGGCAGCAGGTATAGGGTGGGAGCAAGGGGGAATGGGCCTCCCAATAATTTGACCGAGGGGGCCAGATACCTTCCCCCAATATTTTAGGATAAGTCGACATATAAGCAAATTGCTTGAAAGGTATTGAAAACTAATATTCGTTATTATATTTTCATTTTTTCTTGTTATAAGTCACAAATTTAACCCATTTCCAACGATACAAATCAGTAATAAGTAAAAAATTTTATAAATGATAAAAATTTCTAAACTATATAATCTAGCCCTCTATCGATTTTCGATTTTTTCTAGAATAAACCCAAAGACGTTTAAGCTATAGGGGTTAGAGTGAGGTATGTTTTCGACTGATTGATGGATCTGTTTTAATAATTTCCTATCACAAATTGGTTGGCAAACTATCGCCATTTCCGCAAATCCTTCAAAAACTACCAAAACTTTCGCGCACTCCGCGTGCTTTACCTTGACTTTTATTGCTTTCTTTAATACCGACTCAAACGTATTCGCATTTTTCACTTTAAAGGGTTTACATTTTACAACAATTCTAATGCAAAATTTCGGCGCGCAATTACCACAGTACACTCCATGCCTGATGCCCACTTTTAGGAGAATAATTCAGGATTTTTTCTGGCAAAACTATTTTCCGAAACTGTAGGTACAGTTCCAACGGCAGGCTTGCTTCAAGACGGGAAAATGTGATAATCGAACATTATGAGCCACATTTGTAGCCTGGTATAGATGATCTGAAGTATATAATTCATTACATAAGCTCATTTAAAGGTCATTATCTGCTTAATAATACAGTTCCAGAGAATGAGCATTATGAAACAAGCCTATTAGTCCTCTACCTCTCAGGCACAAGCTTTAGAGGGGTATCAATGCACTGTCAAAATATCATCAAATGGTGAGAATTACTAGAAATGTATTCAGTTCAAAGCTTTGTCAGAGATAGCCCCCGTTTGCTTCTAAACCGTCAAACTTGAACAAAAATTTCACAATAGGAAGAGTTGTCACCCGCTCCTCTTGGGCAACACACCCTTCCATTGTACCGGAACAAAATAAGAACAATTCACTAACTTTGCCAAAGATTGCACCATTTTGGATGTAAGCCACCTCTAATGAACAAAATTTCTAGGAGGAGGATATGCCACCACTTAATCCCTATCACCAGGATGTCAACTCAAGGTGTCAACTATCCTAGGTACATCACTGTACTTACCAAAGTAAAGACTCTTTTGCAGACCCTGACCTTACATGAAACAATGAAATATAATAACATCATTATTCCTTTTCTTTGTTTCCTAAGCAACATATTTTGGTGCGCAAAATTTATTTAATATGGTAAGAGGCCACCGGATATTCCTATCAAATTCATTATATGAAAAATTCTGAACAAATAGACCAATTGTGTGGGTCAACTAACTATGTAAAGTCCACCATTTTACATACAGGCTCCATCAGAATTAAAACATTTACTAAAAGCAGAAGAGGACATCCCCTACCCTTATACTCTCTCCCTCCAGATTACAAATAAAAACACCTTTCACGGACCAGCATTCCTTAGACAAACATTTGTCTGTATTGTAATGAGTTATTTCAAGTTTATTTGAGCTTGCAGAGTAACATCCTGTACTATTATTCCCTACAATTTTTTTATGAATTAATTTTGCTTCTGGGGGCACAAATTTTTACTAAATGAATGTTCAGACGCAACCTACAAGTCTTGGGAAAAGTCTCTTCCCGCAGTCTGGGAAGGAACTGGGGCAAAAGTCGTCGCAGCTTAGTAAGGCCGTAGCAGTGTGCAGCTGTCATCGACCCGAAGGCGACTCATCTTTTAAAGAATGGGTGGGCCAATAAAGACGCCTTTGCCACTCGAAGGCCCAGTTTGCTCGCCCCCCCCCCCCATCCCATGCGTGACTAATAATCAGTAGATAGACTTTTGGATATATCCACCTTGGAAGTGTGTTACGGATATGGTTCACTTACAATCCGACTACGACGCACCTGACCAATAATACGGACAACTCATCTCCGACAAGTAGTTCGGTTGAGTTGCATCACATTCCAAAAGGCTTTTATTTCACAATGTCGGACATGATGTCTACTTCATGGCAAACAATTGTGCAATACGGTACTTCTATTTTACCGAGAGCCTGGATTTCTTCAAAAGATAATGGATTCTTCAAAAGACAATGGCTTCCCGAATAGTGTAGTAGAGATCACTTACTGACACAGAACCCTTAATTTGTGATTACTTTCCCAACAACATATAAAAACTTCCCGCCAAACAGAATAGTTTTCCAGTTCAGTTAAATCTGGAAGGGGTTAGGTGTCTGGTTAATGAACCCAAAGAATTATTTCTACTCACCACTCATTTCTTTAAGTTAAACATGATAGTAATCAAAAAATTTCCTTACATTTCTGTAGCCCCCCCCCCCCACCCCACCCCCTCAAAAAAAATTCTCACAAGTCAGTGAATTGCAAAAGAAAGTGGCAATTTTTTCCGACAGACGGCAAAATTTTCCCAACGGACGACACTTTGAAAATTTCTGAGAGTGTAGCACCCCCGCACCCTCGGTTGTGACTTCCCTGGTCATGTATCTTGTCAGTAGGCATGCATGATTTGTGTAGGGCAGCTAGAAAAATGAGAATGGGTGTGTGATATGGAATATGTACAATCGAAGGGAAGAGAAGCCTAAGTAGGCCTATAGAATGCAGCAGAAAAAGAAAAAACAAGTTTTGAAAGTGTGTTGTTTCCTCTATATGAAGTGGGGGAAACGCCCGTATTGAAGTAAAATGAACAGTGCAAAAACTATTATTGCATTACAATTTGACGCCCTAATAAACTGGCGCACAGGGCAGATAACTAGCTTTACTCAAACCTTATAAAGCTCGATTTCGACGAATGAACGCATGCACTGGTACTTGTACTTCTCCGTGCATGTAAGATTGGGCTCAGTGATACAAACTGTACATTAGCATATCTGTATCCAAAACATGTGCAACATAGTCTGATAGCTGCACGCAAACGTACACACACACACATACGTTTTGCATTTAATTTAGCATGGGCGTCACCAAGGGGGTCGGGGTGCAAATGACCCCCTTTGAGCTTTTTTCACAGAAACGTTTAAAGGATATACCAAAAATCGAAACAGGTTTCTTCTGCCATTGCAAAGTATAAATTTCTTTTCATATGTTGAATGGTTAATTTCGCTGCAATTACAGATTGAGTCCCCCAAATTACTATTTTCCATTACCTATTTTAATAGAATAAATGACATGTACAGTACTTTCTAGGTCGTGAAGGAGAAAGGTTGAAAGTAAAAAACAAAGTAAATTGGTAAAATCACATTGTGCACAAACTTACCGTTCCGTTCTGTTCTGTAGAGCCTGATAGCTTAAGCAGTTGAATCTGGATTGCAGATTTGAACGATTTTCTTAATTTTTTTTGCATTGCAGAGTTCAATGTGCTTAAAACTTTCCTATGATTTGTTGTTTAGGTTAGTTATTTTTACCTTCTTAATCTTGAATATTCCATTTTATTCCACGAGTGTCAGGGGGTTTTTGTCCAGGGAATCCTTTGCCTCTGCAGGGATCCTACCAGTTAGTTCCCTTGACCGAACCCATGGTTCCCATGATAGACCCCAACTTTAAAGGAAAATCTTTCTGGTTCCATTATCATTTTAAGACTTAAATGCTTTCTCTTTGATCCCCCCTCCATAGGTTCCGACGTTTTGCTCTTATATATTTTTGGCATTTATCAAACTAGCAATATTGACGATAATTTCACCGCATTTTAGGCATTTGAAATGTCTAACTCCTCAGTGCTTCCGCCCTGGAACCCACCAGGGGCCCTTAAGCGGGCCCCTGGACTCCACGCCGTATTGCTTGCGCTATATGCGCGAGCATTGCCGTCAACGTGGCAATGACTCCCTTCACACAAAATACGAGCCCCCTTTAAAAATGTCTGGTGACGCTCATGTTTAGGTAAGACAGACAGAAAATTCATTGACTTACAATCAGAAATAAAAAGGAAACATTTTTTCCAAAAGTCCCATCGGCTGGATGCCAAAGGGCGAAAACCAAATTTTACCCCGAAAGGGTTCTGCTCCATCAGAAGGGACCTCAGAAGGGACGCTAAGACTTAACAGACCAACCTCTCGACTCAGGGAAAAAAACTTAATGGAAACGTTAAAAACGTAGGTATTCGGCATATGCTCCAATTTTCCCACGTAGTCAACTACTATAGGTTAGTTCATGGGATAACATTTTCCTGCATTTGGGATCGTAGACTTTCAGGAGAACATTTATTTCTGGTCCAAATGTATGGAATTGTTGATAATAGAGTGCCCTGAGCGGCGATCGATATTGGAGCCACTCTTTTTTTAATTGAATTCTGGCTGCGTCCCTTTTTATTTTTTCGGGACTCTACATGGACTACTTCAGTCCAAAAAGCAGCTTCATGTAATCCTCTTAAATAAATGACCTTCGACAGGATCTGCATTCTTAAAGGGCAGTTCTTGTAATCCCAAACAGTTCCAATTCTCCAAACTAAGCAATTTGTAGCTCCTCCCATAGCTGTGCAGACACAAACCTACTTTATTGCTTCAGGTCATGTCCTGGTGAGCGAGCATACAAAGTCATAAGGTGTAATCCAAATGCACTCTCTGCACTGTGTGGAATGTGAATTACTCTGCATCATTTGAATTTTCAAACTTTGATGTCAATCAAAGAGCAGGAACCAACTGAGAATTTTTTAACCCCAACACCAAAAATGTACTTTGGGGTGATGGCTGCTTGTCTTTAATTAACAGAGGACAGAAGACGGTTGAAATATTGCGATTTGGGACATACGTAGGGTACTGTATTTTGTCCTTTTAACATGTTAACAGAGATTTGCGAGCAACTTCAATTGCTATGTTTTTTACTTTAATATAACCAACATAATGTTCATGGGAAAGGGTGTGATAAAGAGAAGAAACAGTGATGGGTTACAGACTCCAAACTTTGGTAAATAAAAATCTCGTTGGTAGTATCAAGCATTAGAAGCGCCCAGTTGCACGGTACTTCTCGACCTCTGCCCAGCAAATCGTAACATGCACATGATTAAAACAAATCAAGCGAAACGTGTTTTTAATAATGAATATAAATATAAATCCATAAGGATGTCGGGCTGGAGGCTAAAGCGGCCAATCGAAAATGTGGGAGGCCAAAGTATGCTTTCGTCCTCTCACTTTTCAAGGACGGAAACCCCATATTTGCCCACTTTCGTGAAATTAATCAAGCTTTTCAATAGACCTATATAGAGATCAGTGCTGGATAGAGGTTCAAGGGACCCGTCACCTACCATATGAGGGGGTCCTTTCAGTGTCATTTGTGGTGACATTATTTGTGGGGTGGGACCAATACGTGACACTATCTAAGAGGAGCGACACCATCAGAAGACGTGTAGCCCACAAAGAAAATTTTGGAAAAATTGTCCACGCCGACAGAGTACTAGAAATGGCACTCCCCAAGCCTTTAAATTCGCATATAGACTCCTCTGTCTTTCATGATTTAGAAATCGGTACCTAACCTCCCCCCACCCCTCAAACTGGGAAACACAGACACATTTTATTCTGCAAAATTATTGTGTAGGGGAGAAATGGAACTTCACATTAACATAAGACCTGTTCTGAACAGAGGTGGTGCCAGCGAGGGAGGGCAGGGGCCATGCCCCCGTCGGGGAAATTTTCTAATTTCGTCGGGGAGCTTTATCCGTACACAACATAGGCCTAACAGGTAATTCCAACGAGTCGACCTTCAGTCGCCCAGACGATCTACTTAAAGTTGCTCATAGGAAGGGTACATTGTTCAATGAAGACCCCAAATTTTCCACTTTTCCTTTGAATAAACCCAAATTTTCAAATTTTATTCAATAACACCCGAAAATTTTCAAAGTTTTGCAAAAAGGTCAAAATTTTTCAGCCGGAAAAGCGCGCCGAAAATTTTACGTTTGTCGTCCTTTTGACAACTCATCGGTTTTGTAGGGACATCGGGTTGCTGGACCCCTCGTCGGGGAGCTTAGTCCCCCTGTCGAGCATATCCTCGCGCCACCCCTGGTTCTGAATTCGTGTTTTCTGCATGTGTTAAACAGGAAATCGAAAGACACATGCACATGACATCGGTAGAGAATTCTATGAAAGATGGTTTTGGCAAGTCCCAATTCGTGTTCATTACAACAAGCGGGTTACCTGCAGGTAGTTTAGTAATCGTTAGATCAATAACCACAAACAGAGGAGCGCATAGGCATTCGGGTATCAGCCGGAATACATGATGCGTATATGATCAAGAAAATCTTTACCAGGCTGCAGGGAATTTCATCTTTCGGGGCAGGACCATTACTTGTAGTCATCTTAATACGGTAGTACAAAAAGTTTCAAATAAAATGTGTAGCTATTAAAAATAAACAGAATACATTTAGTCGCAGAGGGCAAGTAGATACCTAATGCATTGACAGTACTATGTCAGTGCTTCTCAAACTTTCCTCTTGATTTCATACTTGGTTGAAAATTTTTTCCCCAGTTTTTCCCCAAGTATAATCAAGAAAATTTACCATGTATTTTCCTCGGAATCGTGTTCTTTCCCATGTTAGAATAAGGGAGCTGCCTCTAGTGGCAGCTCTCTGCTAGAATGAAGGCGAAAATACAATTCTCTAAATGTTCGTGTAACTTTTGGGTGCGAAGTCTACAATTTCGAAAAGTCAGTCGTTGGGGTTAGTGGCTAAATCTGTAAGAATGAAGATTAAAGGCAAGGAGGCCCGATGGAGGGCTGGCGGTCTTCCCTGGAAAGTGTTAAAAAATACTGTTTGACGCCTATTAGTCTAGCGGCGAAGTCTGAAAATTTTCGACCCCCCCCCCGGTACAACTTTGTAAAAGTTGACACCTACCCTTAAAATGTTCCTTAGGATGTCAGCTTTTATTTTCTGTTGGTTGTCACCTTTTAAATTTACCCGAACATGGTAATTAGGAGGGTCAAAGGTCACGAGTCTATTTTCACCCAAACTTCAACAGTCTTGGTATTATACATGTGTACTTCACCTTCAGGGGAGGCTTTACCTTGAGCCTAGTGTGGTAAATATTTTGAATAAATTTACAATAAACATCCCTGAACTCCAAATCAATGAATGAAACCCTTAATTATCAATATTTACTATTTTTTCATTGAATATTTTCATTATTTTTTTTTTAGTTTTCCCCATTACAAATTTACACGATATGATATTTTAATGCATCTTATGCATGTTTTACCACGTGGAGATAAAGCGTCTCTCAATAAAAGCAAGGTAAGATCGTTACATAGACGTAGAAAGCGGGGGGACTGGAGGCTCTCAGTCAAAAATGTGAGGGGCTGAAGTATGCTTCCGCCCCCCCCCCCCCGCAGATCCAAGGGTAAAAACCCCTTTATTTGTCTCTTCTGTAAGAAATGTCAAAATTTGCAGTAATTTTCCTTAAAGTTTGTCCAAAATGTTGCACCAAATTGCATCTGAGGTCCCTTAAATACCCAAAAATGTTCCACAGGGGAGGGGGACCCCTCCCCTTAAACCCTCCCCCAGGACGGCGATCCGAAACAAGGTTCAGCCCCCCCCCTCACCATCGCGAAAAAAAGCTTCCTACGCCTATGGATCTTTATAAGTTCTCCATTGCAATATAATGCTCTTCTTGGATAAAATTGATCTGTCGAATGTTTGCCTGCATAGCGGCTCCCTTTAACTTCGCCACACTGGGTAACCTTAGCGAAAGGCTAAACAAAAAACCCGTCAGCTATGTGCAGACTAGTCAAATTTATAAACCATATCTGTAAAAGTTAACGAAAAAATGTGGCAATGGTGTTTCGCTTAGGTGTTTTCAAGTTATCATCTGTGGTAACAAATTAGCATTTTCTCATATAGACGAGGTTTCTCCACCATACTTTTGTTACAGCCCTTAGACTATATGGCATTGGAAAATATACATCTGGCAGTTTTCATGTTGTGCTTCTGAAGGCGAAAAATTAAAATGGTCATTACAAATGTCGGAATGCACTTTGTAAGAGGAAAAGTAGTAATGAACAGCTAAATTTTTTCATTATAAAAATTGCGAATCCCATATCAGATGTGAGAGTAATAGAATACAATGCTCCACCTTCAAAATGGTCCCCAAAAATCTTGTCCTAAATGGATCAAAGTGGTAAACAATTAACAAATTCTTTGCTTTTCATAAAAAAGAAGCATTTTGAGTATCCTGTCAATTGAAACTGCCTTCATTAATCTGCACATAAAAAATCAAAACACCAAACCCTCTTACAGCCAGTTTCATCCAGGCCCTTAGCCAGACAACGTGCTGAAGAGGGCGAGAAAGTTCCCAGACTGTAAGAGGGAAAATCATTTTCAATCCACGCAATGTGTTAACATAAAAGGCAAAGGTAATTTTTGCTCCTACATTTTCTCCCAGGCGTTAATGTTTGTGGGTCCCTCCACTGCTCTTAAGTTATGGACCTGTATTTTCGAACAGAGTACCCATTCTCCCGATTTGTCAACTGGTCAACACATGGTTGCATTCAGGCTATATCTGAATCTGGTTGACCCGTGATTTAACCAACCAATTTATGTGCTTGTTGCCAGGCTAAAAGAATAATTGGTGGCAAAAACCCTCGAGTTCGCTGTATGCTTCTTACATCCAATCATCTGTCGACAAAAAACGTATATTGTGCTAGACAAAAAGCATAATACCTGTTTTCCTAATATCCTAAGAACCTGTTTTCTAAATATCCGCCTCACGATGCTAGATGTGGCTGGATTAAACACGTAATCCCTAATTGTGATTACTAAACACTGTCTTTATAACTTTACCAAAATGAAAGCTAGATCATATATGAATTTTTACCGTATTAACAGCCCCTCTACAAGCTTCATTGAATTCATCTCAACATAATCATTTGTTGAGGACTGCGAATTATTTTATTTAAAGGATTTTCTTATTGCAAGTAAAATCAAGTCTTGTTATGGATATGTGCCATTTCCATGTCCAGACTTGAAAACAACATAGATTGGTGCAAGAATCACTCACTGGCTTTCCAATACAGGGAAACAACTTTTAATTATATTGCTCTGTAACCACAAATTATTAAAGGTTTATATACCAGTAAACAAAATGGATTAAATCCATGTAACAATTACGATGGGTGTAAAGGACACTTTCTGGGGGAGGAGGAGGCTAAGCCGTTTGCCCGACAAACTGTAATAATCCGACTAATGGCCGGATGTTCAGCAAATGTGCAAGAGAAATAGGATTTTTTTCCAAACTCCGGCTGACCAAATTCCATTGCGACTTAGTTCCAACTCCCTCTTATAAAAAGATAGCAGAACAATGTGTGTTGAAACAAAGCAAAAGCGTACTTTGTCAGTTTGTAGCGGTAAAATGTATTAGTTGTATGCGATCCCGAGTAAAGACGCTGTCTGCCTTAATAAAATTTACCATCACGTCCGAAAACATTAAACAAATATCTACTTTTTTGCATGGGATATTGCTACAACATGCCCCTTTTCGCTGATCTGGTTCATGTTAGCAAATAGGTATTGCAATGACAGAAACACCGTAATGTATTTAATCAATAATTAAGTCAATTAATTTAGTTAGGCTATGTGATTTAACACATTTAATCTAATCAATGCAATGGTTCCACACATCCTAACAAGCGAAACAAAAATTCAAATTTCTCTGATACAGCTACGAAAATAGCCTACATTTCATGGTAGGCCTATAAATATTTTCATTATATCCCACTTAATTTTAAGGATTGCAAGTTTCGACATTGGTAAGGGAGGAAGCCATAGTCCAAAACCAGGACAAAAGCGACTGATTACTGCATGGAAGGATGGTGAATAAACATTTCGGTGCTGTTGGGGAGGGACAAATTTGGGGCTTTTAGTGGAGAAATTTCAATAATTTGGTGTTTTTTATTGAAGTAAATTAATTTAAAAATTTGGTTTTATATTGAAGTAAATTCAAAAGATTAGGTTTGCAATTTATTTTGAAAAATAGCCCTCTTTGAGAGTACCGTGACTCAACTAAACTGTTGGGACGACCAGTCGCTGTCGGAGGTTAAAAACTTCTTCGCACACACTCATTCTCCCTATAAAAAGAGTAGAAAATTTTCCCGACGAGGGCCTCAACCTTTCTCGAAGGGGCCATGGCCTCCTCACCCCATCTGGCCTAACCCCTGACAAAGTTGCTTTAAAACATCTGAATAAATGTTGTTTGAAGTCATATGATTTTGTGAAGGGTCCTTATGGGGTAAAATGCAGATCAAGTTTAAAAGGTGCGACCTTTAATGACCCTTGACCTTAAAACTATGTTCGGAAACTAAAAAAATATTCAAAGGTTGTATTTTAAACATCACTTGTCCACAGTTTTCAGAACGCGTGGGATAGTATCTGGACCAGGGATGGCGCCAGGATTTGCCCGACAGGGGACAAAGCTCCCCGACGAAGGGCCAGCAACCCGAAGCCTCGATGAGGGAGATATAGTGCCGAAACGATGTTTGAAGTAAAATTTTGGCGCGCGAAGATCTCCGAAAATTTCGGACTCTTAATGGAAAAAATTGAAAAAGTTGGGCTTTTACCAAGGAAAATTTGAAAAAAATTGGGTTTCTAAGAAGAAAATTGGAAAATCTGGGGATTTTATTGAAGAATTTGCCCAAATTAAGACCAAAATTAAGTAAATCGTTGGGGCGACTGCCCGTTGTCAGGGACTACATATTTTATCGTATACACAGTAGCTCCCCGAAACCGGTAAATTTCCCCGACGGGGGGCAGCCTTCCCCGACGGAGGGCCATGGCTCCCTGCCCCCACCTGGCACCACCACTGTTCTGGACGTTTTTCTTCTTACTCTTCACCAATGGTCCAGAATTGAAATTGAAAGGTGTTGAAAACAGGCTGTTCAAAGTGTCAAAGTCCCTTATTCAAATTTCTTTGTTAAGGCTACGAAAACACCCTATAAACAGTTTATAATTCTTTTATTTTCTTTACTTTTTGAGCACTTTAGGACTGTATAAATTGTTCATTTTGACTCACAGATTTTTATAAGTCTCGTCATATTAAAGTGTGTCAAAAATACTAAAATTTTGAAAAATTGACCTTTTTGACCTTTGACCTCAAAAATTTGCATGTTCGGGAACTTTTAAAAAGTGACAACCAACCTAAAATTTAAAGTTACGTTATAAACAATAGTTTTTGCATGGTCGCTATATTTTACAAATCGGTACCGGATAAGTCAATTTTTAGAGCTCTTTTTCAAATTCGCCGCTAGACTATATTTCTTAGATTTGGCTATCCGATAATTAGGCCTACACAAGAAAAGGAGTTATGAATCCGATCGTATATCATCATGAAGTGTGACCACCCTGCAAGTTTGGCAGGCCCATCATTCAAGGGGCAGGGGGCGGCCCTGAGGGAAAGTTTTGCCCCTAGAAAAACTATTAGACCAAAAATGACTATTGCTTTACATGTCTTAACATATCTGAAAAAAAAGTAGCCTAACGGAAGCTACCCCACTTCCCCTCAACACCTTGTCTACCTACCGGCATGGACTTTAGTACACACTTCCTAGTATAACTATGATCACATACCGTATATTGTTCAAAATGGCAAAGACGGAAGGTATGGGCTAATTAAAGACTTTTGTAAGTAATTTCTTGCTTATGGAAACCTAAATAAGTACTCAAAAAGCGTTTACTGGGCAATGACCCTTTTATTGTTTTGAAGTGTCAACTGGTAAAGTTAATATCTACTGACCAAAAGATCATGTGCCTGTCAATATGAACAAGACAATAGACGAAGCTCTTCATCGTTCGGAATCCAGTACTCCTTAGACAATCACACCTATGCCCATTCCTCGTCTTCAGTTGGCCCTAAAGTGTTTGGGAGTCCGAATTTCAGGAAAAAACCATAAATTCACACTGAATTCAGTTGAATAGGACCTTATGGGATTTAATATATTCCTATTAAACTCCTTTTGAAATTCCCGTTGGATTCAGTGGGACTTAATATGGAATTCGGACAGTCACAACACAAAATCCCATTAAGTCAATGCGAAAATCTATCATCGTATTGATTCAACAGGGAAATTGGGACATCCCATAAAAAATCCCATCAAATCCCATAAGAAATCCCAAATCCCATAGAATAACCTTATGGGACTCAATGGGAATTTTATCCTGGGATGAGCACTGATCTCAGCTTAGAACCAATTGAGGAAGTGAGTAAGTGCGAAGAAAAGTTGGGCAAAGTATCTCCTGTGTCGTCGGAAAAGGACCTTTCCAATGGCTTAATTGGAGATAATGACCTCCTTTTGGGTATTATTTTGTTAATAAGGCGTCAAAAATAACATTAGCAACAACAGTACTCCTTCTTTGCACTAGGCGCCATTGTGGAGGATGGAGGGCCACTGGGCCATGTCGTAATGAAGTTTGGCTTGATGGCATGACGACAGCCACAACGTACCAGTACCCTAACTCTAATTTTTTTATTCCTTTCCGAAGGCAAAAGGAATCTATGCACGCTCGGGCGAGTTTATGTATGTGCGTATGTGTATGTCTGTATGTGTGTTTATAAAGCTTTGCTTGTAAACAAGATATCACAAGATAGCAATGATGCATGGGCACTTTTTCATACTTGGTAGATAGATTTACCAGAGCAAATCATATTTTGCAAGTCCAAGTCAAGTGGCAAGTCATTTGGTTCACTCACAAGTCAAGTCACAAATTTTCACAAGTCATTTAGTTGGTTCTCAAACATGAAGCCTTTCTGCTTAAATCTCCAAGTTGTCCAGTTGTTTTAAGCAATCTTTTTGTCAACTTAAGCCTGCCCAGCTTTTGCATTTTAACATAGGCGCAGGAAGCTTTTCGAGACTGGGGTGAGCTGAACCTTGTTTCGAATCGCCGGCCTGGGGGAGGGGTAAAAGGGGAGGGTATAAGGGGAGGGGTGTCTCCCTCCCCTTTGGAAAATTTTTGGGTATTTTACGGTCCTCAGATGCAATTTGGTGCAATATTTTGGACAAATTTTAGGAAAAATTACTGCAAATTTTTGACATTTCTTACAGAAAAGACAAATAAGGGGTTTTTGGCGTTGGATCTTGAGGGCGGAAACATACTTCAGCCCCCACATTTTTGACTGGGGGCTAAAGCCCCAACCCCCCCTCCCGCTTCCTACGCCCATGCATTTTAAATTTGATGGAAGACAAACGAGTCACAACATTTGAATAGGCCTAAATATTTGGTGTCTTTCTTTCGACTCACAATCAAGTTGCGGCATTTGAACTGACCAGAATTTTTATATGTCAGAAAAAAGGTAGGCAAGAATGTCTTGGAGACAAAATGTCCGTTCCAAATTTTGTAAAGTCGACATCATTTGCCTTGCCTTCTCGACTTTGGTTAATAACAGTCTATAACTGAGCTGTATTTTACTCCGTCGTGATTGACTTAAAGGCTTCTAATATCACCCGTAACAGTAAATTCTCCCTACTGAGTTTACTTTTAGCAACTCCTTTGAACAGCAAACACCTGTTACACCTCTAAGACACAGGCACAGTACCTAGCCTGCACTCACTGGCGTAGCCAGGAGTTTTGATTTTGGGTGGCCAACCGCAGGACCTGATCGCCTGCCTGGGGTTTTTGTATATTTAAGTACTCTCAGATGCAATCTGGTGCAACATTTAGCATCATTTGAAGTCATTTTTTTTGTTCCATTACGAGAAAAAATGTTATGCAAAGAATGGGGGGGGGGGCGTACGCAGCCTGGATCCGGCCCTAAACTGTCATAAGAAAAAATATGCTAAGCAAATCAATTGTTGTCAGTACATTGGTGTAGTTGTGTAGTCAGGCTTTTCTCGAGGTAAAGGGGTGTTATAAAACGTTTTATAACACCGCTTTACACGTTTTAAAACGTTTTGTGTTAGCAGGTACTAGTCTATGCAGATTTTTCCGGGGGCATACCTGCCAACTCTCACGGTTTCACCGTGAGTCTCACGGTTTTTAGGTCATCTCACGGTCAAATCTCCAAAACTCACGGTGAAAAACTAAGATAGAGTCGTTAAAAAAATATTGTGTTACTGCAAATATTAGGCTATAATTCAGGGATGTAAGTTTTCCTTATTAAAAAGAATCGACTTAATCCTCCATCTTTCTCTTGTATTTCGGTCATTATTTTTTCAGACCGGAAGTACGGAAAATAATCTGGAAACAGTGGATGGAATTTTGTTGAAGTGCAAACAGAAAAACATGAAAAAAACTGCACCCTGAACAGTGTATTTATATTGTAGCATCGTGTAAACTGAGTACCTGCACTGTTCAAATTAATCTGTCACACACTCAAGTGAAGGCTTGATCTTAAGATGGCATCATGAATTATCTTTAGTTGTATCATTTTAAAGGTTAAAGATAGGTTGACCATATGTGACACTATTACGAGAAAGTACTCAAACTTCAGACAATCCCCATGAAGACATGCTTGGACAAATTATGATGAAACTTACACACAGTGATGACAAGATAGTTGGTTATCCGTGATGGCAGGGATTTGAAATCAAAGGTCATCTAGGGGTCATTTGGGGTTACTTTTTCTAAAAGTAAAATGTCTTATGCCCTTATGACATAGGGATATCTTCTGGGTGTTCATTGATGTGATATACTTTGGCACTAGGTCCATAAGGGGTGATCAGAAATTTAAGGTCAATGGTCATCTAGTGGTCATTTTATGGAAAAACAAAAAAAAAATACCTTGGTTTCTACAGATGTTTAATACAGTGACAGTTTGGGGTGTTCATTGTTGTGGTACTGTATAAGTTTGGTATAATAGCCCAATAAAGGGTGTTCAAGAAGTTTATATGAGCGGTCATTTAGTAGTCATGTTGCGGTCATTTCATGGGAAACAAAACAAAAAATGCATTGCCTTCTACTAACGTAGGGTAGATTTTGGGTGTTTAACTTTAGAAGTTCTACATGAAAGGTGTTCAGATGTTTCTCACATCTTGCAGTGATATTTTTGTTCTCTTTAAAACAACTGGGACTTGAGATTTACAGTACTCCATTTTGCATCCCAGCTCCCCCCCCCCCCCCGAAAGCAAAAATTTTGCAAAAGGGGATGAGGAATCCCCTCTCCGTTTACCCACCCAAGGACGGCGTTCACTTTGTAAAACCTATATTTTTCAGTATATTTTTCCTTAAGTCTTTCCTTAAGTTGATAAATTCATTTTTTGGCAGGAAAATAAACCCACCAAGCTCGAGTATACAAGCAGAGTGAATGATTTTTTATGAAAGATGTTGAAAGGTTGCAGATTTATGACCGTTTGTCAAGTTTTTCAAAGTCGTAAAACAAAATATGGTTAGTGTACCATTAACGATTCTATTGAAAACCCTTACTTTGTTTGATTTGTTAGTAAAAGATATGTTTAGAGGTACTACAGAAAAAAATGTAAATCTCCAGGTTTGAGGTGCCATTCTCCAGGTTTTTGTGTGAAAATCTACAGGTTTACAAATTTAGAGGTTGGCAGGTCTGCGGGGGTGTTGGTGTAACTCAGTCATAAGAAAATGTCAAACAAATTACCAAAAGTCATTAACGTTGTAACTGGACATGGCCAATAGTTTCGGCTTCAGAATGTCAATAAAGCCATGGATTGAGCACTGGCATCATTAGAGGAAATGGTCGACTCTCCAGAACTAAGTGACCTGACCAAAGGAGTGATGAATCGGGATCAAATAATTTGATACAGAAATAGGATATCTGTATCTCGTGGTGAATAGGATTAAACTTTCTGGAAACCAGTCTAGGGTCTATGTAGTCGGCTGGCTAAACGCTACAGCGATTGTGCTATTGCTAAAGTTTTTTTACCTTTTAACAACATAGAATTGTAAGTCCTTTCGCGCACGACGCTTCCAACCCATCGGAACACTGGTGGTACTATGCGTTTGTAACAATCTCATTTAAAGTGTCACAGCATTTTTACCAAATTTCTTCCTAATACAAATACACTGAATAACGGCGTTTTCTATTTTAATCGGAACATCTGTCGTATCGGAGGTGTGCTTTGTTTATCAGAAGAAACTCACATCATGAGTATTTTTCGCCTCATCTGGTCATACCGATGAGACATTTGTATTATCAATACTAATTCAAAAACCCCAAAAGAATGTTTTTCGTTTTACCAGGGAGATTACCTATCAAGGTTTATCTGCACTCGAGAAACTTCCTAAAACAGGAATATACCCTTCTGTGAAGTTCAGGAAACTTTCCACACCTACAGAGAATTAGCTGTACCTTATTTTGGAAAATAATTTCCATCCAGTTACATCCTTGCTTCTTTCACCGCAATTTTATCCTGTGTAAACCATTCATAGACGCAGTTTTGTGCTACGTGAATATCAATTCAAATATTTCTAAACGCTACTGGCACAAACTCGACATACAGTACCCGAAAAGAAGCATTGAATCGTAACACTCTTAAATCATTCCATCAAGTGAAGTAGGCCTACTGCTTTGGGGAGGGGGTCTTGTTGTTATCATACAACCGATTTGTTTTTCTCTATTGTTAGCTATGCACCAGCTTATGGAAAAAAAAGAGAATTCAGATCAGGGAAGGACTGAGCAGTCGGACAACAGGGCACTGCCCGAGGACCCACACAGGTAGGAAGCCCACACTGTCATTCGGAAATTTTAATCAAAATCGGAAAATTCGGAAATGCAGGGAAATAACAAATCGGAGAAAAATGAATGTATAATAAATGTGTATTATGTTTTATTTAAATCATATTATTATAATTGCATTTAAATATAACATGATCTGTTTACTTTAATTAAAACATTAGACTTTTTTGAAAAGTGAGCTTTGTTAATGTGAAGACTGGTATTGAGTTGGTAACCTATGTGGGATAGGTTATGGCAATTATAAGTAGTGTCGAAGAGGGAAAGTTGATACAGATTGAGGAGGAGGGCCCCATACCCATTTTCTCCATTCCTTTTCCCAGTTCATTGTCAGTCCGCCCCTGATTCAGATTTCACGATTGGTTCACCAAATTTCTACGTGACAACTCGTTGGCATTCTATCGCCGACGTCAGTACCCTACCGCTACTGATGAGCCTCTTGTAGCCTACTTATCTTCCACGGTCGAAACTGGTCTAGCAATATCATACCAGGTATGGCTTACTACAAGTAAGGTCACTCTATACCATTTAAACCAGACCCACCCCCGTTTCCTTATTCCCTATTTTAATTACCATAACATGGTAATTTAACGATTCTAAGATACATTATAGGTATCTTGTATATCCCGGGCATATCATCACTTCAGTCGACGGTCACTGAGTTCTGGAGAGCCGACCACTCTTTTTAATTCTAAAAAAAAATCGATTGGGAGGGGGCACAACTAACTGTACAAGTCATCGTTGAACAACCAGAGTGAACATATGTTGTTTGACGAAGTATGCCTACAGCCATCAACTGTATTTAAAACTTTAGGGCTATTCCTAAATAAGTTTGGACCTAGCAAATCCCTGGTTGGGGGGGGGGCGCCATATCCCCTTTAAGGCTATCTGCCAGAAACATTGTTAGTTGTGTACTGCGGATACTGCCACATTTTTAACTCAGTTGCTACAGGCAACTTCTTTGTTGCTGTAAGCCTCAGGATTTCTTTCCGAAAACAAATTAGTATAGGAAACACATTAAAAAATATTATAAAGTAGATGTTTCATCCATTTTCCTTCGTCTTTTTATATTTGCACCAAAAAATGTTCGTTTTGGACTTGTGATACCACCAATAAAGTTGTAGCATAAGTGAAGTCTCCACTCGTGGATCAATAGTTGTAGTAGCAATCATGTTTGGTGTGACGAATATTTATGCCGGCCAAAGTCAGTCCTTAATGACGACGAAATGACGACAACCTGTGAACCAATTCCGATCTTGACTTTTCAGGACGGCGCAATCGCCAATTCACGCGATGCGTCATTAAAGTTTATACTGTCGGTGGTAACAAGTCATTTCCTGCAAGTACAAATCAATTTTCAAAAGTCACAAAAATATCGACTCGAGATTGCGTCCAACTCTGAGATTGGCCATTATCGAGGGGAAGTTTCCTGTTGTTTTCGGTGGAGGGCAAATTTCATTTGACGTCACCAAAGGGTAAAAAATCGAAAAACTTGTAAACAAGACAGGAATGATGGGTACTTTTAATACTTATCATATCTGTAATATTACGAAAAGGAATTGTTTCTGGTGGTGGTCAGAGGTTATATTATTGTAAGATCATAAGAGGTCAAATCGTAAAAATCTCGCAGAATACGACATCTTCCGAACTTCACCCTTGGTGGATCTTACAGTAAGATATGGATGCTCCACAAGAAGTTCGAAGAACCTCGTTTTCATGGAGGGCAAAGGCTATTTGAGGTCATCAAAAGTCAAATTGTGAAAAACTCGTAAACTTGATATACTTCGAGAGTGAACTTTGAGTGATCTCTCACTCAGCATGTAGACGCTTTACATCAAGTTCAAAAAAGTGCAGTGATTTTGGTGTGGTAGATGGTCATGTGAGGTCAAATTGAGAAAACCTTGTAAACACAACTCAAAAAGGATAACTCTTAGGGATGTCAAACTTTGCATCTTTAACTTAATGCGGAGAATGTACGTAGATTCTCCGCATTAAGTTAAAGAACCGTACCAAACAGTTGTTTGGTGGAGATCAATGGTCATGAAAGGTTACTAGAGGTCACCCTCAAGACGGATCTGCGCTCATCACCCCATGTAAACTTTTGGTTGACGCTTCCAAAATTCTCAGTTGGTGACTGCTCTTTGATTGACATGAAACTTTGAAAATCCAAAAGATGCAGAGTAGTTCACATTTCACGCAATGCAGAGAGATGGGTGTTTTGATTCACATAAGGGCAGGGGCGGCGCCAGGGTTTTTCGATAGGGGGGCAAAGCATACTGGGTCGGACCCAAGCTTTATTGTTTGGAGGGTGCAGGCATTGACTTCAAGACTCCCGAGCCTCACCCTACCCCCCCCCCCCCCCGTGTCAGAACCTGCATTTTTGGCGTTTTCATTTTCTTGGACTTTATTTTTCTCTCAAAAGAACAACTTTTTTTCCTAAAAAAAAATACGAACTGTGAGAAGGGTTGGTTGTCTGTCAGTGAAAATCGGGCGCTCACTGAATGAGACGCTTTCACCTATGCAGCAGGAGCGACGGAACGAAAAAAATATTGGTGGGAGGGCTGAGTGCAGCAAGACTATCTAAGCGGAGCGCCACCATCAGTTGGCGCGGAGCGTACAAGAACATTTTTGGCTTCACAAACCCTCCAGATGGCCGGAAATGGTACTTCCCGAGTGTTCTAAGCTGCTTGTACCCAGCCTTGAAATATGGATCATATGTCTGCAATTTCTTAATTAATTTCTCAATTAAGGAGAAAAAAAATAAATCTATGAAAAATGGTAATACATATGCCTAAGCGGAGCGCCACCATCAGTTGGCGCGGAGCGTTCAAGAAAATTTTTGACTTTGCAAACCCTCCAGATGGCCGGAAACGGCACTTCCCGAGTATTCTAAACCGTATGTATTCATCCTTGAAATATGGAGCTCATGTCCGCAATTTCTTAATTAATGAGTAAAAATTAATCCTCATTATGTGATTTTTTCTTGATAATAGAAAAGCCGAATCACTGAGGAAGGGTTATACGCAACACTGAATTTTATAAAAGGGAGAGGAATCATAACTCTTATGAAATAACATTAAATTTTTACCTATAGTTTTTCGAGTTTTTGAACCAATGATGTAACCAAATTTGCAAGCTAAAGTAAACTTTACGCAAACAGAAGTGACGTCATTTCCTCACATTAATAGACTGATTTATGTATATCATTAAATTTCAATCCGATTTAGTGTCCTTCATAATCTAAATCGTATGGTATCATTACGTAATATGCATAGGAGATATTGAAATTTTGCAAATTGCACCCTTAAGGGTCTGTAAGTCAAAACGATTGAAAGGCACAGAAAAGGGAGAACTGCTCATCAATGTGAGAATGTGAAATCACTCCAGCTTGCTTTGAGTTCACTTTGCTTTGAAAATACAGTTAAATCAACTTTAATATTGAAAGAAACGCGCATAGAAAATGCATTTTTTTTTGGTCTACAAAGAACTGCCAAATTTTAGCTAAATTTAAAGTGTACCTAAAAGCTAAAAATTCAAAAACATATGTTACAAAACTTGAAAAATGAATCCAAATGGTCTAACTGCCATCTTCACAGGAATTCCTGAGCTGAGATATTGGTGCTTATTCAATTTAAAATGGTAGATGGTGCAATAATTTGTAATGTCATTCTTGTACTACTCAAATTACATTCTTTGTTTTCTTTTCTTTTTTTTCGAAAGCCTCTGCACCTTGTGCCAAAATGTGATCACTTTCTTACTGTTATAGGGTGACTTGACTATACAAAATCTCTCCGTACGACAGTAATTTTTGCAAGGTTATATAAACATTTCAATTTCAGAAGGAAGCAAAAGCAAGTAATGTGAGTTTTACAAGAAGATCATCACAAATTATTGCGCAATCGACTATTTCAAATAAAGTGAATAAATTTTAACTTTTCATATCTCAGCAACAGGGTGAGCTATGAAAATGAGAGTTGGATGAGTGAAATTCCTTTCCAACGTCTAAAATATATATTCTTATAATTCTACACTTTAGGTCCACTTTAAAACTCCTAAAATGAAACGTGCATGTATGGGATAAGAGACAAACCTGATTGAAATTTATTTTATTGCAGTATTATTTATGTAACATTTGGACCTAAACCTTAAGAATGGATTCACAGGCAGAGGTATAAATAATTGGTTGGGATGGCGTCACCAGGGAGGGAGAGGGTGGAGGGAGGGAGATACCGTACTATAACACGAGTCAGTCTTTAAGCGCCTGTCACACCTCACCGGATTGCAATAACGGAGAGGAAACGAAGACCCAAAATGGCACTCCGTTGATGTACATTAGTATCTGTTTAGTCTCCTGTTCTCCTCCGCCGACTTCGTTTCATGACCGAAAACGTCCTGTATGAACGGCGAGAGATTTTGAACATGCACAAAACTTGGACCGGACGTCGACCGAAAAAGGTCCCCCTTACGTATTCGTTACTTATCGGTTAACCTTCCATTTTATCATTTTCTCGTGCGTTTCTCATACTGGACTTCTCCGTTAGTATCCGTTCGTCTCCGGTGATTGCTATTTGCTCACCGGATCATTACCGGACAACAAACGGATGAAACGTAGAAGTATAGTACCTGTACCGATTTTTCGACGGACACTAACGCATAAGTAACGGAAGCGTAAAGGAATAGAACTGACAATGAACGGATAGGTAACGTACGTTTAACTGAAGAAACGAAAAAACACAGGCAAAGAAACGTATAGGGGACGGACATATAGACCGAAGATGCAGCGTACTTGCATCCTGTTCCCTCCTCATACTATAGCTTAACAAACGTTTTTGCCGTTTTTATTTGAATTCTTTGGGTGCGACTGCATCCTTTCCCCTGCATCCGCCCCAGGCATGAGATGAGTGATCGCGGTTCTGAGGGAGGGGTTAAGGGGAGGGGATGTAAAAGATTTTTCGACTACTGGGAAGCCTTCGACGCAATCTGGTACAATATTTTGCATCTTTAATTGAAGTCATATTTTTTCTCGAGAAATCTAGTTTCTTGGTAGGTAATTCAACGTTCTTTACTTTTGGCCGACTACAGCTTTCCAATTTTGTTGCACGTAATATCGACGATTACATATCAAAAGAGCAAGGGCGGCGATTTGTGTTGGCTATTGGGGGAGGAGCGCAGAATGGAAATTGCCATCGAAGCGGAGCGCCATCATAGTTTGGTGCGAGGTGTTCAAGAGAATTTTCGCCCTAAAGACCCCCCCCCTCCCTCCCCCGACTGCATGAAATGGCACTTCTCGGAATCTTGGAGGCAGTTTTGAACCGTACGATACTTGATACGCGACGACTGACAGGCATGAGAGTGTGAACGGCGTTTGGTTGCGTTGGTATAGAAGCGGAGCGCCACTAACGGTTGGCACGGAACGTACCGTTTAAAATGTTGCCAAAATGGCTTCTATATCGCGATTAAATGGTCCTTCTTAGACCTTTCAAATTGCACTGAAGCCATCTTGATATGTGGCGTGATTTCTATTGGCTGGCGCGGACTGCGTCGATAAAATTTTGCCAAAACAGCTCCCAGACCGTAATAAATGGCCCTTCCAGATCTTTCAAATTGCACTGAAGACATCTAGACATGTTACACGCCTTATATATATTTTCCCACTTTCACGGAACTGTTATTCCTCCTCTGGTATAACCTTCCCTGCGTACCAATTTAACCATTTTGTGATTGTTGTGACATGATTGAACAATGTACACGGAAGTGAAAATCCCCCCCCCCCCCGGTTGGATACGATAATGCACTACAGACATGTCACTGCATGTGTATGGCAAGTGTACAACTAGAGCTGGTAGGTCCATGCGTACTGGATTTTCACACTAAAATATGAAGTAGGCCTACTTCTCCGTGAGCCACGGTCGTGAAGGTAGCCATGGAATTCGTAATAGATACCACATTCGGACGTAGTCCGAGAATTTACAGAATATTGATAAATAAGTCGGTCAAATACGGATTAGAATTAACTTTTAATCACTCAAATCAGTCAGGTTAGTGTTGAATACTATGTTTTGCTTGTTTTCAAATAGACAGCAATTTTCACAGAATTATACTGCATTTTGGCCCCCCTATTGTTTACGCTACTAGGTATTAACCCTTAAACGACAAAAAAAAAAAAAAAAAAACAACAACAACAACAAAACTCAGCGAGAAATTCAATCATGGGTCTTCTGGGATGTAAAAGAGGCCTAAGTGTAAGCTCTGAGGTGGATGAAGATAGGCTATATAGCAAATGATGAATGCGTGTATACTCGAACATTCCCAATATTTGCACGAAGGACTATTGCAGTATGGGCGGATGTACAATGAGTTAGACAGAGAAGACAACGCGCGCGAAGCGCGCAAAATTTTCAAGGATTTGCACCGAAAATGTCCTATATGCAATGGATAATGTATCACAATACTTTATTCCATGATACTGTTACACCTCACCCCACCCCCTACAAAAATTATGTCTTAAAACGTTATGAAGATTTTAATTTTTTGGGTCAAAAACCATAGGGGGGCAAATGCCTGCCCTGCCCCCCTGTGGCGCCGCCCCTGCATAAGGGCCTGGTATGCTCACTAGGACATGGCTTTTGGCAATAAACTAAGTATTAAAGTTTTGTGAGGAGTTTAAGACAGTTTTGGGAGGGGCTAGAAGTAACTTAATTGGGAGAATTGGAACATTCTGGGATGACTAAACTTGCCCCAAGTATATTTCATGTGCTATTTACAGTACACGTTAAGGTCCATCATCCTCTCGACGCCCTGGCTGCACAACCTGGCTCTGCCCAGAATGCAAACTTCTTCAAAAGTAGTATTTTCTTTCAGCAGGGAATCATAGAACGAATATTCCTGTTGGTCTAACTAGTGGTGCAGTTGGAATTTACAGCATATATACACTGCACATTGCACAACTATATTTACTGTTGGACAATACACAAACAAGATCGTCCCAAAAACAATTGCCTAACTGCCATGTCACCCATTGCTTGCATGCTTAGCCCACATTTGTATCACAAATATGTGCAGGCATGAAGACAAATGGTACTGGTATGTAAAATTTACTTTTATTCTTTAAGTGCAAGTCAATCAGGAAGTCCTAGGTCCTGAACTTTTTCCATACATCACCATCACCCCCCTTCCCCCTTATGAAACCCTAGGCTTAGTGAATATCACCAATGACTTCAGTCCACCCATGGTTAGGGGTGATTTCCTTTCAAGAATATTGCCAAAATGTATTCCTATTCAAGAGCAATCTAAACCAAAGGTATCAAAGTTATTTTCCCCCAACACTGTGAGCCCCTTCCTGGGTATCCCTTTACAATACTTCACAATGGTAAACCTACTTCATTAGTATTCTTAACTGAGCAAAGCTGCACCCTTACAATTTGAGAATTGAGGGCGCACTCCAAGTTCGTTAAGGAAGGACAACCTATTCCCAGGCACCCTACAAGCCCAAGCTGCCAAGGCCCACTAGTATTCTGTCACAACACACCAATAAATCAAGATGATAAATTCATTCAGCTTTCAGATCTGTTTAATTTACCAAACAACCTACAAAGACAAGAAATTCAGTCTAGCAAATATTTTTAAAATCAGAATAGCAAATAGTTAAAATGTGAAAAAAAAAATTAACCTGGGGTATGTTTGACTGAATCCTATTATCGCAGGCAACAATAAATAAACTCTCTATGAGTTGTGGTCCTTGTAACTCCTGACGAGGGTTTAGCCTTGTAACTGACCAGTTCATCTCCTTGTGTGGATTATCTCAACAGAAATAATGTAATAAATTATGAATAACTGCATTACATGATAAATTAAGGCCTTTCAGAGCACAGTGAGACATACTTGGTTTGTTACTTACTTCCACGTATAACAGTAATAGACATGCACACTGAGTGGGTGCTTACTTCATAACCTGAGAAAACAATTATCTTCAAATATGACTGTGCGAAAGGAATATCACGGGTAAGAGAAGCAGTCCACGAAAGTTGATCAACTGGCATCTCAATTTTTAAGAAAAGCAAGTGTAGTGTGAACATTGTTGACAAAAGAATAAATAAGAAACAAAAGTAAGAAATGAGGGCACAACATAAGAAATACTTTACAATCTGTCAACAAATGTGAACCTTGAAAAGAATCCACTGAACCAATTATGTACTTGTTATTTCCTATGAAAAGAAAACTACCCATGTGTTCACAGAGTGATGGTTACTTGATAATTGCCTTTAACACAAACAGAAGATTTATACACTATAGCTAAGGGCATTCACCAACCATGTCAGAGATTTACAACAAACCAACATGAATTCACCAAAATTCTAAGGAAATGTTAAACCAGCATTGTACTGATATTACATGTGGCCATTATTACCCATACTGGTATTTCAATTCTCAGTATCAGACAGCATCTATCCCATACCAATATCTGAGAAATAAACATACTGAATACTGCAAATGTGCTATTGGGCATAACCACTAAATGCTGTGTCATTTCCATGAGGTAAAATATTGGGACTTGCAGTCAATCCTAACTAAATAACATAACATTTTATAAAGTACAGGATAAGAAATATCAGTAGGTAGTACCAGCATTTTAGGTAAATTTTACTGATATCAACACAAGACAAAGAGTATTGGCTGATACCCCTATTGAATACAGGTAATTGGTCCAATGCTAGTAAAACTTCATGGAAAGTTTTTCATTTCTAAAGAAAACGTCTTGCTCTGGAAAAACACTACTAGGACTAGGTGCTGCTATGCAGAATCTTTAGCTTGAGTTATGAGAGTGGACTTATGTATGTCCTGAAACTTTCTCAACCTACATTTCAGAATACTCTGAATAAAAGTATGCTTAGAGGGGTTTTTCAAAATTTTTATAAAGAAAATATCTTCTTGATTCACTTATAAATCATCTAGTTGAACTGAATATTACCAAAAAGAAAAAGAAACATGTTCACATTTGAAGTAAAAAAATCTTTTCAGCAGACCATTTATGTTGTGCCATACAAAGATAGACAGGAGACCTCTTTGCATATTGTTTGGTTTTGATTTGCTGATAAACCCTATCCTCTTTTCAGTTCACAGCCACAATGCTGAGTCATAACTTCAGAAATAACAGAAACATCCCTTGATGTTCACATACATTTCATCCTCTACAGCACATACCACTACAGCCTACAATATCAGCTTATGCTCAATCAACTAAAATCAAATATCTCATCTATACTGAGGCCACTGTTAGCACACAACAAACACCCAACCTTTAAAGAGAAACATGACCAAAACGTCACTGACCTGTATAGGAGATACACCTAACTTCACACTATAATAATAATGATAAACAAAATCAACATCATGTACAAGGGCTGATACAACGAGTATATCCATTCCTCAAGAAGCTTGTTATTTTGACAGAAACATGTCAAGTACATAATTATGCTATGTCCTAATCAATGCTCGCCAAGACTAAGTTGAACGGATATTTATGGCAAAGCCACTGTACTATCAGAAGCCCTCTATTTGAAAGGAAACGTACCCCTTACAACTAGAAATAATGCTGTTCACACAGAGGTTGTAAGAAACTTTTTCACACACATCAAGTGTTATTTGCTCCATTACTGACTAATCAGCAAGTACGCCACGACACAAACTGTAACATTGCATTAAACACCACACTTCCGTATTAAGACCCTGTGTGTTCTTGACCACAAATAAGCAAATTTCAAACTTGTTGTTGCCTGAGTATTGACATATTTGAATTCTAGTTGGACCATCTAATCAAAAAGGAAAAATTGCCAACCAATGTCAAAAGTATGTCCTGCTCTACATCTTGCCTCTTTGTGCCTACGTCTAAACATGATCATTTTACTTACTCATGGTCTAAATGACCTCTCTCAATACTTCATCACTTTGTGTTAAAGCTATCTCCTTCCTTTCAATATCTATACCTTCATCTGGTTCTTCATCTGTTGGTAGTATTGTGTGTAATACTGCTGATAATAGCCCTGGTACTGTGCAAATGTGGTCGGGTCCAATGATGCCTGAAGTTGTGCCATTGCAGCTTTGGTAGCTTGTACAGGATCAAAGTTAGCCATACTAGCCTGGGCAGGTGCTGCTACAGGAGCAGTAGCTGCTACAGTGGTAACAGCTGGAACTACTGAGGCAGCCTTCATTTGCTGCATCTGGAAATGATGAGTGTTCAAAGGGCCCGCCTGCTTGGCTGGTGCCTGCTGGAAAGTCTGCTGTGGCCCACGTTGAGGCTGCGCTGTTGGAGGCTGGGAAGGTCGCTGAGGATGAAAGCCTCCATTCTGTAAACCATTGCTTTGTCCAATCAGAGGTTTTGGTTTGTTAAGACCCTGCTGGACACCATTCTGAGGCAAAGGGGTACCTGTAGACTGAAACCTGCTAGGTCCCCTGGAGCCATTACTACTAGCGGAGCCATTACTAATAGCATCCCTTGCGGAATTCTGTGAACTTGTTCCATCTCTGGCCTCTCTTGAACTGAAGCGGTCCCTGGATCCATATTCTCCTCTGCTGTCATTCCTCCTATCATCAAACCCACCTCGTCCTCTGTTGCTATCTCGTCCTCTACTGCTGGTATCTCTTCCTCTGTATCCTCCTCTGTCAAACCGATCATCCTTCTGACGGTACCTGCTCCTTGCTGGAATAAAGTATAAAAGTTACAAGTTAGAACCTTGTGCTGCCAATTTAAGTGTAATTTGGTAAAAATTTCAAGCAAATTTCAACATGTACACAGCTTATTATCTTCAAACCATGCAACTAAAGTACAACAAAGTACAAGGCCTATGCATACATAATGGTTAACTTTCAATGCAAACTTTACAAATTACATCTTCAGATTGCCATATCCACATACCACTGCCATAACTTTTGGTATGTCACCCTGTGACAAATGGGCTAGCTTAGAAAACACTCTCATCCTCAGACCTAGGAATCTGCCTGCTTTGTTTACATATTTGCCTAAAGACATGGCTCTAGTTCAGGCCAATTGTGATTATCATAGCGACCTATGTAAACACAGACAGGATTTGGTGTAAGTAGTCCTATGGGGGAGGAAAAAAAGGGGGGGGGGCAATGCTTGAGTAAGTTTAATGTTGTGTCTGAGATAACTTTTGAAGAATTTAATGTTAATAATATAGTAAGACAAACTTTCTGTCTGATGTAACTTTTAGAATGTATGACTAATAAATAAGTAAGGGAACTTCCTGAAGGATGAATTGAAACAAGGTTTGGTCACAAAGATGACCCTGAAATATGTGAGATGAAATAACCAAACAAAAGTTATAGCACGGCAGTGTTCGCGCTAAGGCGCGGGACTGCGTGAATCCCGCTTTTATCTTTGGAATCCCGCACAAAAATAAATCTTATGCGGGAAAATCCCGCACACTTTTCTGCAGCTGAGATTGTAACTACAGTTATAATACACACATTAAATTGCAATAGTATCTTTACCAAGTGATAACGCCCTCCTTGATTTTGAAAATCCCTCCCAAAGAAATTTCTAGAGAGGGAATTCCCTCCCAGGTTCAATTCCTTAGCGCGAACACTGTAGCACGGGGACCTTACAGAGTAGGGGAGTTGGATGGAAGTAGAGGAGAATAGAAAGAGACTTTGAGAGAGACAGGAGTTTAGCAGTTAAGAACAGAACTGAGGAGAAATAGGGGTGTCAGAGAGAAGATTGTTGGAGGAAACATCTGTATTTTCACATCATTCATACCTTTTAAGACTTGAATATACATTGGAAACACTATTGTCAAGCTTTTGCCTTCTTTTGGTGCCAAACCTTATCAGCCTCATGACACACCCTACTGACCAGAATATCTCCTTCCCCCTCCCGCCCTCCCCCTGGGAAATTCCCACCTGGATGGTTTCCCTCAGGAAAACTGCCCCAACCAGAAAGTTCCCTGTTGTCCAGATGGGGGGAGGGGAAGTGGGCATAGTGGAAAATAATTGTCCAGGAAGGAAACATGTCCAGGCACCATTACAGCATACTTCAGTTTGCACAACATGTACATGTTTCAAGGCAGTAACTTTAATGTATCCCTTTAACAAAACTTTCCTTTAAACATTACATTTCAACCAATAAAAGTATCCTGTGCAATAAAAATTGCCATTTCTTAATGTGTATTTGATACAGGATATAACTCATACAATCTATAAATTATAAATACCAACTCTTGTAAACATGCTGATGAGGTAATCCTAGGTACTTGAAAAATCAGGTGTCTAAATGCCCATGGGCCCTGTATGATGACCAGGGCAACAAAAGGAAAATACTAGCATAGAATCAATGAGAACTCCAATGTCCTTCACCTTACAGAGCAATGAGGCTCCACAAAAATTTTCAAGTCCTAACATTTCTCTCAAATTTACGATGCCCTTTAATCCCCAACGTTGTGGTAAATGACACAAAAGCTATATCCACCAAATTCCTACTTACCATCTCTTCCAAATCCATGTAAACTGTTTGCCATGGCTTCAAGCTGAGGATTTATATTCTGTTTGGACTCTCTAAGCACTTTCAGCAAGTCAGGGACCTGCTTAATATTTGCAGCGGTGAAGAATGTATAAGCAGTTCCATGTTTGTCGCTCCTCGCTGTCCTGCCGATGCGGTGAACGTAGTCCTCAGATGAATGGGGGTAGTCATAATTGATGACAAACATGATGTCATTAACATCTGTATTACATTTCAGGTGCGGGGAAAAGATTGGGGAAAATAAGAAGACATTAGAAACCTATCCTTAGGTGTTGTCTTGATTCAAAAAGAGCAACAGTTGGAAGAGATTATCATCAGAACAACTTAAGCTGGCCACAGTCACAGTATACTTACCCCTTCATCTTTCTCTTTAAGGGTAGCTTAATGGAGCTGAAGACAATACTCCTCCAAACCCATATGTGCGTGATGAACAATGTTTTGGTATTCTTTAACACTCCATTTTATAAGCCCAATTTCTCCCCCATAATGAAAAAACTACTCAATCAAAACAAAAATGACCATTTTTAAGGTTTTTCCCCCCAAATGCAGGTTTTTATACTGATTCCATATTGCTGATATACAGTTATCTTTTTTATGACTAAAGGTCTCAGAAATTTGCATGCTCCTTTAGAGATGCTAGTGACAGTGTGACATGTGGGACAGTATGGTAAACAAGTCTGTCCTTGGCCAGCTCCCTGTTCCTTCATGTGATCTCAATCAAGTCACTCCATTCAGTAATTGCTTCTCTCTACACAAAGACTCACACTGGGAGATGGCAATGGTTCCTGACATGACAGATGGCATCTGTGCAGCTCGACTTGTAGGAGGGATCAAGAAATGAGTTACCTCGACGACGCAAAATGAATCAGTCCTTTGCTTTGCTTTCAGGTTGCTTGTCTCCGCAGAACGGACACAAAATATAGTCAAGACACATGTGGGAATAACTTACCCAGAAATAAAAGAGAGTAACCCTTTCTTTCTTGGGAAACACCTCAGATTTTACATCTTACTGAATTGGGTGTCATATGGACCACAGACAAATCGTCTGTTATCCCCACCAGGGTTCTAGCTATGCTGGTCAGTACTGGGCAGGAACAACTGGAACTTCCAATGCCTGACCGGTACACTATGTAAATTTGCAGTTTGTCAACTGGCACAGAATTGAAAAATCTGATATAGACATGGAAAACTTGACATTCTCATAGGAAATTATGATGATAACACTCATTTCCAAAACTTGCAGACTTCCAGAGGGCCAACAAGATTTGGGCAGGACTCAAAAGGAGGCCTTCATCCTTGCCCTTGTCTCCTGCTGTTAGAAGATTCACTTTCTATACTATTTGAGAACTAAATAAGCCCGAGGTAAACTTGGCATAGCTAGAACCCTGTTCCCTTAAAAGTTTCATTATTATCCTTTGTAATCATACTGATATTAACAGCATTACAACTGAAAACATCTCTCAGAAGATGTCAGAATACATTATGAACTAAATTTGATTGTTTTTATTCAGTTTCTAATAAAACAACCAAGGAGTTCAATACTAAAGAGCACTATATTTGATCACTGGATTTTGCCAATGAAAATATCATGGTGCTTGAGGAGACAAGGCATTCCTATTAAGGAAATAATTTTAACTTTCAATGAAATTTCAAATCCTCTCATAAATTTACAAGGTGTGGTTACTCCTTGATGAAAGCACCCGAGTACTGGAACCTTCAGACTCTTAACAAAATTTACATTTTACTTTAATCTGATGACAGCATTAAACTCTGTTAAAATGTTTTTCAACTTTTCACGTCACATTAAGAGGAAATATTCAACTGTGTCCAAGACACAAAAAACTAAAAAACACATTTTCCCACTTTCTAATGTGCCAAGATATAAATAAATGCATCGTCGTCATGTCCACTAGAGCAAGCAAAGCAATCACAACACAGAGACTGAATCAGACTTGCGGATCGAGGTCGCCACTTGCCTTATGTCCCCCTCGCTGGTCAACGACACGTCATGCCAAGAAACCCAGCCACTTGCTTTAATCTAGCATTACCTATGGGAAAGAAAACTAAAAGAGTCGTATTTCAAAGCAGTTGCAAAGATAGTAGACAGCCTCTTACCAGTTTAGAATGATACACAAAACAGAAAGAAAGCAAACCTTGCATCCATTATCCCACATGACAAAGAAATCACACTGTAGGTGGGGGCTTCTTTGAGTTTACTATACATGTGCTGGATGGTAGTGTGTGTAAGTGGCATATACATGCAGATTCTTGTCCATCCTTGAGCCACTCAGTGACAATTACCTAATACATAAACTACTTCCTTTAAGGCAAAGATGGTGCTATACAACAACTTAAAATCACATTACATGATCACCACCACACAATAACAAACTCAGAGCAATGTTGTCTTTTCTTGTTCTACATTACACTTTAGCAGGATCAATCCTTGAGTGACTTGCATCTCTATACAATACCAAACAACAGATTATATTTTCACATTTTCAATCTCCTGACAAACAAACATGAACTATGTTTTCATTAATACTTCACCAAAAACAGACTTAAATGTTGACATTTGAATCTGACAACATACCTAAACCCCTTGATGCTACATCAGTCGCCACCAATATTGGGGCATTGCCACTTCTGAATTCTGGAAAGAGAAACGAAACTTTCAGATGAAATGTGTCCTCCATTACTATTACTGAATGGCTGGCTTGAGGAAGAAACTGATGTTACAGCCACCATCCAGTTTATAAGGATTACTGCACACTCCACTACACAAAAATTAAGACCTGTTTATGCTCCCTGCTCTCTCCAAACAATTTTCCCATAATACAGTGGCACTGCATGATTCCTACTGTTTTCACAGGGTAGAAAATTTGTACCTAGGTACCAAAAGCACATTACCCGAAGGGAACCCGGGTAACCGACCACAATTTTGCAACTTCAGACTTCAGAACATTGTATATGATTCCTGACTCCATTCACCAGCCCCATTTTTCTATCACTGATAGGCCAAAGCACAGACAACAAAGTATCGAAATGTTTTTCTTCACGCATTCCATTGGTTCTTAATCTTGTTGGTGTAATCATGAGAATTGGAAAAAAATATTTAGTTTGACCTTCTATTACCACCATTAATGAGATGTCCAGTCCAGGGTTTGCACTAGCTTTTCAAATTTGGGAGGGAATGTGCCCCCTGTGAGTAATTTTGGGAGGGATTTGTCAGAAGAAGAGAGGGACCTGCATTTTAATAACTGATCACTACTAGGCTGTGATGCACTGCAATATTATATAAGTGGACAAAACTTAAAAGGTATATGGGACCGGTGGGTAAGTGAAAGTTGAAGTGAAAGCCATACCTTTGAAACCTACAAAGCTAAAAGAGCTTCTTGCAGATCCCACTATACAAGTGAGTACATGGTCAAGACCTTACAGGTAGTACACCATGCCTAAAAATGACCACTGGCCACTGAAAATGAATTCCATGCATCCAGCTCCCATTTTCATAACTTACTCCGTTGCCGAGATATAAAATGTTGAAATTTATTCACTTAATTTGAAATAGTCGATTGTGCAATAATTTGTGATACCCTTCTTGTACAACTCACACTACCTGCTCTGGTTTACTTTTGAAATTAAGATGTTTATATAACCTTATTAACCATTCCATTGCATAGCATGTTGTAGGGAGAGGGCTTACATAACAAATCACCCTATAACAGTGTTTCAAGACGACTCGTCAGGAACACCAGATTGAATCCGTCGACGAGCGAATGGAAAGCTCCAGAGAATTAGAACCGCTACAACAACAATGTCACCTTCAATGCAGCCTTTCCAGAATTCTCTAGAAGAAGAACTGTTTACATAATGTGCCAATTATAGCAGCGGCCTGGTGACACTTCTAAGAAACATTGCCATTGTTTACTACTACTGTACACACAAGGAAAATTCTTGTAATTGCTCAACTTTGTGCACTGGAAGTTTCTATTAAATTCCGGAGATTTCTCGATTGAAAGCCTAGCGTATAAAAGGCAGTTCAACAACTGTTGTAGGAGAGAAATATCATAATACTTCATCGAGACCAGACGCTGTCATACTACTGTGTTATCATTATCCGTTTGTTGAGAAGTTATTCTCTGACCGAATCACCTGAAGCCAGCCACTGACACTGCACACTTGTGAAAAATTGCCCTACTCCGTTTCTACACCGTGTATTGAGATCGTTATCATCCATCATCGCCTAGCCTTGTCATTATTCGCTCGTGGAACCAGTTCCTACGCTTCAGCATGCTGCAGGTCTAATACTGTACCATCGTCGACGTGCATGCACTACCAACCCTTGGACCAGACCAGAATAATATTAAGTAAAGGATTGTGAGTAAATCTAATTAATTATTGTAAATTTAAGTAAGATAAGGAGATCGTAAATAATAATTAAGTTGTTGAATTTTAATCTCATTCTTCTGTGATCTTTCGCTGTTATTGGTTTGACTTGCGACCATGCCGTAACAACAGTAAGACAGTGATCACACTTTGACACAAGGTGAAGTGGCTTTCGAAAAAAAAAAAAAGAAACAGACTGTAATTTGAGTAGTACAAGAATGACATCACAAATTACTTTGCAATCTACCATTTCAAATTGAGTGAATAAGCTTCAACATTTTATATTTCAGCTTAGGAATGTCCTGTGAAGATGGGAGTTGGACCATCAGGATGCATTTTTCAAGCTTTGTAACATATACTTTTGAAATTTTAGACTTTAGGTACACTTTAAACTACATTCTGTGTAAAAATGGGAGATTTTGTTTTCTGTCCTTACAGCGCTACTTTAAGGGTTTTTTGCAATTGTCAAGTTCATGTTTAGAGAACTTTTAACCAATTGGTAATTTATTTTTGATACTCACAACAACAGAACTTGCTTGTGTAATTGAGACACTGTCTACAGTGTGCACTATGTGAAGAGAGCTGTGTCTTGCTTGTGCTATTAAACTCAAGTTTGGGACTACATTCATCCATCTGAGATTTTGTGTATCATGTATTCACAGATTCCCCAAACTCTCACTGCTAGAACATCCTCTCACTGCTAGAATATTAATGCTAAATGGTTAAAACAGTATTTCAAGCCATTTTAAGTTGATAAAATTCATGTTTTCATCAACATTCAGAAAGTTTTATTAGGCCAAAGAAAATTGATTTAAGAAAATGTATGTATGATATGACTATAAAATACTGCATTGATTCACCTGTGTAATGCTGTGTGCACATACTGTACACATGCATTCCTTCTTTCAGTTAAAGATCAAATACAACACCAAGCCACAAAAGCTGGACCTAACATGAACTTGAAAAAACTTACCATTCAAAACCCAGTCTCGCTCCTGTTGAGCTTTATCGCCATGGATACACATAGCTGGCCACCTACAGAGAAAACAGTGAATATTAGTGATATAAACAATGAACGTTATTTTCCTTCCATAACAAAGCAGCTTCTTTCTATACTGATTTTTCGCTGATTTCCAAGATACCCACCAAAAGCTTCAATCTTCAAGGGTCTAGTCCTCAAGGTTACAATTCAAACCTTGTCCTGGTAAAGATGAGGAAAAGTGAACCTTGCAGGACATTGCAGGTAGACAGAATAATTTTAATAATGACTCACAGAACATTAATTACAAGTAACTTTTTAGTTTTCTACCCTCCAGCATTCAACATTTTTCCATGACTTTTACAGTAAGTATTCCACCACTTCCACAGAATATCACACTCTTTCCAATTTGAAAGAATGTAATTTCAATTACAGACTTGACTGGATTAGGTCATGGTTTTACCATAAATTTTTCAATCCTATAATTTCTATGAGTTTTAAGCAATTTGCCTCTTTTCCATAACTATAAAGAGCAGGAAAATGCATAAGAAAAATTCCACCATCTTTCACAATTCACAAAAATCCTGGTACTATGTAAGTTGGCACAGTGAAATGACCCAATAAACCTATCTCTTAACAAATATGACAGCATCTCCACTTCCTGTTTACTCAAACTGAATTAACCTTTACAACTTCTCTTCCAGTCATGACTGTTCAGTGATGAAATGTAACATCATCACAAATAGGTAGCATACCATAATATACAACAACTGTACTGTTGTCAATCAATTTCCTACCACATTATATTCATGGTACACTTATACTATACAGGTATCAATCCAATTGCTCAAGCATTTCACGAATCAGATTAACATCACTCACCCATCCCTACGTAACCTCCTTACAAGGTCATCTGACTTCTTTTTGGTTTCAACAAAAATTAATGTCTTGTTATCCTTCTCACCCATAATCTCTTCAAGAAGTGTCATCAATCTGCAATAACAAAGATCATATTCACATATCAAGCATTCTGAAACCAACCATTACTACAAAAAAAATTTACTGTTTTCTTGAACACAACTCTGAGAGTTTCCATTACCACCAGTAGTTCAAACACCACAACCAGCTTGCCTATCTCTCTCATCTTAACTTGGGATAAGATTACAAAGAACTCATTTCATACAAATAGGACTGACTACATACTGAATGACTATGATTATTACCAATCAAAGAAGTATGTTTCAACTAAAGATGTGAACTTTGCTACTACCTGCATGTTCTTTTAGCTCTAATGCAAAGAAAATAAAGTGTTCTTGTTCAAAGTTCTTGCTTCAATGCTGGTTGTTTGCAGTCATACAGTACAGCAGGACAGCATTGAAACTGCTGAAAGTTGAAAGCCTTCTAACCCTTTCAGCACTAAAGGCAGATATATCTGCCATGCCACATAATGTTCTCCAGACTACAGGGGGATATATCCACCTACATGACTTGGCTTATCAACCTAATATCACTACGCACCCTACCACGAAACTGAACCGAAACCACATCACTCTAATAGACAACTCAATTCCATGAACTGTGATACTAAACAAAAAAAAAAAAACAACATAGTTGCCTTGAATAATTTGGAGATAATTTGATTGAAAATGGCTAAAGTTTCACAACTGACTGACCATTTCCAAGCGGCCTGTCATATACACTTGTCAGAGTAATTTGGCATTGGAAGTAGACTTTTGAAAAGTGGGAAAGACTTCAAAATTTAGTTCAGGCATAGTGAAAGGTGCTTAGTAAATAATTCAGTGCTGCAAAGGTTCAGTGATGCTGTCTTATGTGAGTGTTGGCAGCAATACACATCATTTTACGGAATGATTTACATGGTATAAACGTTGGATTTTCGATGATTTTATTACCACAAAGAGAACAACAAATCTCAAAACTGCAATTGACACTTAATGCTATATTACTCCTCAATATTTGGTTCTTTATCTAAAACATTTAGGTACTGAAAAGAAGGATGCTTTCCTTACAATTGTTAAGTCATTAAGTATCAATGACCAATCGTCATTCAAAGTATAAAGGATTAACTTACTTTTTGTCTTTCTCGTCATCCCTACAGACATCAATAATCTGAAGGATGTTTTGATTTGCTGAAAGGTCTTGGTTGCCTATATTAATCTGAATGGGATCTGTGAGGTAGTCATGAGCCAAAGAACGCACCTCCTTGGGCCATGTTGCACTCCACATCAGCACTTGACGGTCCGGCTAATGGCAGAAAAAGAAAGCCAAATCAGAATGGACCTTTGGTTACTGGTACCTTACGGTTCCACACAGTTTCCTTTTTTCTAAGGTCCCAACCACCTAAGCCAAAGGGTGAAAACCATCCTACTCTCAAATGGAGTTATGATGATCTGTAATAATAATGCTTGAATCCAATCTAGACTGATTGAAAAGGAAAGATACAACACGAGACTTAAGCCAAAAATCCAGGAAGCTACTGTGCAATGTCTGCAAGTTACACAATCAGAAGTTCCAAGTTTTTTACTGAGACATGGTAACTTGATGGTCAGGTTTTCGAGTTTCCCACATAAATTACACTGTTATGTAATACCATTGCATAGCAGTAGGATTAAACAGTGTGTAGTTTCAAGACACTTGCTAAGTGAGCAGTATACACATTACATGGCTTGATCCTGCACCCCTTGTAATGTGTTGCAAACTACACAGAAACAGGCAACCTATACTTAAATGCAGCTTACTTATAACACTACAACCATCTTCAACCTATGGTCTGCTGAACATTTGGGAGGGGGGTGGGGGGATAGCATATGTCGAACAGAAAAAAAGTCAAGTGAAGGAAACCAAATTGTGGACATGTACAAAAATGAGCCATGGGTGATTCTCATATCAAAGATATGGTTAAAGCATCTTCCCACAGAACATTCACATTTACATTACTGTAGACACTGGGTGGCATAGAGCATGTGCAAGAACATATGCATTCACAAAGCAGATAAATTAGAATCTACTTCATTGTGATGACAGTGAAATGCACCTTGTCAACTATGTTGCCAACCAACCATTTGTTTGTAAACATGAATGAATCTATTAGTTGGCCCCAGCAGGCTATCAGATCGCACAAAAAGTTTCCAATAAAGACTGCCTCTTGGTTGGTAAACGAACTCTGGAGATGACTGGGTTGGGGAGGGATGCGACTCAGTGGATTGTACATAAAATGTCATAATAAAAGGACTGCAATGAAGAATGCCACATTTGTAACCATGCAAGGCTTATCGCCTGATCACACTTACTCTTATCTGATCCATAATCTTCCTAATTTGAGGTTCAAAGCCCATGTCCAACATTCTATCAGCCTCATCTAATACACAATAAGTGCACCTTCGTAGATTGGTCTTGCCACTTTCTAAAAAGTCTATAAGGCGACCTGGTGTTGCTATGACAATCTCAACTCCTGAAAACATCAAGATGACACAAGTTAAATTATACGTTGAAGCATCTACAATTACTTTTATCAGACTTGCTACCTACTCACTGAATGTAATTCTATGGAGATATTTACTTTCATATTTATTTTTTCCTTGCATAGACTTTACCATTTCCTAACAAAAACCAAATAATTCAAATTTTTCCAACAAAGTTTGCTTTTGCCCCTACACCTGTCTACACACCTGCCAATACTTAACTATATTACTAAAGGGCAAACATCTGTAACTAGCTCGTTCTTCTCATCCCCAACCCCCACTCTTAACCTGCAACCCCAACCCCCGACTACTAGAATGTGGTAAGTGTTGCTTCTCTGTACAAATGCTGACATACAACAACATTCTGCATGCCAATGATATGCACTACCCATGGACCAATCTGAATAGCTTAAACATGTAAAACTGGGGGTGCCCATTTTTTAGCAATCAAAGAAAGGGAAACAGCTTAAAATATTGAGTATGCTACTGCAACTTCATTTTGGGCATACGCCTCTCAAAAGGAGTTCATAACTAGCTTACCCCTATCTAAGTCCCTGATCTGGGGTCCTCTAGATGCTCCACCATAAACACATGTACTCTTTATCTTGGACGATGAACCAAACTGAGCAGCTACCTGTTGCACTTGTTGAGCTAATTCACGTGTAGGAGCTAAAACTAAACACTGTTAAAGATGTAAGAAAGTACAATAAGGCATTAACTATGGTGATGAGGCAAAAAAGAGCACAAAACGTACAAGCACAAATTCAACTTCTGATGATCTTAGTTTCATTTTTTTCAAACTTACCATGTTCAGCATCTAGCAATAAAAGAGTATGTATTGGTCTGATTCAAAATACAAAAATGTCATTGTCAATGGTTATACTTATATATGGCTTCCTTCAAAGGCTGTCATCACAATGTCATAAAAACTCTAAAAGCACATGCTCAGAGAACATGCATATACACACTTTTGTACACCCAGTAGTGTAGCATGTAATCTGTGGAGGGCGGTTTTCAAGTAGGTAATGACGTTTATGCATAAAGTCTGTATAAATTAAAAATTTTAAATTCCACTTCAATAAACAATAAAAATTCTCCTGTTGAGAGTTACATGATTGTGTTACAAGAACATAAATATGGTAACAAAAAGCTATGATAGCAAAATTTAGAGTTGCAAATTTAATATATCTGCAGAAAGTGAGGATAATATTGACGACCAACAATTAAAGACAAAGGATACAAAAATGTCAGGAAGAAAAAATTAGACATGACAAAGCCCCTTTAACATGATGCACTCACCTCAAGCTCTTAAATCTTCAATACCTATTAGGGGCTATTAATCAGAAACCTGAATGACCTTAAGTTAATTCATCACTCTCACAACTTTGATCAACCTTCCTGTTTACAGAGATAGAATGCACCATTCATGAAAAGTTAAAATATAGTTACTTACTATAGGGCCATCACCGCCCTCTAGGAATGGTTGATGATTGATATGTACAATTGCAGGTAATATATACTGCAAGAAAAAAGAATATCAATGACAAATATCAGGAAAATCACAACTCTTTACCACTAAAAGAAAGGGTGGTCAACAAAGTGGCCCACAAGCTCAACAATTTGGAGGATAAGCAAGTGGGACTGTAGACATAAACCTTACTATGAACTTCATTGTTACTAGTGTTATGACTTGGTAATACACTCTGGGCATATACCATTTGTGTACATGTGTCAATTAAATCATAATGGTGACAAACTTATGGAAAAGAGGATGACAAAAACTTTTGTCATCAGTCCAAGTAGCCAGCACATACATAGAGGTTTCATTATATCTTGAAAGAGGTTTTAAAAAAGATATGTTTAGGACTAATATGTCCTTGTCCATATGGGAATTGCTAGTCCTCACTTCCTTTCAAAGTTATAGTATGTGCAAAAAACATGGAGTCGCGTCACAAAAAAGTGACAGGTCACATGAAACCGGGAGGATGTCCACTTCAGTGATCATAAGAATGTTTCCACTCACTGATACCAATTACATACTTGTAATTAAGGACAATTAATTATTCAATAATTTAATATCAACAAGAAAAGGCTGTACTCACAGATAAAGTTTTACCAGACCCTGTTCTAGCTATTCCAACCATGTCTTTACCACTGAGAGCTATTGGCCATCCCTGAGCCTGAATAGGTGTTGGTTCTTGAAAGCCTGCTTTTCTTATTTCTCCCATTACATAATCTGAAAGAAGAATTAAAGGTTAATATCACCAGTACCACTGGAACAACACAAATCCATGCACTGCAGCAAATCTGAAGAATCATTCATTAACTCCAATGAAAATGAACACTTCAACAGCCTATGCGTCAAAACTTATCTTTCCCTGCCGAAAGTACTTGAGACAGTCATGTATACTACCTACTTACTAGGATTAAAAGAAAAGCAAAAACCTCTGTACAGTACAGTGACATCATAGCATATAAATGGTTCATTCTAATGACAAATCTAATCACATTTCAATGTGATATCAACTGATCCGCTTCATGCAATAGCAACAGGCATCAAATAAGTCAATGGACAATTTACCAATACTTGAAAATCACATGCCCTTTAGACCAACATAACAAATCTCTAAGAAGAGTTCTGGGTCTCCTGACAAAATAGCAGCTGCGTCTACAGTCACACCAAGTACATGCATGTTACATACGAAGCTATCAGCTTGACTGTTAAAAATGTAATATCCACACTTAGATGTGAAGATCAAATTTTCAAGGGCAGTTTCCTCATCAGGAGAACAAAATGAAGACTTATGTACCATAAAGCAAAGCATGCATTACAAATAATGAAACACTTTTAGGTCATATGACGGCTTACCTGGAAAATTTGCTTCTTCAAATCTGAAAACTGGTTTGCAATTTCCATTACCTCGAACTGTAATTTCTTTGGACTGTAAATATGCAGCAATTTCAGGCTATACAGAAAATAAAAATATTCTGGGATAATATTCAGTTTTATGCATGCCACATCACAGAGAGATCCTCATTTTGATGTGTAAAGTTATCATCAACTCAACCTTAATTTGCCTCCTACATTATCAGATTGAGTTTGTTAACACAAGCATTTTCTGACATTTTCAAAATGACCATGCCTTCTCATGAATATTAATGAAGATGAACTATTTCTAAAAGGCTATTTCCTCTACCTATTAGCCTATTAGCATATCCATGCCAAACATGAAACTTATCAGCCATCCTGATTGTGAGAAAGGCATTTTAAGATTTTAACGTTTAGCCCGGCCCACTTGTGACTGGTGCCAAAAGCAATAGGGCACAACTTCACACCCCAGTCAACATACCTACCAAGTTTATGTACAACAGATCTTTCCTATTATATGCTTAACTATACACAAGTTTAGCGTCACACACACACACACTCACACACACATGCCAACTTGACTGCAATGGTTTCATAGCTGCCTCCCGCATCATACTCAAAATCTAGTATACTTACCCCATCAATTCATGGTTATACACAAATTTTAATGAAACTTGGACACACTGGTAAATGGGTAAATGGATACTCTGCTATTAATGGTGGTTAAAAGAATTTGGTGGCAACAGTCATCTAGGAGTCATGTTAGGGTCATTTTGTGAAGAAAAAAAAAAGCGTCCCCTATAAAATTAACAGCAACAGTCAAGGGTAACACAGATTGACATAAATTTGGTTAAACTGCTTCATTGAAGATTTCAGAAATTTAAGGTCAATGGTCATCTAGTGGTCATTTTGACATGTGTTACTACCACAATAAGCACCTTCCATTTCCAACTCACATCTTGGGGGTACTAGAACACTTTGGGGCCTCTTGAGAAAAGTGAGAACAATGAATTTTCTTTGACTTTCCGAAAAAAAATTGAGGGTGCTCCCTTCTCGTACTCTTGGAATTGAAAATACTGCAACATGAATGCTGCATTTGTACTCATGGAACGTTATAAGTTCTGAATGTTCCGTACATACTGTATAGTAAAGAACAGTCCTGTTGCTCAAAGCCAATTGTGAAGGTATTAATGTATATATCCTCACTTTCCAAAACCCATGTGGTGAGAACATTGTGTCTGCCTCACCATATACTGGTTCACTGTTCACAGTTAACAAGTTTACTGTACCATGAGACCCTTAGCTTCCACTTGAAATTCATTATATGTCCAGCCTTCCAGGACAACCAAAATGTCAGCAGTGCACCAAACAGGCTATAAGGGTGTTGGCTGTCCTGTGGACTACCACCTGAAATTCCTTAAATGTATACACTGAAGTGATGGTAGTTACACTAACACGTAGGAAAAGCTATCTCTGATAGAAACTAGTTCATGGCCTGGTATTGGTCTATGAAAACAACAGTAAATGTTCAAGCTTTCTTTAAGACATACCATACTTCTGTTTGATACATCTGGATGTTCTTTGTAAAAGTTTTTCTCAAAGGGAGTTAGTCTTGTCATGTCCCATCTTGGTTTCCTTAGATTTGAAGATCCCTTATCCAAGTTATCATATTTGTCACGTTTGTTGAAAGGTCCACTTGCACCCCTGCTTCCAAATCTTGGTGCCATACCTCTTCCACCACTAAACAAGAATAGACAAAACAAAATTGTGCAATTGTTAAATGAGATATAAAACACATATCAACGTTTAAAAAAAAAAAAAAAGATAAAGACCCCCTCGGCTACAACCTGTGACTGGGAAGATCAACAGCCCGAGAAAAAAACATAGGGTGTCCATGCAAGTACTACAGTACCAAAGTTTTCACCACTTTGCAGTTTGTATTTGCATGGACTGTATAATGTGGCGAAGTCTACTACAAACTCACAGGCACGACAAAGACTGCATATGTAATCGAGCATTTGCTTTGTAATGGATTAATTGAGCAGTTCTCGCGATTACAGCAATTAATTGAGAACAAGTATGACGTCAATACACTGTCACTGGTACATTGCAAAACACATCAGAAAATCTTCTGTATTGGTATACACTTTGTTCATTTCCTCTGTGGTTTCGTGGAGGGTTGGCTGGCCTTAATATTACAAAACAGCTACCAAACAAATATACAGGTATTTCTGACAAATTGTTTCCATGTTTATTTTTTTTTTTTATTTATTTATTTTTTTTTTGTTAGTTGAGTACGATATGGTGCTAAGTACTTGTTATCGAGAAATCGAAAGTCAGGCTTAGAAGGCGATTAATCAGTTATACGACTATCAGCACTGCGACAGTCAACTGACCGTGGCCTACACTAGCATAAAGGTAAGCCCACACTGCCAAGCATTAACTGAATTTTTTAACTCATCTGCCAGATCACTGGAGGCTGTCAGCTCTTGTTACAGAAAATCTATCTAACTGCATCAACTCCCCCCTCTTCATAGATCTGTCATTTTCAAAGCCATGTCTTTAAATGTGGCAACCTGCTCCTACTATTGATGCATGTTCCCCATTCTTCTCAAAATCCTACACATGCAATTTTGTTTGGAGTCAAGGTTCCACAGACAGTTGGCTACATCACTAGCAACAGTCCTTGCACTGAGTACACACTAGATTACAGCAAGCTGTAAGACACATGGAAAGGCTCCTCCAAAATATTTCAGGGAAATAATTAGCAACACTGTGCGACATAAATGGAACATACATCGTGGCACTCCTGCCCATGTGTAGTTGTTTTATATTTTGTAGCAGCGATCAGGTTGCTGCTACACCAATTTTAGTAGTGGACTCCAAGTAAAGAGGCCAACCAGAGTGTAGCTAGTGAAACAAATAACTCTTGAAAACAGTGGGGTACTGTATATTCCTGAGTTATTGGCCTGTATGGGGGCACTATCTCAACAAAATGAGGTAAATACAGCAAAAAAGGAAATTTTTCTTCCTACTTCCTCTGAAACCAGTTGCATAATTTTCAGTTGTTACCTCATATTTTGCAGTAGTAATGGAAGGGGCTTTTTAGGTAAAACATGCATGTTAATTTGTGTAGTGTGAAAGTGTACTCACCTGCACATTTACTTATGATTTTAGCAATGACAGTTACTGAAAAGTGGCCCCCTTGATAGTGTTCGACCGATTATGCCATAATCGGTAATCACCGATTACCGATTATTCAATTACACAATCGGGCCGATGCCGATTACCGATCACCGATTATTTACATGTATAGGAAGGTCATGTTTTCTCGCCGTCTGTCGCATATTTCTAACTTTGTACACACACCATAACATAACCTTCACACTGGAGATGAACGATTAAGAACATGCAGTTCCCTATGTTCCACGAATAGAATATTAAATGTTTTTGAAGGATTTCCTCTCGAAATACTATGATAAAAATCAACCATGAATACATGCTTTCGTACGATGTCACAGGCTTAACGTTAGCCAAAGAGTCTGTCGGCTTACATACGGTTCTACCTACAGTAGTTCTATCCACCAATCATGTCGGAAGATTCCGTGCAAAGGTCTGTATTGGACTGTAATAGTGCTATATAGTAGCCTATCCACCCAGTTTTAGGCAAAAACATCTAACTACCTTGGCACTTCGGGGCCACTAAACATTCCACTCAATTTGCCTGATTTACTCATCCCATGCTCCCTTAACGATATGGATATATTTTTTGTAAAGCGTCTTGCCCAAAACTTACGTCTTATGTCAAAGATTCTCCAAATGAAACATAAAACTAATTCCCGATAAAGTCCCGTTATCGAAAAACTGTTGCCGTTCCAGCGTGAATTTAACACGGGGCCCGTTTCCCTTCGTTCATCAGTTAGGAGCACGGACGGTGTTCATGACCAACATGCTACGTAAATGCGCAGGCAATGCACTTAGCCTTGCATTACGTATTACACACAGTACTGGTGTGCTTTCGTAGGTGAACTTCAACTTCGCAAGAACTGTACGGCAGTTACGTGTGCGCATGTGCAGGTCATAGGTAATAAAAAACTTAACGAAAAGAATGTGGGAAGTGGCATAATTTATGCAGGATAATAAGCCTCGGGTTTCCAAAGTTGCTACAGTACAGTACTGTACGTGCACTAAATGTGTACAGCTGATGTGGTTTGCACTGAAACTTGAAAAAAACGTAGCGCGAAGTCATTTCTTCCTGTAGTACAATTTGTATGCAGATGTGCAGCATGGTCCATGGCATGCACACCTTCTAGGTAATACTGTGTGCCTTTTCACGCACCTGAACTGTGCTGCACTGAGAGTTACGGCAACAGTTACGATGATTGCTATGATTTGGAGAGCTTAAAATGTTGCAAGTTTTGTGAGTATCAGTGCTGATATTTTGGGCGGGAACTTAAAGAAATGCGTGTTTTGCAGAATTATAAAGATTTTTGCAGAAACTTTGAAGTGTATTTTAGCCCTGTTTCCAGTTTTCAAATAATCGGTGGTGGTAATCGGTTGAAGGACAAAATTTTACCGATGCCGATTATTTACCGATTTGCGATAATCGGCCCGATGCCGATTATCTAACAGATGATCGGTCGAACACTACCCCTTGAGCTGTGCATAAAAGTTCGGCACCCTCAATTTTTGTACTCAACTGACTCAAGGAAGGGTGCAATACTATATAGGCCTAGCTCCATTGATTGGGCATAGTATCGAAGAGATATTTGTGGTGGTTGTGTCTCCCTTGTTGGCTTTTCAACTGTTGACTATGTACTCTGTGATGGCATTCTTGCTTTTTAGGAGTTTTTTACTGAAGACTGAAGAATGTCAACAAATAAACATGTAGCCTATGACAGTAAAGAAACTCCTGCACGACATGAGAACTCAAACTCTGTCAAAAATAAACATTTACTCCCATTTTTGGAAGAAATTTAACCAGCCTAGCCTACCTAAAGGTGGCTTGAGACTTTCTTTAAATGGCCTAAAAAATTATTTTAAACGCTCTCCAAATCCAGATTGGAAAGTTTGACCTGTGCAGGGGATTTATCCCCCACGCAAAAATATGAATCTCGAAGTTGCCAGCCAGGCAAATTGACAACTGCAACCGCACAAACTTATTGGCAGCAGCCACGCAAGTTTGATAACACGTTCGTAATTCGACCAGCACAAAAGTTACCTCACTCCAAAATCTTGAAACCGTACCACAGAGATGAGTTTAAACTGCAGAGTAATGTCGTCTACACTGTACTGGTTCTTGAAACTGCATAGGAGGCATGACTGTTTGCTTAAATATCTTTTAGACAATCTGTCACAGCATGGTTTCTTACCTAGTAGATCTTGCGTCACTAATTTACTAAGCTTTCTTGAGGATGTTTCTTTATCTCTTGATTCTGGTCACAGTGTTGATGTCATTTACCTTGATTTTCAAAAAGCTTTTGATAAAGTTCCATTAGGTAGACTTATCGTTAACCTAAATTGCATAGGTTAGGCATCAAGGGCAGTTGTGCTGACTGGATAAATTCATGACTCAATGGTAGATCTCAGGGAGTTGTTGTTAATGGTAATTTCTCTTCTTGGAAAGAAGTTACAAGTGGAGTTCCAAAGGGTTCTGTTCTTGGCCCACTTCTTTTCTTAATTTTCATCAATGATGTTGATAGCTCTCTCACATCTAGTATTATAAGTAAGTTCGACTGTCGACTGTCAGTGTAGTTTGCACCACATGCGTGTTTACATTACAGTACTTTCATACAATTTACTGAAGTGTCGTGCAATGGTGATACGAGACTCAGACTATTGGTGTGCATACTGCATACCATCAAACCAGTATGGAAAGTATGGCAATCGCACACCCGAGATATTTTTTCAACATTTTTATTGTTCACTTGATGTTTTAAGCAGACGGCGATTGCCTTGTATAACCCTAGGTATATGTTATATTGACTTGGCCTATTGGCTATCTATGTACTATGACTCGAGAGAGTGACCATTAACTTTCAATTTTCAGTCAGTTAATTGTGACAGACCTGTGCGTGTGGTATGTTAAGGAGGCCTCCAAAGGTTTTGTTTAAATTCCTCCTAAGTGGGCCTATTTATTTCACACTTGACTTTACGTGTGCACACTTGAAGTGTGCATTTGACACCTTGTTGCACACTGCACACTTCAATTTTTTTTTTTGCACACCCGAGATTTCAGCGAAAGTGTCATACTTTCCAATCTGGCCGTGACACGTGACAACAGTGCAGGTATTGAGTTTTGGTGTTTACCGCTGGCTGCTTTGTAGGGCTGTATGTAAGTATGTAGGCTTATAGCTTGATGTTATAGACCTTACACATGCACAGTGCATTACAAGTCTAGGCCGGGCATAGGCCTATATAGCATTGCATGTATCTTCGGACTACAGCAGTTTTAAAACTTGTAAGTATGGAGGGCGGAAGAGGTAACACCTGGGAAAGGCAATTTCCTGCAATCTAGGGGGTGGTTTGGGCCAAAATTTCCTCGGTATGCTCCGCGCCAACCGATGGTGGCGCTCTGCCTAGATAGTATAGGTACATGACCTAATAAGGTCAACAAAGCGCGTCAAAACTGTCACAACCAGTGCGTCAATTTTTGATGCAGCACGCCCATAGCAAATTCCCTTGCAAATGCGCGTGAACCTGTTTAATATTTCAAGCATTCGCACACTAAGATATGCAGCTCAAATTGAACGCACAAACTGCCTGCACAGAACCCGTACATACAGCTCTGTACAAAAATTGTAAACAGCGCCCGCTGGGCTTATTAGGTTACTTCTGATGTTAGGCTTGAGCTGGAAATGCTGAACTTGTCATAATGGTATCTCTTAAAAGGAAAAATCTGTGGTAAAGATTTATAGCTCTCAAATAAGGTGAAGTCCGGCAAAAGATTTTCAGGTACAAACAGATTCACATTCTTTTGTCTTGTTTTATAAAATCTAAAACTTTCTTAGCGTGGCCTTATAAGGTCGTGCCATCATATCGGCCGTGCAATTCTCATAGCCATTATTAAAATCCCACCTTTGCAAGCTTTCCAATCTGGCTCCAAATCACTGCGAACGATCTCCTTCCATCATCTAATTTGTTTTTATAGGCTAATGGTGATATCATTCATGGAATGTATTTTGATATCACTCTTATGGGCTTTCATAATGTTTGGGTGACCGACTCAAGGAGCGTTCTTGAATCTAAAGTTAGGGCCTAAGGCATCTGAAACTTGTGGTGGGAATTTCTCCATCTCTTGAAAGTTGATCAATGAAATTCACTGTAGCCTAGCCTAGCCTGGTTTAGCCTTGGAAGCAGGAGAAAACATGTTCATGAGAATAATGGGCAAGTTTAAATTATGTATTTCTACCTCATGTGCATGATTTTAGTGAAAATTCCCTAAATAGACTGACTCATGGTACCATCATCATATATTATTTTTATGTAAAGTTATAACAGGGGCTAACTTAGGCTAAGTAGGAGCTACAGTTCTAAGTATAGCCTAGGCTTGGCGGCCTTCGTTAAGAAACACCAACATTAATCTCATACTAACTTAGGCCTAGGCCTAGGCTAAGCCTAGGCACACTTCCCTCAACAGTACATTGGTCCGCGGCGGATGCCGGTGCCATTCAAAATGTTTTTACTCTGAAAACATGAAAAACACTTTTTTATGGCTTAGCTTACCCTCCTCCTCTTCTTCCATTATCCATCGAGCTCCTTCTGTCGAACCGTGACATTGTAAAACCGGAGTAAAATAGAATAAATAATTGTGAAAACAGTCAATTTCCAAAATACTCGTGGCCGGCTTCCGGAATTACTGCGAAATACACAGACTAGACAACGCAAGTACAGCGCTAGCCTAGCCTAGCCTGAGAGTGACGGCAAGCTACACACATCGTTCAGTCCCGATATAATCCTCAAGTGTACGTTGAGTCGGTCGGTACCTTGAGTCGGTCACTACGTACAAAACGTACGGCGCATACACTAAACGCAACGCATATTAAGTGACCGACTCATGGTACCACCACCATGCTATGCATTGTTTGACGTACTGGCTGTAGCACACATCACACGGACAAATGGCTAGGATTACTGAAAGCACGTAATCTGTTATTGGAAGTAACACGTTAGGCTAGAATGCAATTAACAGTATTGTGCATGTGACAAAACGATGAAAACGTGAGTCAGTCATTCCGTGGAAACTTATGACGTCACACCCAGACAAAACAAACCGGAAATGTCACACCATCGTTGTCGATGCACGCAATATGCAACAGTATTGCTAAGAAATCTACGCCAATAGAATTTCATCATTTGTAATACGTCATATAAATATATTTTATTTCAATCTTTCTTCTACGTTTCATGAGGGATTTATTAACAAATAAATATCAAAAATTTTCATATTTGTTTTTTTTTTGAAATATTTTGATCTTAACTTCATTGCATTTTCTGATTATTTTTTTTCATTGTACAGATTTTGGCAAGACATGTGCATGCTTTGCACGCATGCAGCTAATTCGACAAAATCACAATACTGTACTGACCGTCTCACAGTCAGATTCCGTATCCCCGCTCTGAGGATTCCGCAGGCAAAATTTTCGGTAGAAAAAGCTCTGAAACGAATTAAAAATGTCAAGATTTGATAGAGGAAGACCATATGAAGGTGGAAGTGGTGGAATGAGGCGAGGAGGAGGAGGGTAAACATACGAAATTTGTATTTAAATCTTCCCAGAATGGATAGGCTAGGGTCAAAGGCCTAGCCTACCTAACAATAACATAACACTCAAATTATAGCCTTGGCTGAGTACTAACTTAGGCTACCGCCTTACTGGGTATTTCCATAGGTGGGGCCTATTCATGCGAAAATTTTCGTGTGAATAAAGGGCATTGCAAGCACTGTTTGTGCGAAAATTTTCGTAGAGGGCACTGGAAGCACTATATATACGAAAATTTTCATGCAAAAGCTTTACAGCAGTCTGACGAAACAGTACGACACTTTACTGTAGGCTATGCGCTTAGCCTATAGGCCTAGGCTAGTCCTCAGTAAACTGTAAAGGCCCGTGTATAGCCGGTCGCCGATAGCTCGCTATACACGGTCCTTACTCCGACTCATTGAAAACCTGGAGTCTTCGACCAGCACAGTGCTGGTCGAAATTGATTTTCTTCTTATTGCAAAGTTAGGACCTAAAGTCTTAATAAACTACCATAACTTTTCCTTTCCATGTCTTACACTTAGGCCTATATTGCAGTTGTTTTTTATCACTTTAAAACTCGGAAAAGTTCCGAAAATTTGAAATAAAATCATCAACTTGGCCGCTTCTAAACAATTTACTGTAGCGCTCGAAATATTTGTTGACATCTGAATGCCATGTGCGTAACATTGTGACGTCACGCACAACATTTTGATTACTGTAGTTCCTATACATATACATGGCAACTGCCTCTGCAGGCATCCTATACTGACGTAACGACGTAGCTCATTAGCATACTGTTGTAAACAAAGTTCCAAAGTCACACAGTAAATTTTACAGAGCGAAAAAGTTGCTGATTTCATTTCATATTTTTGGCACTTTCCGGAAATTCTCGGTGATCCAGAACAGCTGCAATACTCTTGTAAGATCTGGAGAAGAAAATTCCTGGTTGTAAATTAGGATTTTTCTTTCAGAATTTGCTGTGAGAAGACAGAAAATTTCAACCATTACACAGACGGCCGATCCCCCCACTATTTTCAACGGTCGGTGTAAGGATTGTGTGTAGAGAGCTGTAGGCGAACGACCACAGTCCTTTACTGAGCACTAGGCCTAGGCTAGTCCGCAGTCTGCTGACCTAGTATTTGGGAAGCTTTGGGCTTCCCATACTAGGTCAGCAATATACCCATTGTCAAAATTGGGCTACCGCACCCCAGATTGGAAAGCTTGTAATGGTGCACGGGGGATTTTAATAACAGCCAGGAGAATTGCGCGGCGGATACTATCTAAGCGGAGCGCCACCATCAGTTGGCGCGGAGGGTACTGAGAAAATTTCGGCCTTCACCACCTCCTACAGTGCAGGAAATCGCCTTTCCCAGGGCCAGGCAACTTGTGTGCTTGTTGCCAACAAGTTTGCGCGGTTGCAGTTGTCAGTTGTAAAATTTGCGCGGCTGGCAACTTCGAAATTCATATTGTTGCCCGGGGGATAAATCTCCCGCAAAGGGCAAACTTTCCAATCTCGACCGCACCTTCAAAAATTTTGAATGTGCTCGATCTTTCTCAAATTCACGCAGGCTATACTCCTACATAATTGGCCTCTAAGGGTCCTTTATATGTGTAAGACCCTTCATTCTAAGATTATTTGCACTTAGTGTCCAAAAAGAGACCAAAAATATTGATTTACACAAACGATCCTGTTTTGTTTTTTAAACATTCTATGAAACTACTACATCGTGTAACTAGGACGTTCACACTATTGTATGCTAAATAGCACACATTGCTGTTCAGTTGTGACATAGTCCATAGCTATAGTTACGTTCATACATGCGCATACGCGTATATAGCAACAATCACTGCAGCAACGCACGCAGACGATGTTACTCTCACAGTAACATGCGGTCAAAAGTTTGTGTTGCAATAGCCTAGTCCTAGTTCAGGGAAGAAAGTGCATGTGAGAACTAACGTTTCATGGTATACCGGTATTTTTGTGAGTACCGGTATGTACCGGTACCGATACGGTACGGTACCACCAATTACAAGGTACCGAAGTACCGCGGAGAACAGTACCCGACAATACGTCAAAACAAAAAACTAAAAATATTGCAATTGAATGGAATATAACTGAAATATAAATACTATAATCCATATGATAACTGCCTTGTGTTCTTTTAAATATAAAAATGTAACCATGAAACGTTCATTCTGTAATTTTGCATCATTTCTGTCACAAATTTCCCCTCGTAATTTCGGAAATTGCCCTTTAACTGTTATGTATGTAAATTACCACGTGTAACGGGAAATTTCGCCCAACCAATACTTCCCACACTAACTTGTGGCTTGCTTTCTTTCGACATTGTGTGCAGTTTTCGAACGATCGTTCATTATCAGCACATACATTTGTATTATGTACTAATAGCAGTTGGTATCATTCACTTTGCCTATGCTTACACAAGGCATCGTATCATTAAGAAATTCGTTGTAAGCTTACGAAGAATCATTGCATCGCTGGCTCTGACATGAACGTTGTTTCAACGATTTCAAACACAGTAAGATAATGGGACTTCTCCATTGACATAACTGTGTGTGAGAGAAATCTTCGGAAGAACGTTCTTTCGACAGTTTGTACAGTGAGTCAATGGGACTTGTCCCTTGACTTAACTGTATGTGAGAGAAACTACACAGTAAAATCCCATTGAACGTTGTCGTCGTGGTTGCGTGAATTCAGACTTGCTTAAGTCGATTTAGATTTTTGAGACACTCAGTAGTACGGCATTCTCGTATTTTCGTGCAGTCCCAAAGATCGTACAGAATGTACCTATATCGTTAGGCCTACATCTATGTGAAGCTGGCCTATCTGCACGAAAATAGGAGTCCCCATCCTACGAGTGTTATATCAGTAAATGATTTACACGGGTAAAAGCTGGTTAGATTGCGGCGCTATCATACTGTTAGGCATCTTGAACTCAAAACATGAAATGTTTTGATAGTAATAATTGCGGTCGGAAATATGGTTGATGAATCAATAGTTTATGGGAATAATTTGGAAAAGTTCCACCTAAAAACTTCAGGTGATAATTTACGGAGGCGATTTTCATCATTTTTAGAAATTATTTTCGTAACTGTAAGTACAGTTTTGAGTGTTCTTTTGGGACTTTCGGGTTCAAAACACGGCACCTACGTTAATACCTGTTGTTTTTCCGGGTATTTTCTTGTTCTTAAAGTCAGACTATTTTCTCTTTTGGTACCGGTACTACGGTATTACTGGTACCATTTGTAGCGGTATTGACAGTACCAAATTTTTGCGGTACCGTGAAACCTTAGTGAGAACTAGGCCTAGGTATCCTAGGCTAGCTGCATGAAAAATCGTGTGACGAACCCAACCTAGGCCTATGTTTGAAAAGCTACTTCTGATGAAGTTCCGCAGTATACAGCGAGAGAACAGAAACCGGTCTAGGCCTAGGCCTAGCTGTTTTTCAAAACACCACCCAAATGTCAATCTTAGATCATCGACTCATATTCCTGTAAACAGAGTTGAATTTTAAGCTTTTGCACGAAAATTTCCGTATGAATAGTGCTTCCACTGCCTTCTATTCATAGGAAACTTTTCCTGTGAATAGTGCTTCTAATGCCGTTTATTACAACGAAAATTTTCATATGAATAGGCTCCACCTTTCCATAAACTAGGGGTCCAGGATGCATTCCATGTAAAGCCTACGCCGGAGGTACGCCGAGGTTTTTGTGACCGTACGCCGGGATTTTCTGTACTGTGCACATACAATGCATAGCAATCCATAGGCGTGCGTACATACGTACAGTATACACATATACGTGATACGTACACAGTCACCATACATTGGCAATGCACGTACAGGTATATAGTATACACACATTATAGCTAAGTCCATAATGCCATATACTAATTCTGCGAAATCTTTATCGGGATAGAAAAATAACCCTTTTTCAGTTCAGCACCGTTATTATTTTAGGTAGAAATGTGAATTGGCAATAAGTTAAGTGATTTATGTCGATTTTGTGGTCTTTACTGCTTTTATTTTTAGTTCTCGTTGTCTTTACGGCAAGTGTTTGTTCTATATACATTAGTGTGTGCAGTCAAAGCATGCAGCTTGTATTACGCAGCTATGGCGAAACCTGATCAGGGTAACCCAGACTGTAGTTAACATTCGACTGTATGAGGTGATTAGACCATTATGTATACATGTTCTCACATCGAGATTACTCTTACTAGGCTAGTTGCTGTTTACACGGAGAGCCGAAGCTAGCGCTGTAGTACAGTGTGTGCGGCGTATGCAAATTAGCTACCGCACACGGAGGTTTATTGCACCTAGCTGTTTTGATAAGAGTGTTATGTTACATGTCGGTAACTTGGTGACTTCAAAGAGATTGTGAAGACAAATCTCCAGTCAAATAGCAACTCCCTGCATTCAGCAAGGAACCACAGTGCACATTGGGCTCTTGTTATTAGTCCACTTAGGATTCTTTCCTCTAATATCACCACATTTGTAGGCCAGAGATGTCTACTGATGCAGATAACGTCATGTAGTCTGCACAAGTGTACTAATGAAGTAATGTAAAGCTGTCACCATGTCAGAGGACTACAGTTGCACAATAAAGAAAGCTCTCCATTCATTTCACAAAAATGTTTCTTTTATGACAATAGTGGATTTGGAATGGGTGGAAGAAGTTCCAGTTTTTCAGGACGCTTTGGAGGCAGAGACATGGGTCCACCACCGAAGAAGTATGATAACCTTGATCACCCAGGAGCAAGGTTAAAGAAACCCAGATGGGAAACAACATCCTTGAAAATTGTGGAAAAGAACTTCTACAGGGAACATCCAAATGTGTCTAACAGAAGTTGGGTAAGGATATTTTAGTTTATTTGTTTGCAACCAGACTGTTTTTCAGTACAAGATCACTTGATCGGAAAGTTGTGTTGAGTCTACAAATCTTGACTGCTGTGACAAGAACCACTTCATAGAAATTTTATATCCTTGCTTGCCAAGTTTCCTGCTGAGGTAAACTATGTAAATTACTTAGGTCTGATTGCAGTGTCATGGTTTAAGGCTGTGCCAAAAACAGGTTTTATGGGAAAGACTGGTTAAAACTAGTTGCAGTTCAGTTCAGTTAGTGCAAAAAGTCAAATTGAAAAATGTAACTAACCCAAAGAGCTATTAGTACCTTTCCTACAATGGGTAGAAATTTGTAGATTTCATCCACTTCAACCCGTAAGTTCATACATCGGAAGTCCAAAAAGAAAGCATTTGGCACCAATTAATTCATGATTGTAAGTAATAATTCTCCCTTGCTTGCAATCTCAAGTGTTCGCCCCCAATTGCCTCAAGGTATAAGCCTACAATGTTCAAGAACAGTTTAAATTTACATAGCACTAACAGGAGTTCCAATAGCCTTAACTAAGTATAGGCTTTACTGCAAACTCTACTAGGCTATCTACTAGGCTGTGATTGTATTTACGAATAGTTAATAGCGTACAGGTTTTACGCAGTTTCACAAAGAATTCTTTTGCAAGGTTCGCGGACGTTGGTATTTCGATTGCAGCCAGTATGGGTGCAGGAGTAATAAATGTCCGTCAAACAGGAAAACCAAAATCAGACACCTCATTGGGGATGAAATTGGTCATTACAATGCGAATCAGCCCTTTCCCATAAAATTGAACAATCAAACTATTCATTAGAAGTAACTAAAAAGTCAACATAGCCAGCATGGAAATGTCGTGTTTGTTGAAGTTTGTAATTGATTATAGCAGAATGCACACATACCACAGAAAACGCGAAAAAAGAAACAGAAAACATGTTACATGTTTTCTGACATCCGTGTGAATTGGACAAAAACAGCTTTTTGCAAAACAGGCACTGCTTGTTTCGCGAAACAAGTCGCTTTTTTTTTTGTCCTACGCACAGGGATGTCAGCATGCGAAAACATGACACGTTTCGTGTTTAAGGTTTTCTGTCGTCCGTGTGCATTTGGCTTAATGTTAATTTCACACAATAAACACTGAGGTCTGGGCAGGCATGGACTCTGGAGTAGCGTTATCAGTGGAACTGACTACAGTTGATTTAGTTGTAAACAAATTCTTGTGTTATGGCCCATAAGTAAAGAACCCAGACAAGCTTGTGAAGTAAAACCATTTCGACTAAGAATCGGTCTTTTGGGCCCACTGGTTACACTTAGCATGCCAGTACTGCTGTGTTCATTGCAGGCATTGTATCATGCCATAAGCCAGTCAAACAATAAAATGGCTTCACAGGTTAGGCGTAACATCAAGTTTATAAGTTTGTAAGTTGTCATTACATGTATGAAAAATATGCAGTGTACAGCAGGTATTTTCAGAAACAGCTTGCTGTTCAGTTTTAAAACTGGTACAATACTAATGTATATCTTACTGTAACGTAGGTCACGTTTTAATCATTACAGAAATATCTAGTTGAAATCAAACAAGGACAGTTGCTTATCTCATCAAAGGAGAACTGATATTTGTATTTTTATCAAAGAGGAAGGTATTTTTAGTGTGTAGCAAAAAACCTCCCTTCCTGTGACCCAGGGAGTCATTATGAACAATTTTTCAAACTTCATGGGTTAGATGCAATATTGAATGCTGCTTTGATTCCAGTTAATGTTTGTGTCTACAATTTCTTTTTGTGTGTATATAGGACGTGATCCAAGATTTCTACAGAAAGAAGGAAATAACTGTGGATGGTGAAAATGTAAAACCAGTATTTACTTTCCAAGAGGGAAATTTTCCAGGTGGGCTAAATCTTACCATAATTTAAGTTTTACTCTAAAAGGAAAAAAGACTGAAGTCATTATGTTGGCCTATGATGTTAAAGGTTCAGTTCCTGAGAGTCTAGTTGTGAAAATTTATTGGTATTTGAGAATAACTTAAGCATAATACACAAGAAAGTTGTCAATTTATGCATTACATGTTCATTAAAACCACAGATTCTGGACAGAGTAAGATTTCCCTTGCTTAAAAAACAAGAAAGGAAATTCCAAACTCGGTGACTCTCCCATAGTGTGGTTTACAACTGGTTTGTTAGGTCAGAGTGTGTACGAGAAGAACTAATATTGTATCGATTGTACTAAAGCATTTGTTTTCTGTTTCAGATTATGTTCAGAGGGAGATAAATCGCTTGGGCTTTGAAGAACCCACTGCAATTCAGTCTCAAGGATGGCCAATTGCCCTCAGTGGCAAAGACATGGTTGGAATAGCACAGACAGGATCTGGAAAAACATTATCTGTAAGTTGCTGTCTTTATTGTATTCATTTTGTCAATACCATTCTAAACATTCAACAAATTTATCAAGTTGCAATATTAGGGTTGTTGAAAAACACTGATTGGGCACATGTCAAAATATTGTAAGCCACAAGGAAGTGAGATTCAAATCAAAATCATGTTTCAGTCAAAAATGCAGTAAACACCAATTGGGCACATGTCAAAATATTGTTAGCCACAAGGCTTTAGCAATTGAGATTCAAATCAAAATCATGTTTCAGTCAAAATGCAGTAAACACCAATTGGGCACATGTCAAAATATTGTTAGCCACAAGGCTTTAGCAATTGAGATTCAAATCAAAATCATGTTTCAGTCAAAATGCAGTATCAGAGCCAAGGTGTCGCAGTTTGCTACCAGTAAACATTTGAAGGAGATAGCCAGATATTCCCCACCCACATCGTTAGCCTTCTGGAGATGGACAGGTTTTAAGCTTTTTGTGCTCTCTTTTCATCTCTTCAGTTCATTCTACCGGCAATTGTGCACATAAACCATCAGCCACCCCTGGAGCATGGAGACGGACCCATCGTAAGTTTGTAGTATAGAATCTCCTTAGCAGTTTAAGCTGATGAAGCACTGACTATGTTGACATTTTATCTTCCCAACTCTGGGCCTTCATATAACACTATGAGCAGTGAAAAAGTTTCTAGATAAGTAAAAAGTGTGGTGTATTACTCAGTTACCAGTGAACACATTAATGTTGTATTTTGGCACAGGACTGAAAGTTGCCATGGGACCTCTAAAGGGCATCAAGTCAATAGTTACAGTTAATGTCAGTGTCCTTGAGTCTGTCTAACTTTTTGTTGTGCTTTTGAAGGTTATGTCAAGTCCTACTTGAATGCTTTCCTTGTATAACAACCATATGGAACTTTTAGACAATGTTGTGTTTTACATAAAATCAGTGTCCTTGCCTGTTTATTTAATTGCATTTGTTTAATATATCATTGCCAGATAATCCAGTGAAATAACTGGTGTTCCTCTCTTTTTCATTAGTGTTTGGTCCTGGCCCCTACTCGGGAGCTTGCGCAACAGGTACAACAAGTTTCATTCCAATTTGGACGCTCATCCAGAGTTAGGAGCACATGTGTGTATGGTGGAGCTTCAAAGGGACCCCAACTAAGAGATCTAGAAAGAGGTAAACAACTGCAACAGTTGACGTTGTAGTCCCTTGAGCAAGTGCTGTCATAGAGTTCATATTGCCTTGAAATTTTCTTTATTTGGCCAAGTTTGTACCCTTAAACGGTATGTATGGACCACATTATTAACCTATACAGAAGGAATTGGTCACCACTCACCACAATGTATGGTTTCCAGGATTTGTCATGATAGGTAGCAAAAGTTGCTACTGCAAATGTGAATGTAAAGATATGAGCTCATTTCAAGACCTTCACATTTATTTCGAACCCATGTAACATCTGTCAAATTAACCGTGTCTCTATTGAATCTCTTTGCAAGGTGTTGAAATTGTGATAGCTACTCCTGGACGCCTGTTAGACTTTCTGGAGATGGGTAAGACTAATCTACAGCGCTGTTCCTACTGTGTCTTAGACGAAGCAGATCGTATGCTGGATATGGGATTTGAGCCACAAATTAGGGCCATTATGGGACAAGTCAGAGTAAGTCAGTTTTCCCCCTGTGAAAATAATCATTTTAGGCTGCAGTGTAGATTTATTGAAACGTTTTTGCAGTTTTGTCAAGCTGAGTTATAACTGGAGTGAATTGCAAGCTGTGCACTCCCAGTGGTTGTTTTTTGTTATTTCAAAGTGAGCATCCACCTTTTGCCCACAAGCTCCCATCCCCTATAAAGCAATTTGCCAGCTAAGTCTTGTTTTATGAGAAATTTTAAGTATCCTGTTCAAATGAATTCTTTCTGAAGTGATGAAAAACCATGTAAGTGAGATTAATGTTATGGGTGTACTAACATTGCTTGCTTTTAGTAGTATAGTCATTGTACCTATCCAAACCTGCCTGGGAAGATTTGAGAAATTATTTTTCTCATTTACAGCCTGATCGCCAAACACTTATGTGGAGTGCAACCTGGCCAAAAGATGTCAGAGCCCTTGCCAGTGATTTTTTGAAAAATCCAGTGATGGTCAATATAGGTTCACTGTCCCTTTCAGCCAACCATAATATTCTACAAATTGTTGATGTGTGTGATGAGCTTCAGAAAGACCAAAAGTAAGTGATCAGAATAAAGATTTTACCCACTGAAAAACAATTTACAAAGAACAAGACTGATAAGCTACAATGCAGAAAGCTTGAATCCAAATGTTTCATCGAATCACAATCATAACATTGATTGCTTCAATCGGGAAATACTGATAAGTATATTGCAGTCATGATTCTCTACCAACCAGGTGGTGTTTCTGTGGAATGACCTAAGAAACCTTTGCATTCATTTCACAATCCCCATGATTTGCTTAAACGTTCAACTTTTGTGCAAAGCAGTGAGGCATAGTGAAGCCGTCAGAATCTCGATCACAACCTTAACCATATTAGTTTAAATTGACTTCAAGAAATAGCATAAACCATTGATATTCTTAGAATGTTCTCTTTGGTATCTAAGATTTTGTACACAAAGCTCCCAGCAGCTGAAAGAAGATTTCAGTCCGGAAATAAATAAATGCCAAAAATAGGCAACTACTGTTTGCAAAACAATTTATAACTACTGTAAAAAACAGTAAGTCCCCTCAGGGACATGGCGATCGTCTCCTGTGAGTACCCACTTGATCACAGAATCTCAAAACATTTACATGATTTGTGCAGATGGTCCCCAAGTAACAACCTGCAATATATTTGTAAGCTTTAGGTGGAATGTTTCTTATTATGGTTATTATAGGGCAATTCTGTTCAGAGTAGCTAGACACTTTTTCCATTGGGGTGTTGGATTTAATTGACTGGATGGCACTTTTGCTTGGCAAATTTTATACCATATTTTGCTATATGTATCAATGTTTACGAAAAAGCAGTACTATAGGAACTCCTGTTATGACTCCACTCTATAAGTTGATCCAAACCCTCACGAGCTATTGAAACCTGACACCACTCCATAGCCATGGGACTGGAAAGAGAAGCTATGACCGCCCTCCATTGCCCTCTGCCAGGATTTCAAAAGTGGGAGAGGAGCAAGTGGGGAAAGCCAAAATAATGGGGGGAAGCAAAATGCTGCCATAAGAGTGACACACCCTAACATTCATTGCTTTAACAATTACTGCTATAAGTGAACACATTATCCCAATAGCTTTGGCGATCATGTGAAAAAAATAGCTCGCCTTCCCCTTTCTAGGTGAGCTTTTTTGGATTTGCCTTCACTTTTCAAAAGACAAGTTCTTTGTAATTGTTGAAACAAAATGCAGAAAGCATGGTCCTAATTGGGAAAAGCTCTGCTAGGTGGACTGGTCATGTGATATAGATACAGTACAGTTCCTGTAGAGCTTTGCTGGTAAAAAAGAGCTTTCTCAGAGTTTTATGTCTGGAATGTTTTCATCAAGTAGCTTTCTTCCCAGGGCTAGAAATAACCGACGGCCATGGCCGTTGGGCCCTCTCTGCTGGCTGTGATGCCGCAGTAAATGTCCATTGAAATAACATAGACCGACGGCCATTTTGCTCATTTTGGCCATGCCCTTTTTCAAGCTTATTTAGAGCCCTGTCTTCCTCACAGCTCATTTGTCCATTGTTGTAAGATACAGGTTAGGTAAGCAGGTATCTGTAATAATAGTGCAGTGGCCATCACTCAAAAGTAGCAATGTGCTAGTCCATGTCATGCACATATATATATGCAGGCAGGTGGTAATTTTGAGCATGTTACTATGTGAAGGACACTCACAGCTATATATTTATGCTGAAATTTTTTTGTAAGTTGGGCATGAAAATTTACGTTTGGTAAATTTTGTTGGAGTTGAATAGGTTGTCTTTATCAGAGTGATGATGTCCCATGTTCTTTTGCACCTCTTAGAGCCATGCAATTTGTATGGGTGCTTCATTAAGCATTGTTGGATTTGTTACATGTTTAATATTGAGCATTTTCTTCAGAGGACTGAAAGTTAACCTAAATTTTCAGCCTTGCATAATCACTTCTCGAGGTTTCATAGTTTTAACCATATTAGTTTAAATTGACTTCAAGAAATAGCATAAACCATTGATATTCTTAGAATGTTCTCTTTGGTATCTAAGATTTTGTACACAAAGCTCCCAGCAGCTGAAAGAAGATTTCAGTCCCGAAATAAATAGATGCCAAAAATAGGCCACTACTGTTTACAAAACAATTTATAACTACTGTAAAAAACAGTAAGTCCCCTCAGGGACATGGCGATCATCTCCTGTGAGTATCCACTTGATCACAGAATCTCAAAACATTTACATGATTTGTGCAGATGGTCCCCAAGTAACAACCTGCAATATATTTGTAAGCTTTAGGTGGAATGTTTCTTATTATGGTTATTATAGGGCAATTCTGTTCAGAGTAGCTAGACACTTTTTCCATTGGGGTGTTGGATTTAATTGACTAGATGGCACTTTTGCTTGGCAAATTTTATACCATATTTTGCTATATGTATGTTTACAAAAAAGCAGTACCATAGGAACTCCTGTTATGACTCCACTCTATAAGTTGATCCAAACCCTCACAAGCTATTGAAACCTGACACCACTCCATAGCCATGGGACTGGAAAGAGAAGCTATGGCCCCCCTCCAGTGCCCTCTGCCAGGATTTCAAAAGTGGGAGAGGAGCAAGTGGGGAAAGCCAAAATAATGGGGGGAAGCAAATGCTGCCATAAGAGTGACACACCCTAACATTCATTGCTCTAACAATTACTGCTATAAGTGAACACATTATCCCAATAGCTTAGGCAATCATGTGAAAAAAATAGCTCGCCTTCCCCTTTCTAGGTGAGCTTTTTTGGATTTGCCTTCACTTTTCAAAAGACAAGTTCTTTGTAATTGTTGAAACAAAATGCAAAAAGCATGGTCCTAATTGGGAAAAGCTCTGGTAGGTGTACTGGTCATGTGATATAGATACAGTACAGTTCATGTAGAGCTTTGCTGGTAAAAAAGAGCTTGCTCAGAGTTTTATGTCTGGAATGTTTTCATCAAGTAGCTTTCTTCCCAGGGCTAGAAATAACTGACGGCCATGGCTGTTGGGCCCTTTCTGCTGGCTGTGATGCCGCAGTAAATGTCCATTGAAATAACATAGACCGACGGCCATTTTGCTCATTTTGGCCATGCCGTTTTTCAAGCTTATTTAGAGCCCTGTCTTCCTCACAGCTCATTTGTCCATTGTTGTAAGATACAGGTTAGGTAAGCAGGTATCTGTAATAATAGTGCCGTGGCCATCACTCAAAAGTAGCAATGTGCTAGTCCATGTCATGCACATATATATATGCAGGCAGGTGGTAATTTTGAGCATGTTACTATGTGAAGGACACTCACAGCTATATATTTATGCTGAAATTTTTTTGTAAGTTGGGCATGAAAATTTACGTTTGGTAAATTTTGTTGGAGTTGAATAGGTTGTCTTTATCAGAGTGATGATGTCCCATGTTCTTTTGCTCCTCTTAGAGCCATGCAATTTGTATGGGTGCTTCATTGAGCATTGTTGGATTTGTTACATGTTTCATATTGAGCATTTTCTTCAGAGGACTGAAAATTAACCTAAATTTTCAGCCTTGCATAATCACTTCTCGAGGTTTCATAGTTTTGTACAATTTACACTGTACATTCAAATTTTTAAGCATGCATTGATATGGGAGGCATTTGTTTGGTTTGCATTCATTCTGTATGTCTGGCACATAAGAATAATTTCATGTTCTTTTTCAAGGTGATTCAACTGTTTTGTTAATTGTAGTGGGAGGTTCAATGTGATGTCTATGTTCTTTCAGTGTTTGTCCAGTGGGTAGCACCAATTATGAGTGAAATAGACCTATTTATTGTAAGAGAAGATTTGTTAGAGTTTGGATTATCTTTCAATAGATTGGTGAAACTGTTAGAAGAGATTATGCAGGAAAAAGAGAACAAGACTTTGATCTTCACAGAGACCAAAAAGAAGTCTGATGATTTAGTGAAGTGGCTACGAAGAGATGGGTGAGTAGCATGATCGGACGCTGTATTACTGTCATTGTTCATGTGCATGTGTCACTAGAAGGTACAATCCTTCCTAAGGTAAACATTGTGTATTGAAAATTTGGTCGTGTCACCTACATTTTTGTGTAGTCACGCCATCCCTGGAACTGCATGTTATGCAAAGTGTGTAAATGATAAAAAAAAAAACCGATATGTGAAATGAGTTTTGGAACCCTTTCTTTTGTTCTCAGGTTACAAGGTGTGCATTTTGGCAAGTTTGTGTAAAGCTCAATGTATACTATAGGCAGTGGTGCAGATTTCACACCTGCACTGCATCAGCCAGCCTTGTTTTGTCTGTTGCTGTATGATGGTAATGGTATAGCATTTACTAAATAGCAGTCATATATAACTTATGGACAATGCTGTAGGTATAATGAGAGTTAAGTCTGGTTACCATATTACAGGTAGCATGTGGATACATGTGTATGTGTGTATGTATGCCGCTTATGCTGATTCACCAAACATTCATTGAATTACAGCTCAAAGGTTACCATCTTTGTTATAGTAAATAAAAATGACACCCTGTAAGAGCATGGAGAGGTGTGTGAGAGAGCACTTCCTCTTGGCTCCCAAAAATTTTGGTTTTGAATAAGTGCCCAAGATGTGAAATGGTGTGATATTCACAAGTGATTTCACCAGTGTAGTTGTGTGTATGTGAGCTAATTAAATCGTATTCTGAATAATGTAGAGAACATTGGCACACAAAAGCAACACAGAATACTACTTCAGTTTCTTTCTACAAAAAACAGGACAAATTATCTTGTGAATGGGACACCTATTTTTCATCTAAAATGGGATGATACCATTAAAATAGGACAAATGGTAACCCTAATTAAAACTCATGTATGCACTGTTCTTGGTCTAAGATACTTGCTTCAAATAATGCATCTGTCTAACAAAACTGTTATAATAAACATCATTGAGAGATGCAGTGATCTTCCTGACCATCAGTACTTTCAGATTGTCCATGTGGAAGGGTCTTAGGTGTTTCCTACATTTTGTTGAAATTGTGACGTGGTGATTGTGTCTCAAGTCGGTTGGTGATGACCATTATGAGGAAATTTTGCACAAACACTCAAAATGGGATTACTTGTGCTCAAATATGTGAAGTTAAGTTACTGATCACAATCTTTGAACTGATATTGGGTTTTCATGTTAGAGATCATTCAGGGTCATGGAAATACTGACAGAACCTTTTCTGTTCCTATCTTTTAGTTAAGTGTGTGTTTTTACAAAATTGAACAAGTTTTTGTATACCTTTCTTTCACCAGCTGGCCAGCAATGTGTATTCATGGAGACAAAGCTCAGAGGGAACGTGACTGGGTTTTAAGTGGTAAGTTAATATTTCCCCCTTTAATTTGCTCCATTGAATGTGATTAAGTACTGCAAGTCAGTTGCTATGATTGGTAGAAAATCTTGTCATTACTAATTTTTCTTTTTCCTTTTAGAATTCAGGATGGGACGCTCCCCTATTCTGGTAGCAACAGACGTAGCATCTCGAGGATTAGGTTTGTTTTACTGATCTGTGATTCTTTCATGTTTGGATGTAAAGGTTGACATTATGCTTTCCAAGCTAGTTAGCTTTACTTTCTAAAGGTTATGAACTTTTGGGGCTTCTTAAGGGCTTTCAGTTCTTTTGCAATGCTGAAAGCATGCCCCTGATTTTGGTATCTGAAAAAGTGTTTCTAGAACCCTTCATGATATCTGAGTGACCTGTGTTTGTCATCTGAAAGTTCCACCAAGTGTGGCTAGTACTTATACTAAATTGTTGTGTAAACTAAATGTGAATTTTATGGCAGTTAAAGTGATATTTAATTGTTGCCTCCTTTCATCTAGGGCATTCTCGTTTGTACAGTGTCAAATAAATGATTCTGAAGTGTATAATTTTGAAATGTTAGATGAAGTTCAATTAGTATTATTGATTGTTGCATCATATAAAGTTTGTAATTATTCATACTCACTCCACGATCCCACCTTTTGAGAAAGAGATACAATTGACACTAAAACATGGCATTAGACTTTTTCTCTCTTTTTCTTACATTCCTTTGTAATCCCCCCTCCCCTCCTTTTTTTTTTTTTTTTTTTGAGGTCCAGTATAAGGTTAGAAACCCAGTCATGATAAAACACTTTCACATCAATGTCAGTTAAGTTGGTTTCCACTTTGACATAGAGAGATAAACCTTATCAGAAATTTACATAGCAGATTTGTAAAAGAGAATGAAAAGTTGATGATACAATTTTCCAAGCATTGACTCTCAAAAGATTATAATGAGTTGGTAATGTAAGCAGCAGTAGGGATTTTCCTTGAGTTGTAATTACAATAATCGTTTGTTTGCTCTTCATCATCATCAATAAGTGTTCTTCTTACAGGAGGTAATAGTCAATGTATATATGTGCATATTTGATTATGTGGTGTATTGTTTCAGCAAAAATGTTTCTTTTCCATTGTTAAGTGCCCTGTATTGACCACATCTCCCCTTTCAGTTTTTTCTCCATAGGACATGGGATACGCAGCCCCTTGGCATGACATGTTGTTGACAAGACAGCCACGCAAGTTGGATTGTTAGTTGATAAACAAAATTGAACGGAGGATGATGGCCATCATATTTAAAGCTGATCTGGAAGACATTGGCATTAAGTTGACCCTTCGGGAGAATTGCCAACTCTCACATTGAAAAGCACCAAGCTTATAGCTTATCAGTCCAGACAGTGACAGGCATAGAATGTGTGTGGATGTTCTCTTCAAAGGGGTTCTTTGATACTGGTGAAAGTTGGAGTGATAGTGCAAAAAGATAAACCTGGTCCTGGTCTTAAAGACAAAAGTACAATGCCCAGTGAAATCTCTTAAACATGTACTGAAGTAATGTTCCAACTTACTAAGCCCATCCCAAATTATGCTTATTATCCTTTCTCTTGTGAACAGCCTCTTTTCTTGTGAACGAGTAATGAAAAAAAAAAGTGGGTATGAGAGGATAAGAAGGTTACCGTTAAAGTAAAAAGTTAATTGCAATGATGTATGGAAGAAATATGAGGTGAAACATAACTTCAAAATTAAGGTGGGAAATAGCCACAGCCCATTTGTCATTTTTAAGCAGATTGTCTGGAACGTATGGAAAATAGAGCAATCAAAAAGTGACCATATGTGCTAGAATCAAGACTGGCTGTTTTGGAGTGGTCTAGCAAAGGTTGAATTCAATATAGCTAGATGGATCCTTGCCTGTTGAAACTTTTGTTTGCTTGACTTTCAGTTTTCCCCCGAATTGTTACACTTATGCAGTTAAACAGTAGACTTCTTCTGTAGAATGACCGTCATTTATGGTGACATGTGTCTGTAGCTTAGGGTAAGCTTATAAGGAAATGTTGAGACTTTTGCAACACACACATGCCTGTCAAGATTTTTGCCATCACCTCCTACATCGTCCAACAGCTGTGCACAAAAACTTGCTCATTCACACCATGGCAGTAGGTCAGTGCCTCTGCAGGGTGACATCATCTCAGCCAAAAAACGAACCATGTCCCTTGTGCACAGCAAGTATGTCTCCCTCTCATAGCGGTTTCCGTGCACCTGTTGCTATGGAGATTCCATGTGTCATGTCGAGGAGAAGCTGCAAGCAGCCCAGGTTTTGAACCCATGAATTTGGAAAGGAATCGGTTTTGTTTCGGAATGCCACGGAACTTTTTGAAACAAAGCTGAAAATTTGGCCAGAGACATTGTTTATAGTGTAGTGTCCAAGCTGTTTGTGCTGCAGTCAAAGATATTGTTGTATCTGAAAGAGGCACTTCAGTTATAAGGGACAAATATGTTGAGACCCCCTACTTAAAGCCCCCCTTACCATATGCCAAGATCCTTGGTAGTCTCTTCTGTTTGAGAGATTTCTGAGGCTGGTGATGGAAGCTGATAAAACTTTCTCTTAGGTAAGTCAGTCTCTCCTTGCAAAGTGAAGATCATGCATGTCTTTGGCCAATCTCCTTTCCTACATTGTTATTTAGAAGAGTGCCTTTGTCAGTTATTGAGGTGTTTGACTTGTACAGTCTTGTCTCATTCCAGACTACCTCATCATAGAAGAATTTTTGAACATTAATAATAAGCAATGTTTTCCTTTCTGAGAACAAACTGAAAATATCACAGTTTTTGTAATCTGCTGTCATTTTATTTTTGCTCAAGTGCTAGATGTGAAGATGTACATATTTTTGTCTCAAGTGATCTGAGACCAGAGGTCAGTTATTTGCAAAGTAGAATGGACTTACTAAAAACCATAATGTGTTACTGTTGGAAGTAGTTCATGTGTCTCATACCTAAGCAGTGTAAAACATTAAACTTTTCAGTCTCACATTTTCCAAAAGTTTAATGTTCATCCTTTTCCCATACCCTTGTACAGATGTTCATGACATCAAGTTTGTCATCAATTATGACTACCCTAACTCCTCTGAGGATTATGTTCATCGCATTGGACGGACTGCCAGGAGTGAGAACACTGGCACTGCCTATACATTCTTCACACCAGCAAACATTCGACAAGCTCCAGATTTGGTAGACGTCTTGCGAGAGGCTAATCAGAATATCAACCCCCAGCTAATGTCTCTGGCCCAGGGAGCGCGTGGTATGGGGAAGGGTAAGTTAAAGGTTATTTGAAAAGTGTAGTCAGTCCAAATCTTCACTAGGTAAGGAATTATCATGTCAAGAGATTGGTTTTCATACCTTTGATTTTAATAAGAGGGAGTGATACAGAGGTTTTTCTTTGGATGTTTCCCATCATAGCAAACATATGGTTCATTCATCTAGTTTGTGTTCATGTATTCAGAGATTCAGGGTCTTCTGTTTGTGAGGTGCACACCATTTGTGGGTCCTGCACTTGCTGTAACAGTTGGTGGAGTAAATACATTTGAGACATGGTGATGTCACCTGAAGAGCATCTATTAAAAGATAGAAGGCAACAGGAGACAGTTCTGAACAACTAGAGAAAATCATGGATGTTGCACAAACATCCCCAGATAAGTAAATTAGACATTCGATTATCATATCACCTTAAGTGACTTTGGATTTGGGTTGTGGCCAAAATTTTCTAATAAAAGTGTAATTATCACCACCTCATTTTCTGTTTTTGATGTATTACAGGGAGGAATCGCTATCGATCCAGCTATAGTGGAAGTTCAGGAGGGTTTGGTGGTCGTGGAGGAAGAGGTGGTTCTTCAGGAAGGGGAGGCAGTGGAGGAAGGGGCGGTAGTAGCAGCAGCAGCTATGGTCGTTCTTCTTATGGTGGATCTGACAGCCGAGGAGGTAGTTTTAGTCGAGGAGGCAGAGGTGGTAGCTCTGGTGGATATAGTAGTACAGGCACAAGAGGCGGTAGCTCTGGTGGATATGGTAGTACAGGCACAAGAGGCGGTAGCTCTGGTGGATATGGTAGTACAGGCACACGAGGTGGTAGTTCTGGGGGATATGGCAGTACAGGCACAAGAGGCGGTAGCTCTGGGGGATATGGCAGTACAGGTACAAGAGGAGGTAGCTCTGGTGGATATGGCAGCACAGGTACAAGAGGTGGAGGAAGCAGCTATGGAGGCAGCTCTGGTGGACGAGGAGGTGGGTTTGACAGAAATGATGAAAGTAGTTTTGTTTCTCGAGACAGGTTAGAATCTCGAGAAGATCAGGGGAGGCCCTCAGGCCGCTTTGACAGGCGGTCGGATGGCCAAAGGGATGAAGTGAAGTCTAGAGACAAGTCTTCAGATATTCCATCATTAATGAGCCTTGGCCTCAAACCAAAACCAGAGCTTAAGAACATGGATAGAAGGGAGGAACCCAGAGGTAAGAGGTTTGAGCATGGTTCACGATTTGAGGCAAGACAGCAGAGTTCTCAGCCACCAGATTTGTTTGGTAAACCAGAACATTCTGAGTGGAGGAGGGAGGAACAACGGCCTGCTCCATCTGACAGGAGCAGTAACCAGCATCATCCTCCTGCATTCCCTCATCAGCTTCTGGGCAACCAACAGAAGTCTGAATTACATCCCCCAAGAGACCAATCCAACAAGCAGAGACCTCCCCAGCATTCCCCTAGGCAACAGCCTAATCTAAGAGATAGCCATCATGTCAACAACCAAACATCAAATGCTGTTGGTAAGGGTGTGCCATTTCAGCAGCAGAGAGCACCATCTGGTGGTGGACACTTCCAACAGGGTAGTGTACAGAATGGTTCACTTCAGCATACCCATCAGTCTTCAGCTGCTGGTCAGGTCAATAATTCCCAGGGTAACAATCGCCCAGCTGCTAATCCCCCTACCACTTTCCACCAGCAACGTACTCAACCTGTTGCTAACGTGCCCCCTGCTGTGGCTCCACCAATGGGTGGTGCTCCTGCAGCACCTGCTCAAGTAAACATGGCTAATTTTGACCCCAACCAAGCAACTCAAATAGCCATGCAGCAGTTGCAAGCAACCCTTGACCCTACCACATATACTCAGTATCAGTCTTATTATCAACAGTATTATCTACAATACTACCAACAGCTGAAGGAACAGTGGAAAACCCAATAGCTGCCAAACTATCAAATTACACTTCAACTTTAGTCAAAACTTAAAAAAAAAAAGAAATTAATAACAAAAAGACATGTTTTTCAAACTTAATTGGAGAACCTCATAAAAAAGATTTTAAAAAGCAGGTACAGCATTTGATATAACCACCTCATACCGACAGCCATGTATATAACTTGTTTGAAGAAGACAGGCATGAATGTAGGAGAAATAAACTGTAAATATTGTGTTTTTTCAAGTTATCCCCTCCGTTGAATTATCATTTTTTTTTTTTTTTGAGTGTAGATGCAACAGTTAGTAGAGTTTTGTTTTTTAAACCATCAATACATTTATAAGTGTACATAAATGGTATAGCTCTGTATAGTGTCTCTGTGGTAACAAGTCATTAGCCATCATTTCAGGTACTATTAAGTTGTATATTTATGTCAGGATTCTCTTACATGTATATATTTGCTTCCTTTTAATTCTCCCCTCTTGAAGTAGACTCAGCAAGCTTCACTGAGACTGAGTTGGATGATACATATTTAAATAAGTATGAGAAGTCATCACTCATTCTGCTGACTGGTAATCTGAAAGCAAGGGATCTACTAACAACAGTTAGGCAGTAGATTTCCCTGCTTTTCCTATTCAGTACGTTTCATTTACTGTGAATTGAATACATTGTACAAGATATTGGGTGTCTATTTTGGATGACCATTTGTGTGAAAAAAACTTGTCTTAGGTTTCTTTTTCTATTTTTCCTTTTTCCCAAAGTTCTTACAATGACATAACCGAATGCCTTGCCTTTTGAGTTAGTGGAATATGTAGGGTAGCATTCTCAAACAGTAGACAAAAGGAATTGTCTTGGTATTCTGAACAATAATTGCTAAGTTGGTATCCTTCAAAGAATTTTCAAATTTAATAATGTTAGTCTTTTAGATGATTTAATAACCTGTTCTGTTATTTCATAACCTCACTGCACAAGTATTAGTGGTAATGACAGATACTCAAAGAGGCTGATTGAGAAATGTCCTCCATCATTCTAATTGCATCTCGTTTCCTTCAAGGGCAAAAGCTAAAAATCTTTTCGTGGTTATTATTATTAACAAGAGGCATGGTGAAAGTGTTTACAGGTTGCTGTTTTAAAGTTTTATATTGACTGACCTATATGCTTAAAAAAAAAATAAAACAAAAAAAGAGGGACCATGCCCCAGCTTTAAAGCACTGGGAGTGTTTTTTGTTGCATCTTTTACCATCTTGCAAGTTGTGGCAGAAGTTTTAAATACTTCATTGTGTTTTGTGGAGATGGCTGGACAAATGTTGTTTTCTCCAGTGTGGTTCATTTTGACATGACATTTGACTTAAGATATTTTATTAGCATGTTCATTGTCATTATTGACTTAACATTTAATCTATCTTTTGAGCATGTTCCTCCCCTACCCCATTCACACAGCCCTAATGAGTTATTTTTAAGGGACTGGGGGTTGTGTGCAACATTTGCTTTATACTTACTTCCAAAGTGTTTAAATATAGTTTTATGATTGAGTGAAGACTGATAGATGTGGAAGCACTGCCTCATTTTCTTAGGCCGGTGTTTTCCCTAGTGGTTGGAAAGTTTCAGACACTCAAGCTATCTTAGCAGTGCATACTGTAAAGGACAGTGTGTACTGTGAGAAGAGACATTCTAACATATCCTGGATTCTTTTGTGTGTCGCCCATCTTTTATATCTTTTTTCTTCACTCAGCTATTTTGGAGATGTGAGACACTCTACTTGACAGCACCCCCCCCCAGATTTCATTTGCAGATGTATACAGGACCAATGATATTCCTGTATCTTTAGCTCCTGCAGGTGCAGTCTATATTTCTCTCCACCAAAAATGGCCCCTTTTCGTTTAACACCAACTTTCCTCTTTTCACATATTTTGAAAGGGGGAAAGTGAAAACTTGAACTGCCACAGAATGCTCCATTGCCCCTCTCCACCTTGCACATGTCAATATTAAGACCAATCCCTTCTTGACTGTGAATCAAGATCAGTATTTCACAGTCATCCAAGTCTCAACATCCAAATTCTTGGTCTTAATTTCTGCAGGGTTTGGAAAGCCAAGCGGTCAGTATGGTGGCATGCAAAACGGTGGCAGTCAGTATGGCGGAAGGCAACCCAGCTATCCTCAAAATGGTTCAAGATGGTAGACAGTGTGAGTCGGTTCAGAACCAAAACAAACAAAAAAAAATTCCTTTTTCAGTGTTCTTCAAAGCTGTTGAGAGTGTGAGTGTCCATGGAGTGACTTTAAACTTTGGTCACCACTGATGACCAAATGAAGATAGTCACTAATAATGGTGGAAATAATTGGCCAGAAATAACTTGAGGGAAGGGGTAGATTTACCCGATGCTTTTTCCAAACATTGGTAAATCACTTTTGCCTCTTGTCTGTGGTTAAGTATAAAAATGTGAAGTATATTTTTAATGTTGAGAGCTCTGTGTTAGCTTACCTTTTTTAATAGTGTATTTTTAGCAGCTTAGCTTAATATTATTTTATTTATGATATTGTGTGGCCAAATGGGAGGGGTTGGGGGGTTCTCAGGTCTTACATGAATAGGGGAGTGAGCTATCATCTTTTCTGGTTTTGTCTCTGAACGTCAAATGTTGAACATAACCATGTACATTACTATTTAAAAATACAGATTAGAACATTAAAAGTGGTAAGTTATTAGCAGCTTCATTTTATCATGTTTCTTGTAAGTGCTTAAAGATAATTATTTTACAGAAACAACTGGCACTTCAGAAGAATAGGTGGCAGAATCCATTCAGTTTCTTAGCAGAATAACCTTAGTTCTTTTATCATGTGAAACTTTGTGGAAACATCAGTACTTGTTACAACTGCTGTATTACAAGCAAGTAAATATTTCAAGTGCTTGTGTTAAAGTTATGTCTATTTCAGAAATAAGGCAAAACATTTGTCAGTTTGTCTTAACTGTTGTGTTGATGTCTTAGCACACACTACACTACATGTTTACTCAGTATTGTTAAATTTAAAGCTACATTTGTGGAAGAAATTAGGCAAAGTTGTGAAAAAATAGGGTTAGAGAAAAATATTGGAACATCCGAGAACAACAAAACAAAAAAAGTGCATTATGTTGTCATCATTGAATTGCTAAGACATTGTCACTGCACTTTATCTTTGAAGTGATTTGATTAGTGTATACAATCCACTGAGTGCAATCATTAAGCAGCCTTCCTTTGTGCGATTCCCTCAAGTACTGATTGTTTGTATAAATCTTATAGCAGCTGTATCAGTCTGTTCTTATACATCCTAAATGTGTTTGAAGTGTCAGCCATAGTTATGTGAAGAGGTCTTTTGACATATCATGACGTTCATTTGCATGATCTTGGCATGCTGTCTCATTCTCATTTACATACAATTAAATGATAAACTTGCCTGTGTGCAAGATTCATTTAATTAAAGTAAGTGCATTTTATTTCAAACTTTTGTTGATAAGAAGTATGATTTTAACAGTATCTTCTGCACTAGGGTTCAACTTGTCAAAAGCGTCAAATTCTTTTCTTAGTCTTGAACCAAAATTGCATAGTGTTCTTTCGAAAGGTGAGCAAGTTAACTGGGATGAGCTAGGGGGAGGGATGAGAGGAACATCTCCTACCACTCAAATATTTTAATGGATGACAAAGTCAGGGGAAGGATAGTTCAGGTGTCTTGTCACAATAGTTCTGTATTTCTTTTTCGTGAGGGTTTGGAGGGGGTTGTGGATGTAGAAGACCACCCCATCAAAGTGGGTGTCAGTCGTACCATTTAAAAGTTGTCCAAACAACAGTTAAAAACGGTGTGCATTGTCTGCATTGGTTGTGACCTGTGACTTCAGTCCAAAGCTTGCTTCTCTAGGGAATGTGCTTTGTCAATGTTTATCATGCTTGCCATTTGTGTTTGGTATTAGCTTCTGCTGTTTGGGTTGCCAGTGTAATAGCCTGTGGCCTGTGATTATACAGTATCTCAACTAAAAAGATAAAAAAGCTGCGTAATGTAATGTATTTAGGAAAGAAAAGATTATTTTTGTATAAGTCACACCCAGCAGGTTTTTCTTGCACCAGCTTCTAACTTTTTATGAGCATGCTATTTGCATCTTTGTGCAACAGTCATTTCATTGTTCTCATATGTTTTAAGCATCTTTTTCTAATTTATTTCTTTCAGATCCAGTAGAAAATTTTGTTGTTCAGTCACACAGAAAAAAAATTTCCTTGATTCATTGAGTGATTTCAAAATTTAGATGTAATTCGTTAAATACAGTTGAGAAATGTTAGAAGTTTTGTAAATGAAAGCCAATGTTTTATTATTTTGTGTGGTCATTTGCAAGTGTCAAGTCCGTGTTATGGTCACAGATTCAGTTCTGAACACAAATTACACCATAGCATCATAGTTGTGCCAAGCTATCACACCTCGGAAAGAAAACCTCCTTAGAAAGAATACTTTCCCCACCTGTTGTATGTTAAGCACCACAGAAAAAATTCATTTCCTAACCACTTGCTTCAGATATTTAAGATTTTTTTGTGAAGAGAAGATGGAACCATGCAGCCATTCCCATAAGGGAAGATTTATTCTAAAACCTATGAGGGGGAGTTGAGCCAAGCCAACAGGAGCACAAAGCACTCCCTCGACAGTGTGGGGTTGTGGGAACCACCTTAGGGCCACTGGTGGGGTCTAGGAGCCATGCCCCAGTGAGGTTCAAGTGGGTGAACCTAATAGGGTATTTACAAAATTGTGAAAGAAAAGCATTTTACTACTTCTGAAGGATATTAGATGCACATTAAACACACTGCAGAAAAGATTTAAGTACCATTTATGTTAGTTTAAAGTGGCAACTACTAGAAAAGGACCAGGTGGCAAAGTGCCCAGAAGCTCTGGGGGGTATCTACAACATTCTTGAGCATTTAAATGAAAAGCATAACAATTTCCAAAGTAAACAAGATGCATACTAGACCACAAAAATGATAGTCATGTTGGGCCAGTCAATTTGATGAATTAACAGTTCTAAAGGGCAAGCTTGAAGGCAGTGGTATTATGATTAAACTCGGGGCAGTTAAATATTTTCTGATGCACACTTGACTTGCCAGTGGCAAATACGTTACACTCAGAGAAGGCACATGGGATTTATATGGTATGTATAGCTAGTTGTAGCACCAACATTTGTTTGACCAGGGGGGGGGGGATGAGGAGGGTGACCAGACGTCCCGTAAAATACGGGATTGTCCCGTATTTGGTTCATTTGCCCCGCGTCCCTTATTGAACCTCCCCGGGACGACTATTTGTCCCGTATTTCCATGTTGCTGAAGGGGGTTCCTTACAAAAAAGGAGACAACTGTGGTAGAATGGTTGGATACAACTACTACAAGGAAAATTGAAGTTTACTGCAGAGAGCGTTAGCAGCTTTTCAAAGCCTGCCGGCTCACCCCCACGTGTTTATGGCGGGCCACCTGATGGGGGCTTCACGCTACGCGTGCACACAACCGACCATCCAACCATGCAGTGTCCCGTATTTTACTTTTCAAAATCTGGGGATGAGGGAGGCGATTGGGAGAAAACCTTTGCACTGTACCATTCCATTGCAGAGCTCATTTGCTTATTATCCGAAAATATTGAAGTGCCGAGTTGCGTGCTACTGTTTAGTGCTTTTCCGGGAAGTCCGAGCCTTGTGGTTATAGAGTTTTCACACTATTCTAAAGCTGTCAATTTGACAACCAACTTAATAATAGGCCCACAGAGCATATTATTTTGTAATATAAAGTAGGCCTATTTGAAAATCTTGGTGGGGGTTGGTGTAGGGTGGCCATTCGTCAGGCTTTTCTCCGGACAGTCTGGCTTTCGAGCACCCTGTCAGCCATTTGGGTTCACAGGACGCCGGACGTTGAATATTCCCAGGGCCGTAGCGAGCGGCATGGGCGGCGATCCTGGGGGGGGGAATGGGGGATATGTCCCCCCCCCCCAATATTTGAGAAATCGCCCATTGACTTTGATTTTTTACAAAGTAAATTATTGGAAATTCTGGTCATATCCCCCCAATATTGAGAACAAATCGCCGCTCTTGGCGAGCGGGGGGTGTCACACCCCCCCCCCCCCAATATTTGGTCGTCCGTCGGCAAATTTTCGGTCTGTCGGCAAAAAGAGGAGAGGGAAAGGAAAAGAAGAGGAGAGGAGGAAAAGAAGAGAGAAGAAGAGAAAATAAAGGGAAAGGAAGGGAGGGAAAAGGAAGACGTAGAACGAAAAGATAAAAGAGAGAACGGGCCAGTCTGTTATCGGCTATTTCGATTTTTGGCTCTTCATCTAATTGGCCCATTCAAGTTGAAGGCCCGTCGGCAAATTGATTATGCATGTGACGGCCGTATCAACGGCCGTCGGTGTAATTGGACGAGTGACGGTAAGCCCGTCGGGAACTCTGGAAAAGAAAGTGAATTAACGGCTTCCGTATAGGTGCACTATTTCGGGTCATATAACATTCTTGAAAACCACTTTCCTAACCTTGACTTCAAACACATTTTGCAAACCTCTGAGGATCCGGTTTACCCACAAACATCCTGGGAAAAAAATGCGTGCCGCGCGTGTCTTCCCTTCACTGCGGTCTCAGGCTTTTAACTTTTGAACACCGAAATGAAACAGATCCAGAACCCATCTTCAGATCCTTCCGTTCAAAGCATATTTTGAACGCTTGTGTTAAGATTCTGAACATTTTTCTTCCTTTTTGAACGTCGGACGCCTATCCACTTATCGTGTTTGAACGCCTGACGCGTCTAGTGGTCAAATGCTGAACACAGTGTTCCAATTCTGAACGACAGGTTCAGCTCCTGAACTACAGTGGCATGACGGCAGGAATTAACCGGAATCTTTGCATTGGGTAATGCATTATGAACTAAAATATACCAATCCTGCATGAGAATTAATTTTTTACCGAGAGATTATGCTAAAATCTCAGAGCTTCCGGGGGTGAGGCCCCCCGGACCTCCACCAGGGGCCCTAAGGCCGGCCCAGTGTTTTAGCCAGCCCCTACTTGTGGGACAATGTCGCATTAACGGCGACAAATGTCGCACAAAAAAGTCTGACACGCAATTTCTACCCGGGTGTAAATTTTGAGGTTCCTCCTTAGGGCAGAAATCCACTCAAATATTGCACCATTTGCGATCTAGGCACCTTTCAATTCCAAAAATTTCCAAAGGGGAGGGGGCACCCCTTCCCCCTTTTGGAACTGATCATATATGGCCGGAAAAAAGGTCCATAATTTAGTGAATGTTAATTTTTGGTAAGGTAAAAGAGGAGAATATGTTGTCTATTAAGAGACAGATACGTTGTCAACAAATCTCCTGAAGCTCCCTCCCTTTTGTCTATTTTTCTGCCTTCTATTTCGGGAAAGTTTTTACACAAAAATATGTGCGTGGAGTCCACAGAAATATTCTTGAGTTATTACGAAATATGTCCTCTGCTTCATTGTGCATTGTGAAAGGGCATCTAAGGCTAGCATATACCTGAATAGGACCTCCTGAAAGCTCTGCATTAATCATATTAATTGGGGGGGGGGGGGGAGATTAAATAATGCATATACTACCTGACATCCAAATGATAATATAGAGTACGACGCCGAACACTTAACAACTGTCGTATTTTTACTACTTTTGAACTAAAATCCGGACAAACAGCTGCCAACAATGAAAAATGAGAGGGAGGGAGAGTATAGGTTCAGGGAGGTCTAATATCACCTCCCTGAACCTATACTCTCCCTCCCTCTCATTCCCTCTCAGGTGTAGTAAAAGGGGTGAAGGACTAATAAGAGCGTTACAGAGTGCTGTTTTCGTCATAAGTGTATTAACAATCACCATCTATACCGATAATTGCTCAGCACGAACTGACGAAGCTCTGGTAAATTTTTTTGAAAAATGTATAACGGCAGATACGTACTTTCAACCTTCTACATTATGCTATATATTAGACTGAGAGATCCCATATTGGTGCGAGGTCCCCCACAGATGTTTGTTCTTCGGAAAGTGTCGTGATCAGAACAGTTTCGTGTATTATTACCTTAATAATGGCCATGACATGGAGTGTAAACAGTGACGAATAATATTTCCATATACAAAACCTGCATTCAGACTCTACATCGAGACACTTTCAATTGCCCAACAAATCTGCATGCCGCTGCCATAAGCCAGTCTTTTACCTTTTACCTATTATTCGTAAACTTTCAACATTTGGCTGCTGTGTTTCTCCGAAAGTTGCTATCGGAAGATATTGATAATATGAGTGACACTGACGTAAGTTTGGAAGCGCGCGGAGCGCACGAAAATTTTGATAGATTGCCAACGATTTTGCTAATATTCTGATAGTTTAAGAAACATTTGTCATAGAAAGTGAAGCGAGATTGAAAAAATTTCTTACGAAAATGAAGAATAAAATATACTTTCCATCATACACGTATCTGTAGATTGAAACATTGGGGGGATGATTACATGGGCCATCCCCCCTAGTCAAATGTTGGGGGAATATATCCCCCATCCCCCCCCCCGGATTTACGCCCATGGTCATTGGTCATATTCTGGCTTTGCGCAAAAGCCTTTTGGCTCTAATGATGTAGAGTTTGACTGGACTACCCACCATTATGTCAGTGCAGCGACGGCGGAACCTTTTCGAAGTAGGTGGTGGGCGACCAGTCCACGTTACACGTCCAACCGTTAATATACTACAGCGATCAACTTTTGAATTGCTCAGCTTAATTACATTTCAGTAGTCTCGTGGTTGGGTTTTTACCATGATGGCGGTTGGAAAGTAGGGTAGATATGGGATAAACTGGTCCAAGTACTTCAGTTTCCAAAATCTCCTCGACTCTCTGGCTAAGAGCCGAAGGGTGAAACCAAACGTTACTCCCGAAGGAGTTCTGCTCCCCCAAAGGAGCTACGGACGTCCACTGAAGGGACACTAGGACCGAACATGATCAACATCTTGACCTTCAGACCTCTACATCATGGTCCAAGTACTTTTTCCAAAGTCCCCCCCCCCCCCCTTCTCGTCGTTCTGGCGAAGAGCCGAAGGGCGAAAACCAAATGAAGGCTATACACCCGAAGGAGTGTTCTGCTCCCCAAAGGAGCTACGTCCCCAAGGGACAACTTACACTGAACATATGACCAACCCTTTGTCCTTCACTGACCTACATCATGGGTATGTAATGCGCGGTCCTGTTCTAGACTGGCTGAAAAAAACAGATACTACACATGATCTTAGTCAAGCAAAGGCCGAGAAGCGATCCCACCCATCCCATCCTGCGATCTGCCTCCGTGATCAAGAATACTCCTGCGCCAGGTAAGTATACAAGGGCGGATCCAGATATTGCTGTAAGTGGGGGCGGACGAAGTGCACCGAAGGTGCACCACGAGCGCGAAGCGCGAGTATAATCGCGTGGGGTCCAGGGGCCCGCGTTAGGGCCCCTGGCTGGGTCCAGGGGCGGAGCCCCGGTGGGGGTCCAGGGGGCGAAGCCCCCGGAAGCTCTCGCAATATAAGACAATTTGAACAAAGAAAATTAGTTTAAAATGCCCCAAGAGTCGAGAAGAAATGAGCAGCAATCCCTTCAGTTTTACCTTTTAATGATCCGGGAGGCCCTTTGCAAGGCAGTAAGAGTGCTTTCCAGTCAATGGACAGAGTTTTACGATTATGAACAATGTTACTCGAATTTATACAAAAGTTATTTACAAAATCATATGAAAAATGCCAGTGTAGTGCAAAAAGGAAAAGTACAACTAATTTGACAAAGGAGATCAATTTTGTCAAAATAAAGCCTTCAAAGGGTTACAAAATTTGTATTAACACCCCTAAAGCGAGCTCTGACTTACGACTTTTGAGATAATAATTCAAGGACTATCAGTAAATTCTTTGAAGGTGCTCTGTAGAATCAATCTCTCATGGAGACAGGTTGGCATATTTTTGGATCTAACTTAAGTAATTTACCTTAAAGACCCCCCTTTCGCCTCAAGTCAGCCAGCTAGGCCTATCTGCAGCTCTTGTCAGTCAGGCCCGTATCCCAGCATTCTGATAGGGGGCACCGGCACCGTATGCGGGGAACTAAAGAAGATTATACGTTTGTAGTCAGTGGTGACGCCATATGATAAAAGTTTGCGGAAACCACAGGGGGTCATACCTTGAGCCTATCGAAGATAGCTTAAAGTGAGCACATGTGCACGAAGCGCGCGAAAATTTCGCTCCTCTGGTGGGAATTTTGCCTCCTTTTGCAATGCAGAGACGTGGAAGGTCGCCACCAGTGAAGGGAATATACGGCTATGATCATGATTACGATGATAGTTCTTCAGCTCCGCAAGAGCAAGTGATGACTTGAGTTCTTTGCGAACAAAGAGGGGACCAAAGCAGGTACTGTCATAACTGTCATATGGCAGGCTTGGTGTGGTCCAGCATAATTTTGGATAGGATCCGTAGTGAAATTCCCCGAATGTCCGAGAAATTAACAAAATGGGAACACTATCATGGAGCTTCAGCAGGAATTTGAAAGGCAGAACACACCAAGCTCTTCACAGTTCACAACTGAGATGGTCGTTATTGTATTTCACTTTGAACAAAATTTTGCATGAAGAGAAAGAGTAAATTTTTGAGTGAATTTATGGTACTAGTCAATTTAGTTTCAAGCCATATACCCATCTCGATACTAATGTTATTCAAGGTATTAAAATGCGACATGAAATCCCCTTGATGTCCGACATCTAACTACGAGCCTTCACCTAGCGTTGGCTAGAATAATTCACTGAAATTGCGGGGCTTATGATGTTCATTGGTGATACAACTTCGATTTTGATAAATGAACGCGAAGCGCCAAAATCTTGCAGGAAAATGATTTACGATGGTAATACCTGCATGCAGACTCAACAAGGGGTGGTAGAAGGATATGCCAAACGGGTTCTGCAACCCAAAACCCCGGCCAGAAGCAACGGAATGCCCAAAGGAATGATCGATGCGGAACTCAAAATTTGGGAAGCGCGAAGCGCGACGAAAAATGTGGGTTTTGTTGAAGAAAAATTGAAATAATTGGTTCTTACTGAGAAATTTTAGAACATTTGGGTTTCAGTAGAAGAATCCTCTCCCTTTCTTATCATCCCAAGACAGTTCCAATTTCCCCAACTTAGGTACTCCTAGCCACTCCAAAAACTGTCATGAACCCTTCCTCTTCAGCAGACACAAACCTAGTTTTATTGCTTAAGACTATGTCCTGATGGGCATATCAGGCCAAATGTAATCAGAACACTCTCTGTGCATGCTGGGTAATGTGAGCTGCTCTGCATCTTTTGCCTTTGATGTCAATCAAAGAGCGCATTCACCAACTGAGAATTTTTCTTTCTCAGAACCAGAAATGTTAGGGTGATGGGTGTCTGTGTGTAAGAGCAAAATCAAGACCCTGGGCGACTGGTCACGGGGAATTTCCCTTTCCACGACCCCTGGACTCAGCTTCGAGGCTCTGTGAATTTCTTACATGTATGATAGCATGTTTACCATGACTGTGAGTCTTATTTAAGAATCTTCAAAATTGCAAAAAACTTGGGCCTCACTATACCCTATATGCCGGAAATGTACCACAAAATGTGTGAGTTAGATCTGATTTTGTAGTATTTTTTTTTTTTTTTGCATTACATTTTTTAAATTTTTTTGGCCGGCCTAAGGGGGGGGGGGGCGGTCGCCCCCGCCCCCCTCTGGATCCGCCCTTGTAAGTATATTGTCTAGGTACAGAAGAAAATTGGAATATGTGGGGTATTTTAGAAATAATTGTAATTGCTCGAATGATGCACTTTATAAGATGGCCAAACAGTCTCTGGTATGGACAAAGATATTATAGCCTAAGAATAGATTCCATACTTAAAATGGCGCGTAGACTCCCCATGGAGTCCTTATGCATATCGGGGCGGAAGTGCTGATCACTGTTCAGTCCTGTTGACAACGTAGGCTACAGAGAAATGAATGTCTTACAAAATTGTTAATACTTGTTATTTTGAAACAGTGTAGATGTAAGAAGTATCACTCCTCAATACTAAATTCCACTTACAAGAATTTTACTTCTTACTGAAGGTATTATACAAACGTACACTTGAACATGAACGCACAATGACTGGTTTAAAGTTCAAAGACTTTATTCGCCTATATTCATTGGTCAGTTTCTATGATATCTTTAAGTAACGTTCTTTATATGCGCGTTTAATTTCTTACGCTCTCACAGCGGAAAATAAACTAGCGCGTTTGTTTCCCGAGCGCGCAGAAGTGTGCGTCAAACATTCCGGATAATACACAGAGAAATTTATTCTGCGCGTATAGAACGCGTTGTAGAAGTGCATCCGCGCTAACCTCTTTGAACAGAGGAATTTTCTGTAACGCGTTCTTATTTTTGTACGCAGATCACAGAGCAGAACGACGGGCATGTCAAATTTACACTTCCTCCCCGATGTATGTGTCTCCATGAGGAGTCACTGAGAGCAGGGCCGGGGGGTGTGGGGGTGTCTCACCCCCCCCCCCAAAGGTCGTCAGATCGACGATAGTCGGAAAATCTGAAATGCCAGTTGGAATTTCTGGTATCTCAGTCTAGCACATTTTTCCGACTGAGCCTGTGTCAACTTTGTATACATTTTCCAACTAGACCAAGTCAGAATAATACCAAACGTTACTTTCCTCACGAAAAATCAAATCAAAGCTGTCCTTTTTTCGCAAATTCTTCTCAAACTCTCAAAATTTTCGCGCGCTCCACGCACTTCAAACCTTACCTCAGTGTTGTTCTTGTTATTGTAACGCCACAAACCGAATCATGAAACACGACGCAAATTGTGGGCCATAAAATATATTTGCAGGAGATCTTATAAATACATGTGTTCCAGGAAGGAGAATTTCCAAGGAGAATTTCCCCAGCCCTCTGCTTCCAATCAATTCAAAGGAACCTTTCCAATAGATAGCTCACAAGGCTTCCAATGAGAATTTACAAGTTAGACATTGAAAAATAGCTTTTTGTCAAATGGTCAAACATGTATAGGTGTTAAGCTCACAAGTTGCAGATCACAAGTGGCATGGCTTGGCTTGAGGACCACCTCATGTGAGGGGTGAGTCATGAGTATGGGGGTGTTATGTAGAGGGCTCCCTCTAAATGGTAAACTAACTTAAAGAGGTGGACATACCATTTGGCCATGTCACACACTCCCCTGCTACGACGTTGTCTCCCCTGGCAACGTCTCAAAACACAGTAATAAACAAATAAACATGGAGATTAACATAGTACATTGAATACATAGAACTGCTTGAATACACATACATACACATATTATCAACGACATGTAATATCACATCATTATCGGACTTGATATCTCATTATATTGGTAGTGCCAATAAACAATAATTTGTGGTCAACGTCACATGACCTAAGGACATGTTGTCCTAACTTACATAACTTCAACATTAACTTTTCATACTGTACCATCATACATATGAAACATTATTTGACACAATATTTTGCATGAATACGTAGTTGCTGTGCAACCTTCTCGGCTTCAAACATATTGTTCAAACACGGCAAAATGTAACATTCTACATTACATAAAAATCTTAACTACAACTAAGGTATGCTACGGTTGCTGAGCTGTTCCAGTCGATAGCATTCTTGCAATCAGTAGTTGGGTCTCACTGAGGTTAGCCAGTACTTGGGGGTTAACAATTAGCGGGGTGCTCTGAATTTGTTGTTTTAACACAGACCTTGGCTCATTGTGAGGATTAGGGTTATAACCAGCTGTAGAGCGAGTACTTCTACGCAGTGTCTGGGGCGGGTTGTGTCCTGAGTCACCAGAGTCGTTGTCTGACATAATTGGAAGGGATTCAGTGTGCTCCCCTGCTTTGTCATAACCACACCCTCCGCCGTCATTCTGTATTTCTACAGTAGGGTCACAGTCTGGTTCTGGCAAAGTTGGGTCAGGGTCTTCTTCTCTAAGGGAGTCTTCAGATTCGAGGGGAGTGTCAGTGTCAGGGGTATCACTTGTGGTGGTGACAGTGCTAGTCTTGTCACCCTTCCCTGACCTAGGTTCATAACACAGTCCTATTTCAAAATCCTCTTGGGTACTAGTGTTAAAGTCATCATGGGTTCCCACTGAGTCCTCCTCACTGTCATGCTCTTCCGTCGAGTGTAACATGTCAGTCACAAGTTCCTTCGAGTCTAGTAAGTCCCGCCTGTTCAGCACTTGTACTGGTCCGTTACCGTCTAGTGGCTCTAATATGTACACATGACTGTCAGGATAGGGCCGGCTAACTACCTTATATGGTTTGTCCGCCCAAAAGTCCTGCATTTTGTTACGTCCCCTTGGTGTTCTGTTCCTAACAAACACCCTTGTACCAATAGTCAAGTCTGTACAGCCAGCATTCTTGTCTAGTCTCTGCTTCCTCCGGAGCACTTCTGTCTCTGTCTTACTAGCGGCGTTCCTAAATGCCTCAGTCAGCCTAGCATGGTGGTCTTCAACGCATGGGTTGTCAGGTTCCAACCCCAGCAAATGGTCTACTGGTAGGGTGGGGTCCCTCCCAAAGAAAAGATAAAAAGGTGAGTAGCCGATGCTAGAGTGCGGCGTAGCGTTATACGCATAAACCAATTCTGGCAAATGAGTTGGCCACGCCCTTTTCTTCTCAGCCGTTAGGGTGCGCAAGCGGTCATGCATCGTGCGATTAAATCTCTCACATTGTGCATTTCCCTCGGGATGGTATGGGGTTGTCCTACTTTTCCTGATGTTGTACATGGCACATAGCTGTTCTATGACCTTACCTTCGAAGCTGCGACCCTGGTCACTATGTAACTGTCGCGGCACGCCAAACCTGACAAACCAGTCACGCACCAGTGCCCTTGCCACCGTGCTAGCTTTCTGGTCCTTTGTCGGTATTGCCTGTGTGAACTTCGTAAAGATGTCAGTTAATACGAGTACGTTCTCATAGCCACTAGAACTACGTTCAAGTACAGTAAAGTCTATGGCCAGTATATCTAGGGGTCGCTTTGCAGTCAGGCTTCCTGATGTTGTTGTTATTTTCTTACCTGCCTTGGCAAGCATACATCGCTGACACTTACTACAGTAGTCCGTAATGTCGGTGTGCATTGTCGGCCAGTAACACCTGAGCCGGGCTAAGTCAATAGTCTTCTGAGTGGACTGGTGCCCTGCACTGTCATGCAATGCCTCTAAAAGGGTGTCTTTCAGAGACATGGGTAAACAGAGCTGTTTTACCTCCTGACCTTGAAGGGTAATTGTCCTATACAGTACCCCTTCAATTTCTTTTATACGTTTGAAGTCCCTCAGAATTTTTCTCACTGGCTTGAGTTCTTGTTTTAGCTCCCGTACAGTAGGTTCTCTCCCTAATCCCCAGAAGTGCCAAAGTCTACTGAGATGGGGGTCTAACTTCTGAAGTCTGCTTAGGTCAGCTTTGTCCATGGTTGGGAGAGTAGAAACAGACTTGGGTTCTAGGCATTGCGACTTGCTGCGCACTTCCTCTAAGTACACCCTGTCATTTGTTTCGTAGAACAAGGTCCCTATTTCAGATGGTAAGGGGGTGGTAGGGGGCTGTGACATTGCTACCTGGGGCAGTATTTCTTCAAACCTAACTGACTGCGGCTCTCTACCGTGCTCTTCTTTCCTACTAAGGGCATCTGCGTTCCCATGTCTTCGCCCAGGCTTGTACTTAATTTGGAAATTGAACTGGGCCAACTCTGCCGCCCACCTAGCTTCCACAGCTCCAAGTTTGGCTGAAGACTGTAGATAACTAAGGGGGTTATTGTCAGTATACACCAGGAATTCGGCACCAAGAAGCAGGTCTCTAAATTTGACAGAAATCGCCCAATGTAGCCCCAGAAGCTCAAGTTTTGCACTGCTATAGTTTCTCATGGTCTTTTCGTCTACTTTCAGTCCTCGGCTTGCATAGGCAATCACTTTCAGACCATCTTCCTGTTCCTGGGACAACACTGCCCCAATCCCCAGGAGACTGGTATCAACTTCAAGAATGTACGGCCTATGGAAGTCGGGGTACCCAAGGACTGGCGCTGAAACAAGAGCCTGCTTTAGCTTTTTAAAGGCCTCTTCGTGCTGGGTTTCCCATTTACTCAACTTTGTACTGTGGGGCTTCCCCTTCTTAACCTTTCGTCCCCCAACCAAAGCATGTAGGGGACCTGCAATTTTAGAAAAATCGGGCACAAATCTCCGGTAGTAGCTGGCCAACCCCAGAAATCTCCTAAGGTCCCTTTCAGTGGTCGGTCTTATCCACTCTTGCACTGCCCTTGTTTTCTCTGGGTCTGGTGAAATACCGCTGGGTCCCACTACATGTCCCAGGTAGCGCAGCTGTTTCATAAACAAATGACACTTTTCGGGTTTGACCTTCAGATTGTGCTTTCTCAGCCTGTTAAGAACCATGTCAAGGCGACTCAGGGTCTCCTCAAAGGTGCTTCCAAATACCAAAATGTCGTCTAAGTATATTAAGACAGACTGGAAATTCTCATCCCCTAGTACCTTGTCCATGAGCCTCATGAATGTGGCCGGGGCGTTACACAACCCAAAGGGTAACCTTGTAAACTCATATAGGCCCCCAGTCCCTACCCGGAATGCTGTCTTCTCTATGTCAGATTCCTCCATGGGGACTTGATAATACCCCTGGGCCAAGTCTAAACTGCAAAAATACTTTGCCCCTTTCAGTACATCAAGAGCCTCTTCTATCCGGGGGAGGGGATAAGCATCCCTATGGGTCTTAGCATTAAGTGCCCTATAGTCCACACACATCCTCATACTGCCATTGTGCTTACGCACGAGAACAACAGGAGAGGCGTACGGGCTAGACGACTCCCGAATTATTTTATTGTCAAGCAACTTCTGTAAATGTTCCCTGACTTCCTTCCACTGGTGTGGGGGTACTCTCCTATGGGGAACCTTCACTGGAATGTCATCCTTAGTGATGATCCTATGGGACACACCAGGGCAAAACCCAATATCATCATCGTTCTTACTAAAAGAGTCTAAGTGCTTGTGAAACAACTCCCCTACCTTTTGTTTTTCTGACTGGGACAGCTCACCAACCTGCATCCTTTCAAATAAGTCTGCAGTTGGATCAACAGTGCAAACCACCTCAAACCTTACTTCATTTTGCCCTGCCTCTACGATCTCTATTCTAGGTTCTGCTGTACCAGGACTTAAGGTCCCCACGGGGGTCCGAGGCAATATATGTACATCAACCTCCGACAAATTACACACCTGAATTGGAATTACTCCACTTTTGTCAACTTCGACAAACCCTGGGTACAAAACAAGTCCACTGGGGAGGTGATCATAATAGTTACTATCCGCTTCATAAATTGCATGAAACGTTGCCCCCTTGTTGGCTTGTCTTGTTGAACCCAAGATTGTCACAGAAGACCTTGCAGGAATCAAGACAGGCTTTGGGCCCAGGGACCTAACCACACCTAAGCAAGGAGATTCCTCTAACTTACCACCCACATTTACTTCCCTCATTAAAGCAGCAATTTTCTCCAGTCCTTCTGTGGATACCCTAGTATTTGCTTCCTCCCCATGGACATCCATGCTGTGAAAGGGACCAACCACATGCCTTAAGATATTACAACCTAATACCCCAGGAACATGTTTCTTCCTTGGTTCCAGTGGGGTGCCCACCGGATCCTTCACAACAAGGAAACCCATGTGAGGAAACTCCCGTCCACCCAGTCTCACCGTCAGTTCCACATACCCTATAAATGGGATGTCCAGCCCATTACCCCCAGACAACCACAACAAAGAACTCACATCCTCAACTGCCCCTTCCTGAGCCAGGTGCTCATTAAAGAAGGATTCAGTGAGGGTTGAGACTTGGGCCCCTGTGTCAATTAAACAGCGGACCATACATGGGCCTATCTGGGCCGTGACCTCTGGACAATCCCCTACTGCCTTTGACAGTATAGAGCCTTGTTCCACTGACTCACACCTCGTCACGTGGCTCGCCGTGACAGGTGTCTCTAGTTTGACTGGGGCTTGGAGGCATTCTGTCCCTCCCCTGCAGGCCCTGACTCAATCATTGGCAAGAAGGGACATTTGGCTCTGAGGTGGTCTGGGGATCTGCATATGTAGCACAGGAGGGGCTGGCGTTGCTTTCTTGGGGCTGAATTCCCCGTCTTTTCTTTCTTCGAAAGACTAGCCATTAAATGATCAAGCTTTGTTTGCTGCTCTTTCATTTCCACCTCATGTTGCTTCAGCAGCCTCAAAACCTCCCCATCGCTACTGTCTCCTCCCCTCGCCTCCTGAACCGTTGCCTGCTTCCTACCATCCCGGTGACCCTTAACCCCTGATGGGCCCACCCAATCTACGACCCTGTCCCTGAGCTCAAAGAATGTCAGTCCCGGGGACTCAACATTCAATCGTCTCAATTCCCGTTGCAAGGCCTCGTCCCGTACCGCATCTGCGAACCGTGCTTTTAGGGTTTTATCCTTGGAAGCCTTAAAGGCGGCATCCAAGGGACAGATACGATTACTTAGGCCTAGAAGTTTTAAAGAGCAACCAATGAGATCTTCATCATCAGCCTGTCGGTACGTATAAAACCGCTGGAGGAGCTGGGAGAGTGATTGATTGTCTCCAAAAACCTTCAGTAGGATCCGAAGAACCTCTTCTGGGTCTTGTAGCTTCCCCCTCCCCTTTATTTCCTGTCGCGCCTTACCTCCAGTGTGTTCCACGATGAAGGCCACGGCTTGCTCCCCTTTCAGTCGCCGGCTAGTGAGTTGGCTCCTTACGTCACCAACCCACTCTAAAACGTCAGGTCCCTTTCCATCAGAGGTGGCTCCCTTAAATGTCTCCAGCCTCATGGTGCTGGTCACATAGATGGGTTGGACCACGTTCGGGGTGGGTGTCACACTCTGGTCACTTTGGTCAGGAATCCTGCTCCGAAGATCGGCATTTTCCTGCACCTGCGCTTCAAATCGGGTCTTAAGGGCAGCAAATTCTTCCTGAAGCTGTTCTAGTGTTGCCATAGTGATGATGGTGATGGGTCAGTTGCCTTCAAAAATCAGCTGATCAAGGACAAGTCTGGGTCAAGGTCACTGGGTCTTTTCTTCAGTTAGGGCTGGGGAAACCACATGTATCCTGCCGACTAAGCCAAAAGATGTAACGCCACAAACCGAATCATGAAACACGACGCAAATTGTGGGTCATAAAATATATTTGCAGGAGAGCTTATAAATACATGTGTTCCAGGAAGGAGAATTTCCAAGGAGAATTTCCCCAGCCCTCTGCTTCCAATCAATTCAAAGGAACCTTTCCAATAGATAGCTCACAAGGCTTCCAATGAGAATTTACAAGTTAGACATTGAAAAATAGCTTTTTGTCAAATGGTCAAACATGTATAGGTGTTAAGCTCACAAGTTGCAGATCACAAGTGGCATGGCTTGGCTTGAGGACCACCTCATGTGAGGGGTGAGTCATGAGTATGGGGGTGTTATGTAGAGGGCTCCCTCTAAATGGTAAACTAACTTAAAGAGGTGGACATACCATTTGGCCATGTCACATTATCAATATCTTCCGATCGCAACTTTCGGAGAAGCACAACAGCAGAAGTTGAAAGCTGTTTGCAAATTACCAGGTAAAAGACTGGCTTTTTCAGTGGCATGTTGGTTTGTTGGGCAATTGAAAGTATCTCGATGCAGATTCTGAATGCAGGTTTTATTATGGAAATCTTATTTAAAGAAAATTTGGGCGCGCTTTGCCCGCATTCGTCACGATTTACAATCAATCTCATGAACATTATTAAGGTAATTATACCAGACACAGTTCTATGGGAGCTAGGGCGCTTTAGCACCCCCCCCCCCCCATCTCCCCAAATTTTTCCGAGCCCCGCAAAATTGCGCAAAATTTTTTATAATAATATTGGTGAAGACATAGATATACTCAGAAAATATTCCAAACGTCTATTTATCAGGCCCGTAGCCAGTAAGTTCTGTAACGATTCTTTCTATAAAAAAAAAAATAAAAAAATTCGAAAAGTTTTCAAAAAATTTTCGCGCGCTATGCGCGCTTTCATCTATAGTTCTATCTAGTGGTAACGCCCCCGTTTCAAACATATTGGATTTCAACGTTTCCACAAATGTTGTTCTTCCGTGTAGGCGTGATTCTGGAGAAACACGAAAATGCATCGTTGCGAAGTTCTTTCCTCTTTTTCCTAACTTTTGGAAGATTCTTTCTGCAGCCTCGCCATCGTGGCAAACATATTTTGTAAGAAAAAGATCTTTCAGTTTCGTAGGAGATCCTTAATGGGTAAGATGAAGAATGTAATCCCCGACGACGACCATGCAGTCACCCGAACAAATTTCTTGGTGTTGTCCAGATTCTTCAATACAAGCCCAAACTTTTCAACTTTCCTTAATGAAAATTCAATATAACCCCAAATTTTTCGGCGCGCTTTGCGCGCCTTATATTTTGAGTTCGGCAACCCATTGCGTCTGTCGGACCCCCAGACAGAGCGCTTTCCCCCCCCCCATGTCGGAAAATCAAAGCACCACCCCTGGCTGAGCCTGCGTGCAGGTTTCTCAGTTTGGCATTGAAGTATACCCCCAAATTTCGGCGCGCTTCGCGCGCAATCCTCACAATCCACGTTTTATCACTTATGAACATTATAAGCACAACGTACCAGTGAACTTTTATAGCATAAACTAGGTGTACATTCTGAAAACGCGCTTGTTAGTCCTAAACCCCTTTTGCTATACCTGTCTGGGAGGTCTAGTATGATTATCCTGCACCTATACTCTCCCTCCCGCCCATCTCCCTCCCGCCCATTCCCCATTGCTGGAAGCTGTTCGTCTGGATTTTCGTTCAAAATTAGTAAAAATACGATAGATGTAAAGTGCTTGGCGTCATACTCTATATTATTATTTAGATGCCAGGTAATAAGCATCATGTCATTGCCCCATTTTATATAATTGATCCAGAGCTTCCAAAAGGCCTGTACAGGTATATGCTAGCATTAGATGTCAGAATAGAAGGCATTAAAGTAGTCAAAGGGGGAGGGGGGGGGCTTCAGGAGGTTTGTTGACAACGTATTCTTCTCTTAGACAACATACTTTCTACTTCCACCTAACCAAATCTTAGTATTCACTAAATTATGGACATTTTCCAGCCATATGTGATCAGTTCCAAAAGTATCCCAAGATAGCACCATTTTGCATCTAAGCAACCTTACCTTAACAAAAAATTCTCAAAGGGGAGGGGAACACCCCAGGAGCGGATCCAAGGGGGGGGGGGGCTTTCCCGGGCTCAACTCCCCCTTTTTCGCCACATCAACAATAACAAATACCCGAAAATTAGCATAATATTAATCTAGGAGAATATTCAAGGGGGCTTTCAGCCCCCCTTTTCGAAATGTCTGGATCCGCGCCTGCACCCCTCCTCTTAGGCCCCTCCCTCAGGACGGCACCTTTATGAAGTGACAAAGGAAAGATCCTCACTGCTGTATCATACAAAAGTAACGCCCATATAAACGAAAATGCAATTTACGGGCCGCCACTCATTTGGAAAAAGAATCAAACCAGTCGGAAAAATTAGAATTCATTTAATTATGGACATTTTCTAGCCATGATCAGCTCCAAAAATATCCCGAAGATAGCTCCATTTTGCATCTAAGCAACCTTAAATTAACAAAAATTTCTCAAAGGGGAGGGGTCAACCCCTCCCCCACGACGGCACCTTTATGTAGTGACAAAGGAAGGATCCCCACTGCTGTATGTAAACGCAGGGCGCATAAAAAATGGTGCAATTTACCACCATTCAGTTGGAAAAAATATCCATCCAGTCGGAATTGGGGACCTTCACACCCCCAAACATATGACCCTAGCTACGGCCCTGACTGAGAGTAACAGTGTAGGTATAGGTGTTTGGAATCTATGCTTATAATATCTTTGGGTACGGACGTGAAGCCCGCCCTGAAAATCACGCACTTGACGGTTATCCCTTTGATAATCTCTTTGTAATAGAAACTGGCTGACAGCAGAGGGGTTGACTTTTGGGGGAGGATGGACACCAAAGGATCTCCATAGTACGCACTGCCCCAAATATAGACCAAGTAAGCGTGGATGCGAGCAAAGGGAGCTGAAAAATATATCGCTTTTAAGAATCTGTGAACAAATAATTGTTGCCCTACAACTAATTAGCCCTGTGTTGTGTACTTTTGAGGGAAGAAAAGAGGCCAATTTTGAGCAGCATTGTTAAAGCTTAAAAGTGAGGGTCATCGTGCTTAAGCTGAGCAGCCGCTTAGTTCACATAGGCAGGGAGCGGTTAGGAAGGAGACCCAACATTCTACAGATACTTTGAAGCGATGTTTGTTTCCGATGATAATCTTGCTTTTCTCCTCAAAATGCAGGGACGACGACGCAGGAGATTGGAATGCATTTGTAGACAACGTTTATTACAATATTTTCAAAGCCCGTAAGCAACACTTTTTGAAATTTAAAACATATTCTGTCGGCAAAAAAGCTACGTAGCGCTTTTCATAGTATAATTTTATAGTAAAGGAGTTCATCGCTCATGTTGGTAAATTCTGCACCAGTCGGCAAAATGAAGGAAACATGAAGAAAAGAAAGAGGAAAGGAAGTGAAAGAAAGAGGTCAATTTCTGTAATCAGAACGGACCCAAAATTTTCGACGCACTACGCGCGCTGTAATGACACTCCAGTTCCTTCAGTAGTTCCATTCCACATAGCTAGATAGCATATGTCCTGTCAACCTTACCAAGTAACATGTAGGCAGGGTACACAGGTTAAGTAAAGGTCGTAAATTTTATCCCATATCGCACTTGAAAGCCTATAGTTGCCGTCTAGTGTGTGTCATGCGGTACGGTCAGTTGGTGAGCATCTCACGGAGCAAAGTTTGGCTATTTCATCATGGTAGTCCAGGTGGTTTCGACGCAATGTATGTTGTCCCCGATACAGTCTACAACCCTTAAAGTTTTTATGTTTTTCTTTTTGTTCTTAATGATAACATGTTTTTTGTGTCAGCCTACCAAAAATTTTCGCGCCCTTTGCAATTTCATGATTCAGACTCAAAAGGACAGTATCAGTGCGTAACTCGGCTTTTGACATAGGTCTTTTAAGTGATATTTCTAAATATACGGTGCTCTGCAATGGCATGGGATAGTTAGGCTCCTTCATATCCCTTTTTCACCCCTCGACATGCATATGCTGTCGGAACTTGGGGTCGGTGGCATGGCCCGGCCTCATGTCGGGAAAATTCTGTCGCTACCCATGCTCGGTTTACTTATTTTTGCTTTCAGAAGGGTCATTTCTGCGATAAAACCCCAAATCTTCGGTATGCTTTGCCCACTATTCCTCAGTTTCGTTACTAATAGCTAAATATAGAACAAACCCTTTCCATCTTTTCAAGTAGGCCTAACTTAAGTAGAATTTATCGTTTTATGTAAATGTAGGGAATCTTATCTCATTTCGCTAAACTAAGTTAATGTTCTCTTGAGTCTGTCTTTCGGTACGGCTAGTGCATGACTCGAAAAGGGAAGTACAATGTAAGCTGTGCCCGATAGGGCCCAACTGCTGGACAGCTGACCTCAGTGGCGTACACAGGGGGAGGCCATTGGGCCATGTCCCCCTCACGGATGCCAATTTTTTTCAGCTCCTAAAAAACGTAAATGTTTAAACACAAATTTTACTTCCCAAAGGTGGCATATGTGGCACCAGACTGAATTTAAGGACACTTAATTTTTCAAAAATTTTCAAAGGGGAGCGGGATACCCCTCCTCTCACACCCCTCCCAAGGCCAGCAATCACACAACATATTACATGTCCCCCTTGAGAGAAATCCTGGGTGCGTCACTGGTTGACCTACATAAGCTTTAAATAAGTACCGATTTTTTTTTAGTGTAAGCTTACCCAAAAATTTCGCGCGCTTTGCAATGTCACAGTTTAGATTTCGGGAAAAACCTTAAATCGGGCGGAACTATTTTCCTCTAGTATATACAAAATTTTATGCAATATATGCATGGTATATTACACAGGTTTTCTTCAGATCTCCCCTCACCAACGGCATCGGGGCTGTCGAGGCTTCGGGTCGTTGCCCCCCCCCCCCGTTGGGCAAATCCTGGCGCCACCCCTGCTGGACCACTACCGGATGAAATAACGGTTCTCAGCTCTAACTGCATCTCTTATCAACTCTTTCAGTCGGCATTTGTTTCTTCACAGTCGGCAAATACGGCACCACACCCCCCCCCCCATGATAAATGCTCTGGCGACGTCCCTGTCAATAGTACAATAACCAGGATCAGCTAGGATTTAGTGACCTATCGTTAAAATGACAATGAGTATAGTTCTACTCCTAACATTGAACAGTAAACTTTTGGTTGCCAGTCGTCACACAAATATATGACATTTTACACTTTTTGTCGTTACTGGTCGCAATAAATGCCATTTCTGTTAACTTTATTGAAGACTTTCCACACAACTTACATTTCGAGTTTGTTTTCTAAGTAACGAGGAAATTTGCCAAAATTAGGAAAAAAATTGTTTAGGCTTGAACAATGCTTGACACAGGCGACGCATGGGGACACACAGGAAGTACAATATTTTAAGCTTTCATTGACAGTCGTTCCGCTAAAAATCTTGACTAAAACTTGACCCCCTTCGGTACGGTAACAAACCTCGGGTCAAAGTATGTTTTTACATAGGCAATTGTCTCAGGATTACTTGGGTGTAAAAGGAGCTGATCATTGTTAGGAAGGGGGGAGTCAACAAGGCTAGACAATAGGAACAAAGAGACCTGTCAATCAAAGTTTGATACCTGAGCGAGATTAAATCATTTTCAAGTACTTATTGTCTGACAGAAATTTGATTGTTGTGTCTCCTTCCTAGCAGCTCCCTGATATAGGCATCGGACAGGTTTTCACTATGAAAATATAAAGAAAGTACGAAAGGAGTGGAAGTAATGGCCGCATGCTCAACATTTAGAAAGGAATTTTACTTGAAAATAGTTGTTTCAATTGACATGCAGAGAACACTTCGTCGTTTCTTTGCTCCTTAAATTTTGTTGAAGAAAGCCTGTGCTGAGAATTAAGATGATCCTAATCAAATAATTCGTAAGAAAAGTTGGTCCCCTCTTAAAATATTCTGACCTAGTCACTACTTTCAAAACTGAGTGGGTCTATGTATGAATCCTTGAAAATTATGTTCACCTCTCTCGCTGTGTACCTCTTCAAGTCAGACTTTCTAGCAAGACACTAAATTAGTACTAAATTTGATACATACAGTTGGCATATTGAGCAAAATACGTAACCCCATGGAGTGGTATTGTAAGAAAGTTTTCTGTCCTAATTCTACTCGCAACATTTTGTGCGCTCTCCTCTCCCCCGTGGCCTTCCTCACTCTTCTCCCCGTCGCCTTACTTCCAGAGCCACTGTCCCCATCCTTCACACACTCATTCGCCTCAGTCGGGATTCGGATTGCTGGCCCCATCGGGAGTCCTCATCCCCTTGGAGAAATTCCTGGCGCCACACCCAATACCAAATATGGTAGAGGCAGGAATGTTACAACAGATTTGTCCTCCAGTCTTTGAGAATGCGATGTTCTGAATTCTAAAGCTTTGGGATGCCAGTTTTTTCCCTAAAAACTAGCCTCCCACATATGGTAGACAAGAAAGTTATAGCGACAAAGTTTGGTTGATCGTGTCGTTTCTTGCTATTTATAATGTTGTTTACTCCGCTCCAGTATTAACGCGGGGAGACTGAAATCGGCTTTTGTCAAGTTTAGTACTGAGTTCGGGTTTTAAAACAACCCCTCATGAAAAGTTCTTGGACCCGCTACTGCCTCGTTTAAATCTTTTTAGCATTACTGCTCTCTTCCAAAATAAGATGACCAGAAGCTCATATACATTTGCTAGCCTAGTAAAAGTTTTTTATGAAAAGTCGCAGGGGTTTCTGTTGGGTTTCTAAAACTTGAGGAGCAAAACTGTATTTAAGAAATCCCAGTAACTATAAGTCAGCTCAAAATCAATTGAAATGGGGCGAGATGCAAGTTAAGAGCGTCGGAACACCAAGCACATAAGCGGGGTTACGGGGTGTTAGGGGGCACTTGCCCCCACTTTTTTCCCGACCTTAAAAAATAATAAACATAATAAAAAAGGGAACGAAAGGAAGCAAGACCAGACCAGAGTTATTATGAGGTAATTTTTAATATAATGGTAAATTTTGCAATGTAAAATAAAGGAAATATTAATACTGAATACAATAAGAATGCCAGAAACTTTTCGAGCGCTTCGCACACACCCGCAGTAGAAGCAAATGCAGTGGCGGAGCTTAGAGGTGGGAAGGCAAGAGGTAAATGCTGCTAAAAAAATCGTTTGGTACTTCAATTAAAAACTCTTTCAAGCCATGTGGGTGCTCTCTGCCACACTTTTGTGACTTGAAGCCCTAAAGTAAGGGTCATTGGCAGTACCAAATGTACGTCACTACCCCCAATGGTCCTTGCATATATAATTTAGAAAACTAGCCGTGATAGGGAATCGCGATTCTCAATAAATTTTCCTCCGTGCTTCGCGTGAACTCAATATAAATAGGTGTGATGTCATTGCTGCCGCCGTAGGAAACCTTTTGTGGAATTGCCTCGCTATTGCATTTTGTAGGACAGTTGTTACTATTCCCAAATCCCTTGCAGCTCCCCCCCCCCCCCCCGCTGTTTACTTTCTTCACCAACTACCACCATCCTTATAAAATTGACCGACGGTTACCATCTTAAATTTGCAATCATCATGAGAAAAATATTTCATGATCATTCACATTACACCTGAAGCAGCTGGGTTACCTCTAGAAATGATTCAGAATGGCAGCAAAAGTCATCAAATATAAGAAAATTTTCGGGGAGGACCCTCGGTTTCCAGTCTCTGGTTTCGCGTCTTTGGCAAAACGGTTGAAGGTTTCTCCAGCCACACGAACATGCAGCCTCCAATGAAAATTGCTTCCCTGGTATTTCTACCGTTGACGCCCATGACCATGTGTCTGTCAGAGCAGGGATTTGTTATTCGGAACTCCCAACTTTTCATTCATTTTGGAAAGTATTATATCCTGTAACCCTAAACCTTCGATCGTAATTACAAAATTATGCTCTTGGACGTTTCTTTTTTACAATAACCATAGTCGTAGGAGGCAGGCTGCAGCCCCAAACCAAAGATTTTTGAAAATTCGGGCAAAATGCTGATAATTTTTCGGGCACCTAATGAAAGAAAAAATGCAATGATGTAGCTAAAGGGTATTAATAGTTTAAAAAACTTCCTTGGTAATTAATACAAAGTTCTGATTTGAATTGCACCAGCACCTATATTCCGTATTAATTCATCAGTGAATTTTTTCTACCTAAAATACGTAAATTTCACTGGAAAAAGAGACGTCTTCATTTTTTAACACATTATGGCGTTTAATAATTAGAAAACGAACAACAAAATGGATAAGCACAATGTATGACTGAACGAATATTAACACATGATAAAGATAATGACGTCAATTAAAGTGCCCCGCAAACACGTTTATTTATATGTTTTATATATGTGTTAATTTTTCTTTATTAAAAACAACTTGATATTTAAAGTAATAATGAAATAAACATATAAACGTTTTTACGAGGCGTTAAAGTTGCGTCAATGTGTTAAAGTTGACGTTTTACGGTTTTTAGTCGTTTATTTTGCTTATGTATTTTATTGTTTTTTCGGTTACATAAACGCCAAGACGCGTTTATTATCTGTTACAAAAAAGTGTTAATCATTTTTTACAGTGTTTTTAACACAAATTTTACTTCAAAGGTAGCATATGTGGCATGATTGCATGTAAGGACACCTAATTTTTCAAAAATTTTCAGAGGGGAAGGGGAACCCTATCCCCTAGACCCCTCCCCAGGCCGGCTATCAACGACTTTCGCCAAAATTAAAACCAAGAAGGTAGAAACACGGCAAATTATTGTATGTAATTGTCACGCAGTGTGATAACCAATGCATGCCTATATGATATGTACATTAACATGTCGAACGTGCGTGGAGCGCGGGAAATATTTGGTTATATTTTTCGGGCAAGTCGTTCCAGCCTACCAAACCAACTTGGGCTCCTACGCCCATGACAATAACAAAGACAACTTGAGGGGTCTCTTGTCCCACACCATCGATATAAAAGAAAAAAAACATACGTTCCTGGGGAAAGTAGGGGAATCTTCTATTTAATGGATAATATTCCATTTAACAAAAAAAAAAAAAAAAAAGAAAGAAAAACAATAGGCTGCAAAAATGCCTAACAAAACGCTGCTTTCTTCAGCTCGCTTCGCGGGCATCATTTTGAAATATTATTTCGTGCATGGTTGCTTCTTGCAGAACATGTTGCGTGCTCCACAGCTTCATTATACAAACTCTTCCATCTTCATTGTAACCACCCACAAGCCAAACCTCTTCATAACATTACCTGTTATTCTGATTAACTTTATATATTATTAAAATGGTCAAAATATGATTTTTGTAATCTGTTTAGCTGTACACCTTTGAGTTTGGAGATAGCCAAATGATTCATTCCAATGGTTTTAAATCTTTAAGTACCTCGGGACTTTAGGAGGCGTTCCCCCTTGACCCCACCAGGGCCCTTACTGGGGGCTCATGCACCCCAAACTGTAAACGAGCGTTTTGCGTTCCCGCGGCGCCTTATGCGCCATTTGGTATTCCGCCCGGGACCCCCACTTTCAGATATCGCCATCCCGCCCCTGCCAAAACACCTGACACAAGTAGTTCCTGTGTGTAAGAGCAGCAGACCTATGCTCCGTCTCGTTGTTGGTAAATGCCTTTCTACCTACTCCTATTTGGATTTTTCCACAATTAGTCATCAGGTATGGTCTTTGGTGTATGGGTCCCACACTGATGAGCAGTAATCACTCGTTGATCACTCGTTGGTTTGTCAGTCAGTGGGGCAAACAAGGCTGTTTTAAGTTTCCGCTTTTTAAGTTCCTCAGGCCAGCAGCAAAGTCAATGACTTTGTTTTTCTTGGCTTTGTTGACAGTAAGGGATTAGTCAGCCCCAGATTACCCAATCGGCAGGTTTAAGGCACGGGTGTACCAGACATTTTTAGTGGGTCAGCCGTTTTTGCCAGAGAAAACCTTAATTGCCCAAGAAAACTGCCAGACCGTTCCCCAAAATCTGTCCGATATCATGTTTAACCCGAACTAAGGGGGAAGAGGAACATCCCCCGGTCCCTTGCTCGTATGCTTATGACAGTGGGGCTGTACCTGAGGCCCATGAAGGAAAAGAGGTTAACAAAAATCTCCTAAATTGTTTGGACTGAAAACTTTTGTTCAAACCCTCCAAGGCTAGTGTCCAGTGCCTATGTGAAACACTTAAGCCAGACCCGATTCCCTCTTTATATTGGTGCTCCATGTGAGATAGCATTCCAGAGACAAAATATGAAAGTTTCATAAAATCAGACTAAAGTTTCCTTATCCCTTATCTGACCACATTTCAACAGCAGTGCATTGCCTGGTGGGAAACCTGCCTTATCACACAGATTGATTGAACTAAACATTTTATTTCGTACGGCATGTGAATGAAATATTTAAGCTCAATCTAAAATTAGTGATATTCATGGTTTACCTGGTTTCAAGTAACATGGTTAAAGAAACGATCCAGGTTTAACCCATGCCCCCCCCCCTCCCCCCGCCCCACGGACGACTCCGCTGCAGAATTTCGCCCCGTGCAATCCCCCTCCCTCGACAATTTCCATTAGGACACTCAATTCCCAGTATTGGCAATTACAGTTTGGGCAGCTTTCCCGACTATACGGAAAATTTCGAATTGTCCAACTGATGACAATTGTCCGGGAGGGGGAGTTGCTCAGAATCTGCAGAGAACAACAAAAGGTTTTCAAAGCAATTCTAGGGTATTGCATAACATATTGTACCACTAAAATGAATGGGCATCTTTCTTGATAGGAATATTCCTTAAACAGGAAAATCTTAATCTATGAAAAAGATATAGGTGTGGGGTCTGACGGGTATGGACTCTTTCATAAAAGATCTTGCCAAATTGTCTCTGGAATATTTCTTTAAACCCATTGTATTTTTGATTTATTTAAAAGAAATTAATCAAACTATTTGGTGAAACTTTCATTCCATTTCTTTGTTCTCTCCTTGAGACAGCAGTAGATAAAATTATCACATTTTTTCAAAAAGTGGATTTGAAGCATCGTAACTGTGATGTCATTGCTCAGCTTTACATCGATGACCAATGTTTTATTTCACAGTATTACCCATGTTTACTTAAAGGTATGAATGCATCACACTTTTAAAACTTAAACTGGATGAAATCTTAAAAGGAATGCAAAGCACCAGTCATCAGAGTGAAGCCATGGTATCCGACCTGTTTGCTTGAGGATCTCTGTAAAAAATTCTGTAAAAAAATCTGTAAAAAATTGTAAAAAGTTAAGCTGTCAGTATCCAGTGATATGATCTGAGAGAAACTGAATGAAAATTTAACCAGAATTCTCACAAAAAGTAGACCTATCTCTTTAACACTTCAAAGTGAAATTTGAGTCTGGAGATATCTGTGAGAGATTCTGTCATGAAAGGTGCCAACTGGTTCCTCTCCTAAAAAGTTTGCATGGCAGCATGATATAACGCAAAAAGTTAAGCACACGTCATCAGTTAGCCTACATAGTATCAACTTTGCCTCGACAACATTCTACAGTTTTAAGTGGATAACGTTGTCACCACGGAAGTTTTTTTTTTTTAATTTTGTTTTGTTTTTTGTTGTCTGTTTTTTTTTTTTACAGCAGAGGATTTTTTTCAAATTGACAGTGTGCTAACCACAACGTTAGTTCTTGTCATGGCTGAATGCGCCCTCTAATTATCATGACACTTAAACCATGCTCGTGTGTTTGGTGCAATTTAGTTAATGTAAAAGGGTTAGGGTGATGCTGTCAACCTTTCGTCTTTAAATGGGTGCTCGATAAGCAGTTTTATCCTGCTATCACTTGGGAGCACAGCCGAGCAGACTTAGCTTGTGAAAAGGGTTGAAAGCACGTGCCGTGTGTCCACAAGGCGAGGAAAGTGGTATATGGCCCCCACTTTTGAAAGTGGGGATATGATACCCTCTCCCTTCTTTATTCACAAACCCTATAGGAGACATTTGTTTGATTCTGTAGCTTAAAATGGCTGATTCAATGAAGTCAAACTCGAAAATGATGGAAACATTAGATATTAGAAACTGTAATTCAAAATAAGAACAAAAATCAAGTATAAAACTATCATCTTACAAAAGCATGGAGTAGACAATGAATTAAAATGGTAGGAAGCTGTTGAAGCCATGGGTTAAAAGGGAAATATGTACCGGTAAGTGGTATAACTATATGTTAATGGTACTATAGGTCTTGTGCCAGGTGCCTGCATGTTGGATTTATATATATATATATATATATATATATATATATATATATATATATATATATATATATATATATATATATATATATATATATATATATGAGAATGAAAAGGCTGGTAGCAACAATATTCCTCAAAGACTTACAGGATCCGTTTGGATTCCATAGACTCAACTTTTAAAATTTCAGTAAAAGAGTAAGATACTAAAAAGGAGTCAACTGCTCGTCTAAAAGTTGTTATTTTAGACTTCTTCAGCGTGTGTCAGACACACGCTGAAGAAGTCTGAAATAAAAGACGAAAGCTCCGTGTTGAGATGCTTTTAACAACTTTTAGACGAGCAGTTGTCTCCTTTTTAGTATCTTACTCTTTTATATATTTTATATATATATATATATATATGTTTATATATATATATATGTTTATATATATATATATATGTTTATATATATATATATATATATATATATATATATATATATATATATATATTATATATATATTATATATATATATATACATACATTTGGGATCTTAAAGAAAATAATGTAAATTAAAATGTATCATGGAAGGTCATTAAGAAGGCTAAATCTTTCAACCCAGCCTCTAACAGATGCAATCTTTGCAATTGGGAAAAGTTTTTCATCATTTGCAAGCCACACGTGGCTAGCCTTAACAAAAGAAACGAACTTCCAACATCCTGTAGGCACTCCAAGAAATTTCTACTCCGTAATGTTAAACCGCCTTAGCTTGATACCACAAAAGGCTTAATCTCCTTACAGGAACTTGCTTAGCCTAGGGTGACTGCACTTTAAATCGTCTTATGCTGTGGTACGTGTTCCGTGCTTTCTACATCATCTGTTTCACTTGCCATGTACGCTCTGAAGAGTACAGACAGTTTTGTCTGCACGAAACAAATTTGTAAGCATAAACATGACGGGTCAGAGTAATTGAATTTTGTGTTGAAATATATTTAGCTCTGGGATTGGGTACTCTCGGAATATGCATGCTGGACTTACCTCCTTTTGGACTGTTATATATATATATATATATATATATATATATATATATATATATATATATATATATATATATATATATATATATATATATATATATATATATATATATATATATATATGCAAATAGAAACGCACCAGACATATCAAATATACAATCAGTTAAAATTTATTAAAAACCAAAACCAACGAGATATGGATTTCAAAGAATTTTCGACAGTTTATGAAATTCTTGAGTAGATCTGCCCACTCACACGAACAAACTGTTACCCGCTTGGAAGCTAACCATATTAACGATTAATCCCTGTCAAAGAAACAATCATGCGTCGCTCCATTCTAGCGGGAAAAACTGACCGGTTATCCGATACAGCACTAGAATAATTATCAGCAGAATATCAAAGAGACATGCGGCCATTATGTCACCTTCTTGGTACACGGAGGTCTGTACTTTGTTATTATATTCTTATTTGGGAACTTTCTACCAATGGTAAGTGTTTACATTGTACAGGACACGCCCACTGCCAATAGTGATCCAGAAACGTACAAGCCTACTGCAGTCTGTACGAATTTGTCCCTGTGTACACTTTATGCAATATGACTAAGCAAAGCTAAATTAATGAGCTTTGCACATACTACGTAAGTGCTGAGAGATAGAGCATACATAGACTGAATGTAACGTTATCACAATAGGCTATAGCCTGTATGTAAACTTTATTGGGGGCTCCTTTTCCTCGACTTTACAAGCAAGCGGCAACTTGATACAATTCTTGCGGTCGCGGAGATCGAGGGTGTACAGAGTGGTTTTCAATAAACGGAGGCCCAACGACGGAGACTAAGGTGTAATCTTGTTTGCACAAATATCTGTAAGTTATAAGAAAGTAATTTCAGCGATTGATTGCCAGATAAACTAGGCCTACCTGCCGTAAATCGATGCCAAGTGTTTAGTGCCTTACACTAACAGGTGCAAACTTCATCCTAGGCGATTTGGTGTACAGTAAGCTTACAACGTTTTAAAATTAAATTGCGTAGCATAGGCCTAAGCCTACGTACACAACACACACTGTAGGCCTAAATGTACTTAAACTGTTAAAGGTGTTTAGGCCCAAGGCAAACATAGCCTACGCCTAGGCTAGGCAAATTAAGTTGTCGAAGGTACTGTACACTTAGCCTTTCCCTTGAACAGGACCCAGCATTATATTTCCACACTATACACTCCATATCTGGGTAGTAAGAAGTGAAGAGGAGCGGATTCGGCCCATATCACGTACAAGTCCGTTAGGGAAATGTTACATGTCTCCCTGGGCTTCATGATAAGAAAGCCCAGGTGATCCATCTTGCTTCCTTTTAAGCTTGCTAATTGATTTGCTTACTCGGCCGGCTACTTGGCTGCTCAAGTTTCTTTGCTTAACGCTATTAAGAACATGCAATGCCAATTTAACAATGACTGCAGCCAGATCCAGTACTAGTGGTTGCTGTGTCCTCCTCTAAAGAAGTCATGCGAATAATCGGCTAATTAGCCATGCCCAAGATTGTTGATCACAGAGATTATGTTCGGTGATTGGCATGGAGAGCTTTGTCTTCAGACTCTAACCGAGATGTTCACCTTATGTATACAGTCCCGTTCATTGACTACACCTATCCTAGCCTACTTGAAGAAGGTAGGCCTGATGACAATAGCCTATAGGCCTATAGCCTTGGTGTAATATTTAGGACATGCAGTAACATGTAGCTCACATGTCGTGTTTTTTTGTGTGATCAGCTGATGACGGTAGCCTGTTTCCATGTAGCATGGTGGCCCCGAAATTGATGCACCCAAGCATTTCCAAGCCCATATTTTGAATAAAATAAATCCAAAGACTCTCCTGTTTGCCATTTCCAAATGTGTAGTAACTTACGGATGCATTGCTACCCACACTTTTCCTACCCCCATCCAGAAATTAGAAAAAGAAAGATTAACTTGACTCGAAATTTTCTTCGATGTCAGTCTTAACGACACCTGAAAGTGGCGCGTTTTCCATAATGTGTAGTGTGCAGCAATTTTTATTGACTTTGTACAGTTACGTACAGATGCCTGCATATCTGTATTGCGTAGTCCTTGTAGTAGAGGTGCTGAGCAACAGAGTCCGCTCTGTTGCTCAGCAGGTGCTTAGTTGCCTCACATACAGTATCATGCAAAACTTGTTTAACTTGCTGACCTAACCTGCCTAAAAAAGACAGGAAATTTGGTCAAGTTACAAACAGAGTATAATAACCTTATAACTTAGGTTTTGCACTCAGCACACAGTACAGGCATAAATAGGTCAGAGGAAGCAGTACTTTGGAACAGTGCACACCAGGGTGAGGTAACTTTCGTTGTTTTTAGAGAGTAGTATTTCTAGATATTAAAAGTACACACAAGGGTGGGATGCAGTTATAAAATGCTTGAAAAATAATCATATTAAGGTATGCATGTACCTGAAATGGGATCATTATAGTGAAAAACAAAATACATGATAGGTTCAAAAACGTTAGGCTCGCTACAGTAACGTTGCTACAGTGATAGCTAGTAATTTTTGAAGGTGTGCCAGTTTTGGGTGAGCGCCAATTTCGGGGTCTCTACTATATGCCATATGCCAGTTTGAAAGCTGTATGTGTGGTGCCTGAAATTTCATTACCAGCACCAGACCAACCAAGGATGTTTTGCCAGTTTGATTGAGGTTAGGCCAAAGCTTTTAAGAATTCTAGTTCTGTCCGCTCTTTTACAGTTTAAAGGTTAACATTGATAAGGTTTTTACTGGTAGTGCATGAGGAAAACTGCTCCCATTAACAGAATGGTCAGCCAACTGTTTGAAGTTCATTCATCCAGCCTCCCTCATCTCCCCTAAGAGGATTAACTTATCAACTGCTAGTTGGATAAGTCAACAATTACAACAGTTGTGTGAGCCAGGAAACTAGGAGTCCATGGTTTGTGAAAAAAGTTCTAGTCAAGGAAAGCTGTCCTGTGCTTGCTGCATGTAGGATGACAAGCATTCAACAGTTTTTTGAATTTGCTATTATGAAAAAAAAAACAACTTTTTACATAGGCCTATATGTTCTGTGAAAATGGAGGGGAGGAGGATGGATGGCCAGAGGAGGGCAGTGGAGGGACTGAAGAAGTGGGATGGTGGTAATGATAATAAACCTCAAAATCTTGGCCTGTCCTAATTGTGCTGACCATCAATACTGCATCAAGCATTGGCCAGGAGTCCAGGGCATACTGCAGGGCCCTGAGTGGGGTCCATGGGAAAACATATTCAGAGATATCTGTAAATAGGGTGATTCATTACGAGTACAGTTTGGTTACACTTTTTCAGTGAATTTGTAGCCAGTCAGGCAGATAATATGTCTATTTGCCCACTCTGCCATATATGCTGATAGGCCCACTCGAGTTTAAATTATATTTTGATTACAACTCCCTCACACAACAATGAACACAACAATGAATGCTGTCTTTGATTACAATTAAGTTATGCATTCACCATGGCATGGTGTTCATCTAGCTGGCCACAGGCAAGAAGAGGAATTCGGTCTTTTTTCCTTAATGTTTTGAAAGAGGATCAAAATAAAGATACAAAACGGTTAAATCTACCCTTTATCAGTATTGTAAACTTGCAAAAATTGTCGAAGTATTTGTTTTGAATGTTTGGGAGGAACACATTTTCATTTGTTGGAGTGCCACAGTGCCCACAAAAGAACTTGATTATGAAAGGTTCCATCACAAACTTGTTAATTACCGATACAAGAATCGGTAACTTAAGTCATGCGTGAACGATGTGGCTTCTGCAGAGCAAGCCGTCAGCCAACTCAACTGTGTAAACAGGAGATAACGTTGCAAAAATTTGGTCACGTGACACCCGGGCAGAAATTGGGTGATCTGTGAAAGACTGTAACCGTTCCGAACGTGTAATGTGAAACTATTGAAGGTTTACCCAAATTGTTTTTAATTTAAAGCCCCCTCTAAACTATCTGCTGTTTTTTCAAAAATAATTATACCTATTAAAACATAAAAAATGGAAAAAATGGCCCGGTTGCCAAATTAGCAAATGGTTACATGCATCATCTGGCCTTTATCTAAAAGTTACTAGGGTATGACTGTGACAAGCGGGTTTTGTCAAAATATCAACTTCCGGGTTCAAGTACTACTTGTCAATTTGGATACGCCCAAAAAACAACAAAGTCGATTTTTTTTTTTTTAATTGCAAAAAAAAAATGTATATTATGAGACTTAAATATCAAAATTATCTTACGAAATTGAATGGTCTCTCTTGATTGACCAAAACTTATTCAATATGCAGTAACTTCCAAAACTAAACAGTTGAAAACTCCCCGTTCGCAACAATCCTATATATACATTGATTAAATAAAGAAAGCCGGCCGGTTAAATTATTTGTTCACTTAACAGACACATATCACATTCTCCGCTTCTTCATATGGAGTCAGTAAATAAAAAAGGATTGGTAATTCGTACCGAGACAACTAGGGGGTTAACACGGTGTCCTCTGAACCATAAATTTAAATTCGCATACAAAACACATCAACCAAGTAAACCTCCCTTTTAACTTTCCTTTTCCCAGTTTGGTAAAACTGTCCTTACTTGGACTACTATGCAACAGAGTTCAAAAATGCATTAAATGATACAAAACATAATGTCAGTGTCTTCACTCCACGTGGTTCGTCATCCCTCTCTAGCGTCTTTCAAGTCATATGGACGGAACACGGGCATGGAAGTTTCCATTGCAATCCCCCAACTCAGGTACAACGTAAAAATGGTACACTGTATGTAAGAAATTACATAGAAATAGTCCCAGTATATTGTGTACTAAAAATACTTGAATGATTGGCGCACCACGCCCTTTCACTTCACTTCCCTCATACCTGGGTATTGATAAACCGTGCCACAAGGCCACGCCAAAGACATACTACACCTCATACAATTCTTGACTTTCATTGTAAATGGCAACCAGCACTTTGACACACAGTAATTTGAAATGCAGTAAATTTGGTTTTTCCTGCTTAACAAGCAATTTTCCTATACCGTATGACGTAATTACACATGATAGTTCAACTTACATCACCCCACCAAAGCATTATCGTAACGACTTTCGATATACAGTTAAATAGGCGTTACCCAAGAACACTCTAAATAGAAACCTTATTTTTCATAAATATAGAATTCCAATCTGTGACAAACAACATTTCTCTTGCAATTTCGTCACATTCCCGGTTGCAAACTAAATAAAATTAACAAAACCACCCACAAGGATCTTTTCAACATTCTAAAAACATTCCCAACTAAAATCTCGTAACGAAGAACGACAACTTTGGTTTACAGGTGGGAAGGGGGGGGGGGTGTTTTGAAATTCCCTCCTACGCCAAAATGCACATTATTTCTACGAGAGATAGAACTAAATGACCCCCAGCTAATTTCGGGACCCTTCCTGGTATAGTACAAATAATACGATAAAAGAGCAACGACTTACGTGAAATTAAATGACTGACTGCCCGCTACCAGCGTTGCCCGAAGGACTCCTTTCTCTCTCGCACCATAACATCGGAGCACCTCTCAAACGATGTACAAACTGAAATTCAGCTGCGAAGAGAACCCAACGTAACACCCTGCTTCCACAGATACTTGGTAGCCTCGGTTATCTAGCCATTATAACCCTTACCAGATCTCCCAACAGCGGTGTTGACTTGTCAACGACCTGGGCAGCAGTGAGCAAGCCAGTCGACACCCAGCGAAGAACAGCGCATCCCTGGAACGCATTCCTCAAATATGCTCCCTGTTCATATGCAAACTTGCATCGCTGCCATAATTGCTCTCACATAATACGCATTCCCTGTATACACACAGAAAGTCGAGCCACATCCAGCCAATAAACAGATTACGCCCTCAGCTAGACACTTGCTCCCAAAATTACGGGATTTCCTAAGCAACCTAACCGTCACAATGACATCAGCACTATGCAGAGCAAATGCGTTTTCCATTCATTTCTTTCCTTCCGGGCCCTTGAATTCTTCCCCTTCCAGTATATGAAGTCACATCTTGGATTGAGAGTGGTTCCACCATTGTTGGTGTCTTTGGATCAACCTGGAATCATGCACAATTTTGTAATATTTTCTTGTAAATATTAGTGATATATACAAGTTCCCTTTGTGGGAGGGGAAGGGTGGGCCCCTAATAAATTCTTTCCCCTTTTGTCTCATGGCTTCAGACTCATACATAATTGAGAGTAGTGTATAAAGTTCCAGCTACTCTACTGAATTTGGATTGACTTGGAGACCTGTTTTTGTTTCACATAACAATATAAATATATATTGTGATAAAATGAAATTATTAAATTTTAATTTGAGTCATTCTGACAAGAAAGATCTAGATGCCATATCCTGCCAATTAATTACCCATTCTGTGCTTGGCAGTGTGTTAGGGAACATGCATAACATTTTAAACACTTTATATCACAAAGCTTTGCCATGCAGGTCTCCTTCTAAGGAACTACGCTTCTGCTGTACAAAATACATTTAGTGTACTACACATTAGGCAATGGCCAAAGTGCCACCCCACTTTGAAAAAGACTGCCCCATAAACCTTTTTCCAAATAGCAATTGCAAAGGATTGTGGGATAGAGTTTTTTGGTACGCATTGTTAATGTTAATGGCATTTTACTGTGGCCAAAAAGGATGTGTACAAGATTCTATCCCACAATCCTTTGTAATTGCTATTTGGAAAATGGTCTATAGAGAAAGCCTGTTGAACTAGAGCTTGCGATTACACAACAAATTGTTGTTTTAGATCATGTGTGCATGTCTGGTAAACACTTTGGCATTCATGGTTGATTTGGATTATTTTAGAATTTAGATTCTTCTGACAAATGAAGTTGCTACATGTGGTTTATTTAGTGCAAAGTGTATGCTGAAAAGTGTAACTTGCTTTTGAGGACAAATCATGTATTTCAGGACTGAAATCTTTTTCTTTTGGGAATAAAAGTACTGTACTGTATTTGCCTGCATTACAACATGTGCCAAAAACAGTCACTAAGTTAATATTAGTGCCGACTGAAGACTTTTTTCATGTCATTTCAAAATGATACTGTCAACATTTCGCTTCACTAAAATCCCATGCTTCAATATAGAAGCATTGAAGGCTTCGGCCAATCACAATCATTCTTACATGATCACTATACAGTATTGGCTAAGTCAAAATGTAATTTATTCATGCCTGTAGTTGAATGCTACATTTTACCAATATCAAGTTCTTGTGAGTTTTTCAAGAGTCTGTCATAAATTAATTCTAATCACATGAACTCTTTCTTACGTTTGGATTTTTAAGGGAATTTAGAGAAATTAAGGAAATTGTTGGGTGTAAGTCCAAGCTGTTTAAAGGCAATAAGCCAGTTCATAATTCAGTACTTTCAGTGGGGTCATAAGGTCAGCTGTACCATGAAAACTTTTCACCAAGGTAAGAGATTCACTTGAAATTTGACCCATCCAATCTATCTGAACATGCATGCATACATGAAGAATGTATGTACACCAAAGATAAAATATGTTAAGTAAATTACAAAGATCGCTGAAGTATGACGTTTGGCATGTGCAAAATAGGTCCAGCACGGCAAGAAGTAGATATTCAGTATTCACCAACAAGTGACTAAAAGCTTTTCCTGGATTGTTTTGCAAATACAAATTTATGGGAATTGTTTCAAACATAAACAGAAGTAATTATTTTGCAGAGATTCCATCAACATTGTCCCTTTGGAAATTAAAACCTTTTTGGATATTGCTTTGCGAAAATGTGATACTGGATATCTCATGCAAACGGCCGAAATGGCATTCTGGCCCATTGACTTTGTGTGTATATAATTGCACCCGAGTCATTCCCATACTTGAGGGCCATGGGCGATATGCCCATGTCACTGATTTGTCAATTGCCACCATAGTCTTTTAACACCTGGGTAAATTATGAAAAACATCTATTCCAAATGTGCATTTTGAAGCAAGAAATTATGCTAGTTGTAGCCTATCGTTATTTCACTGTGATGATATGAATGGAACATATACATCTATGATCATTGACTAAGTTATTGATGTGATTGGCTGGTTATACAAGTGTTACTTTGGGCAGGAGAAAGAAAGCCTGCATAAAGAGGGCGATATTATGGGTTCTTGAGTGTGTGTGATCAGGTTCCGCCTTAAGAAGATTGTTTTGCATAGCAAAACTGCTATGCATTTTTTATTTTGTATAGCAATTTACAAATTTTGCGTAGCAGTTTTGTTGTTGACAAAAAAGTATAGGTCAGTTTACAAAAAGAGTTGATTTCAGTACACATATTTTCGTAATGATGAAGAGATTTATAACAGAACAAGAAAAAACACGTTCCTTCATCTTTTGAAAGGCTAACATAACAGACTGATGCCGATAGCATGTATACGTGATGCTATTATCGGTCGATATTATTACTGGTCATGTACCAAACATCAGGCCCAGTCCTGTAGCAGAAGTGACGAATTGATCATATGAGATCACACACTGTGAAGGTCTAGGCAAATCAGGGAATTGCTATTCAAGTAGCAACTCCCAGGGCAGATGTATTTTGGCAATTTGAAATGGTCAACAAATGGCCCATTTCTCAGTATATCATGCTAATCAAGTGTCGTTCCCCTAACATACATAGATACTGTACGAAGGCCTACATTTGGAAGAGAAACGTGAAATGTTAGCCCGCGCAAGTCCATGTCGAAATGTACAGGTTGAGAGCATGTGCAATACAGGATAGATATTATATAGATACACACCTGCTACGAAAGTACGAATTGTAAAGAAGTAACCAGCTGATGCAGCAATGCTGTACGCTAGTGCTACTCACTAAAAACGGTTAGTTCAAATTTGAACTGACTGGGGTTGGAAGGGCAACTAACCAAAATCTGTTCAAACATTTGACTAGATTTGGTTCAAAATTGAGCCAAGTTGGTTTAACTTTGAACCAAATGTAGTCAAATTTCTGAACAGATTTTGGTTAGTTGCCCTCCGACCCCGGTCGGTTGAAATTTAAACCGACCGTTTTTAGTGTATACTATTAGATCGCGGATGGCTTCTGGCTAGGCCGGTCCCAGGAAGGGAGTGAAATTATTGAATTATTCAAGACTCACAAATACAGGAAATTGATTAATTTTCATGATAGTATTAAGGTTGGAATTGAAATGTGTGTGGATGCCAGAATGCCTACACAAGTTCCAAATTACTTCAATCGATTTGCAGGTTTGATCCAGAGGGGGCTTTCCTGACTGTAGAGGGCCCCTTTTTCGACACCACCTTTTTTACTCGGACAGTCCTAAAACTGCTTGACAATATGTGGTGTTCATTTTAATTGCCAGATGTCAGAAATACCAATCAAGTGCATAAATTTCAAGTTTAATTCCTTAGACCAACCCACTACCTCTTTCAAGGCTTTGTACAATTGGTGCTCGTAGCTGCAGACTTTGCCCTTATGGAGTTAGTCCCCTCCCTTCTGTGCTTGAAATCCTGAATCCACCGAAGTCGAAGTTTACACCATTGGTGGTCTAGTTATTTTGAAAGCACTTAGCTTAATATTGTAGGTAAAATAATGTCAGATAGATTTGCTAACTTCAATGAACTCCATCAGTGGCATAGCTAGACATTTTTCCAGGGAGGGGGCAAGCACCTAAATTTTCCAATTTTTGATTCCTTGCCGAAGGCAGGCAAGGAATCTATGCGATGGTGATGTTGTGTGTGTGTGTGCGTATGTGACGGCTTTGCTTGTTTACACGATATCTCAAGAAGGGAAAGTTGGATAGTTTTGAAACTTGGTACATAGATGGCCCATATTAAGAGAAAGAACCCTATTGTTTTTGGTGGAGGTCAAAGGTCATCTGGGGTCACCGGGGGTCAAAATCTGAAAACCTTGTTTACACAATATCTCAAGTTAGAAAGCTTGGATAGATTTAATGCTTGGTATGTAGATGCATTGTAGTAAGAGGAAGAACCCTATAGTTTTTGGTGGAGGTCAAAGGTCATCTGGGGTCATGGGGGGTCAAAATCTGAAAACCTTGTTTACACGATATCTCAAGTTAGAAAGCTTGGATAGATTTCATGCTTGGTTTGTAGATGTGTTGTGGTGAGAGAAAAAACCCTATTGTTTTTGGTGGAGGTCAAAGGTCATGTGGGGTCACCAGGGGTCAAAATCTGAAAACCTTGTTTACACGATATCCCAAGGTAGGAAGCTTGGATAGATTTCATACTAAGTATGTGGATGTGTTATAGTAAGAGGAAGAAGCCTATTGTTTTGGGCGGAGGTCAAAGGTCATCTGGGGTCACCGGGGGTCAAAGTCTGAAAACCTTGTTTACATGATATTTCAAGGTAGGAAGCTTGAATACATTTCATACTTAGTATATGGATGTGTTATGGTAAGAGGAAGAACCCTATCATTTTTGGTGGAGGTCAAAGGTCATCTGGGGTCACCAGGGGTCAAACCCTGAAAACCTTATATGATATCTCAAGGTAGAAATCTTGGATAGATTCCATACTATGTTCATGTGTTATGGTGCGAGGAAAAGCCCTATTGTTTTTCATGGAGGTCACAAGCCATTTGAGGTCATCAGAGGTCAAAACTGAAACTTTGTAAACATGTCATTACAAGGGAGGAAGCACAGACAAATCCCTTCTAATTTTTTTTCATTTTTTTGTTTATACAAGTTTTAGTTTAAAGGTCATGTGACATGAGCTGACATGAGAAGAGGTCAAATTGTGACCACATCATAAAAAATGATGTAGTAGAGAAGTATAAATTTGATGGATGAACCTCAGTGTAGCAAAGCACCCTCCTTTCGGCAAGGAATCACTAAGCCTTTTGGCTTTATGGTTTTTTAAAGTGTGAGCATTACTGCATTATGGAATGTTTCTGCATTCTGCAATGTAGGTTGCAGACATACGGCTTACACGTAACTTTCAGTGACTGGTGAGAGTAAGATTCGCTGGGAGACTACTGACTGGTGAGATTGAGTGAGATTTGGTGGGAGACTACTGAAGCCAAGCACAACCATCAGTTCGCACGGTGTGTCCCGCCAGGGGGACTTTTTGCCAAAAATACCCCTAGATTGCAGGAAATGGCACTTCCTGTGCCTCATTACTGCATGCTTAGAATTGGCCAGATTTCGGATGTTTCATGTTTCTGAAAATATTTTAATTAGATATTTTGTTCACATTATAAAAAGGTCTATGAAAAACTGAAAATTCCGAGGCCTACCAGTATGTATTAACTGTATACTGCACTACTGTCAGCTTACTACAGATTATGATCAGTTGGAGAAGGAACAAAGGTAGCAAGATAGCTGGCATTTTACCCACATGCGACACATCATTTGCATTATGAGTGGAATTTTGACACCATACTGAGACATTGCGTGAGAAACTGATACTTCATCATGAGAGTGAGAGATTGCGCCAAAAAGTGTGTCTCTCACACTGAATACGTGAGAGTTGACAACCCTGCAACATAATCAGCATTGTATTGTACGTAACAATGTTTTTAAAACCTTCATTTAAATTCTTAAGTATCTAAATAAAAATATGAAACGCATTAAACTATGGATGGGTGGATGGTCCTATGTGATATTCAGTAGCTCAGCTAAATTTATGGCATTGACTGTACAAGTGGAGATAACTTTTCTCTTTTTGGTTTCGATGATAAGAGAAACCTATGCAGTCATGATGGCGTGTGTATGTATGTGTGTGTGCGTGTGTGTGTGTGTGTGTTTGTGACACTTCGCTCGTTAACACGATATCTCAAGAAGGGAAACTCTGACAGTTTTCAAACTTGGTACATAGATGCCTTATATTAAGAGAAAGAACCCTGTTGTTTTTGGTAGGGGTCAAAGGTCACCTGGGGTCACCGGGGGTCAAACTCTGAAAACCTTGTTAACACAATATCACGAGGTAGGAAGCTTGGATGAATTTCATACTTAGTGTGTAGATGCGTTATGGTAAGAGGAAGAACCCTATCATTTTTGGTGGAGGTGAAAGGTCATCTGGGGTCACTGGGGGTCAAACTCTGAAAACTTTGTTAACACGATATCTCAAGAAGGGAAAATCTGACAGTTCTCAAACTTGGTACATAGATGCCCCATATTAAAAGAAAGAACCCTATTGTTTTTGGTAGGGGTCAAAGGTCACCTGGGGTCACCGGGGGTCAAACCTTGAAAACCTTGTTATCACAATATCTCAAGGTAGGAAGTTTGGATGAATTTCACACTTTGTTTGTAGATGCGTTATGGTAAGAGGAAGAACCCTATCATTTTTGGTGGGGCTTAAAGGTCATCTGGGATCGACGGGGGTCAAACCCTGAAAACCTTGTTAACACGATGTCTCAATGTAGAAAGCTTGGATAAATTTGATACTTTGTATGTAGATGCCTTATAGTAAGAGGAAGAATCCTATCATTTTTGGTGGGGTTCAAAGGTCATCTGGGGTCACTGGGGGTCAAACCCTGAAAACTTTGTTAACACGATATCTCAAGAAGGGAAGCTCTGACAGTTCTCAAACTTGGTACACAGATGCCCCATATTAAAAGAAAGAACCCTATTGTTTTTGGTAGGGGTCAAAGGTCACCTGGGGTCACCGGGGGTCAAACTCTGAAAACCTTGTTAACACAATATCACGAGGTAGGAAGCTTGGATGAATTTCATACTTAGTGTGTAGATGCGTTATGGTAAGAGGAAGAACCCTATCATTTTTGGTGGAGGTGAAAGGTCATCTGGGGTCACCGGGGGTCAAACCCTGAAAACTTTGTTAACACGATATCTCAAGAAGGGAAGCTCTGACAGTTCTCAAACTTGGTACATAGATGCCCCATATTGAGAGGAAGAACCCTATTGTTTTTGGTAGGGGTCAAAGGTCACCTGGGGTCACCGGGGGTCAAACTCTGAAAACCTTGTTATCACAATATCTCGAGGTAGGAAGTTTGGATGAATTTCATACTTTGTTTGTAGATGCGTTATGGTAAGAGGAAGAACCCTATCATTTTTGGTGGGGTTCAAAGGTCATCTGGGATCGACGGGGGTCAAACCCTGAAAACCTTGTTAACACGATGTCTCGATGTAGAAAGCTTGGATAAATTTGATACTTTGTATGTAGATGCCTTATAGTAAGAGGAAGAATCCTATCATTTTCGGTGGGGTTCAAAGGTCATCTGGGGTCACTGGGGTCAAACCCTCAAAACCTTGTTAACACAATATCTCAATGTAGGAAGCTTGGATAAATTTGATACTTTGTATGTAGATGCCTCATAGTAAGAGGAAGAATCTCATCATTTTTAGTGGAGGTCAAAGGTCATTTGGGGTCACTGGGGGTTAAGCTCTGAAAATCTTGTTAACACGATATCTCCACGTACGAAGCTTGGATAGATTTCATACATGGTAAATTGATGTGTTGTAGTGAGAAGATGTACCCCACTGTTTTTGGTGGAGTTCAAAGGTCATCTAGGGTGGCCGAGGGTCAAACACTGAAAACCTTGTTTTAAAACACAATATCTCAAGGGAGAAAGCTTGAATAGATTTTATACGTAGTATGTGGATGCATTGTAGTGAGAATATGAACGCAATCATTTTTGGTGGAGGTCAAAGGTCATCTTGGGTCAATGTGGGCCAAACACTGAAAAGCTTGTTAACACGTATCTCCAGGTAGGAAGCCTGGGTAGATTTCATACTTACAGTACTATGTGGATGTGTTATGGTGAAAAGATGGATCCTATTGTTTTTGGTGAAGGTCAAAGGCCATCTGGGGTCACCAGAGGTAAAAAAGCAAAATTTCCCAAGAATTCCCAAGAGTTTTATATGGGTTCAGCAGAGGTCAAAGAGCAAAATTTTCCAAGATTTCCCAAGATCATCATCTGGGGTTACCAGAGGTCAAACTGCAAATTTCCCAAGAATTCCCAAAATTAAATAGGAACACAAAACTGTATTTTTCCAACATGTTAAGATAGCATTTGACCATTGACTGAAAGATATGGGACATCATGGCATTATTTGGAATAGAACATATATCATGGAAACCTCAATGCATTTTTGCATTCTGGTTTATTTTGGCAAATTATGTACAGTATCCAAGATAGATTCAAAGTCTATGAGATTAGCGGAATTTTCTCTGTCAATACTTAGTAGTGCTAGCCCTTGTAACCTCTCTGTTGTCATGCTTGAGTGTCAAGTACCACTGAATAAGTTTTAATCTACTAAAAGATCTCTCTCCCGAAGCACTGGAGGCAGGAATTGTTAAGCTTATCTGAATAAGGGTAAAAATATCTGGAAAAACATGAACAAGATCCTTATCGTTCAAGTAGTTTTCGGTGCCCTCTTTCTTCCACATTCGAAACATGTTACACAAGAGATTGTAGCCTACTCTTGGAGAACATCATCAGATGATTCAGTGACATCTTTTTACAAGTCTGTTAACTCCTTAGGATTTAGGAATCCCTCTAAGGTCTCATTCCCTCAACTTGAAAAAACCGCACTGTAGTTGACCTAGGTGTCACTTGATGACCTGGTGTCACAGACATCTGGCAAATTTCCGAATTTTCATTTTCTAGAGCCAGAGGCGGCAATTGCCCCTGCCCCTGACCCCCCCCCTTCCCGTAGCTACGCCACTGAACTCCCATTTTATCCATTGACCAGTAGGCTTGGGTAACTCTGGCCTAAGCAAATGTGACCGAGTGGACTCTCCCATTAAGAGCCATTTGCATCATCATTCCCAGTCTACCAAATTAAGATGGCTGGTACAGTATACAGGATTTTTCATTGTAGGGCAGTGGGGGGGGGGGTCTGAGGGTAAAAAACTTAACGAGAGACTTTCCCCTCGAGAGGGGGCTTCAATCCATTCAAAACAGTGCATTCATGATCATGTTCAAGTTTAAGTTTGTGCATTTTAAGAAATTATTTTTTATAAAGATGAATCTAGTAAACCAGAGGTTTTTCAACAGGGCAAAATATTTGGTATCACGAAAACATGTACAACCTTTATCTGAAATAAACCCTCAGTGGGTAATCGTTGGTTAAAATGAAAGCATGTGTAGAGAGTTTGGTGTAGTACTGTATGCAGGGCATTTGATGTAAACTAGGCAAGTAAACTATGTACATACAGGAATGGAAAGCAGGTAAAATTGCAGATTGATAAACAATATATAGTTAATGTAAATTCATTAGTGATAAAATTGCGTAAAGTACCCACTGGCCTGTTTTCTAACACTTTGTGAAGGTAGAGAGTGTCGGATTTGCTCTTTTAGAATTCTGGATTCATTGACAAAAAAATTATGCATCAAACAGCGTCTATTTTATGTGGAATGGGAAACAAATTCCATTTGTCACACAGCCAAATTGTTGTAAAAGACCTCCCAAGTCCAAGGTTTTTGAGTACAGTAGAGTAATATTGCATTTGACCCTCATCTTTGACATGCATTGGTATCAGGAAAACATATTTATTGTATTAATCTACCAATATCACCCAGTCAATATTTCTCAATTCATACTTTATACAAATATTCTGTTAAATGTTCTTTTCAACCCAATTGTGTAGTATTTGTCCTAAAATATTTCCCTTGTGTAAATGAAATGATACTTGTACCTGTAGGTAGTGCACAATAGCCTGTGCTTTTAGTTATCAGTATACACTTATTTCTCAAGTATTAGTATTGGATAAGTATCAGCTGATATTGAAAATTGTAAAATTAGATACATATATCAACATGTCCACAATATTGATTGCTTACAATATCAGTACAGGACTAATTGAATTTGGTCAATGTTTCTTTGTAATTTGGGATTTGTACAGACAAGATACTGGAGGGGGCCAAAATTTTTCCAGGGGAGTGAAAATTTTTTTCAGGGGAGCCAAATGTGTACATGTATTAAGTCAGTGGTAAGATTCAAATCCTCTGGGGGGTAAAAAAAATTTCAGGGGCTTTGCCCCCCTTGGCCCCCTTGACTATGGGCCTGGATTTGTAGTGAAGGGGAATAATTACATTTCATTCCATTGTCAGCTGACTTGTATGGAGTTGAGGTGTCAAAAATGGCTTTGTCCTAGGTAGTTTCTGGAGCTACAGTAAGGAGTTAATGTCTGATACTGCCTGCGCTATGATCTATCAATTACCAGTGACAGTCTCACATGTAGCACCTAATTCATCTTGCTATGAGTTTCTGTCAACTTATGCAAAGCTTGTTGTTAAATTTGCTCATTTGTTGAAGTGTGGACAGAATGACTTTAAGGCTTTCATAATTTAACAACTGTGCTGTTTGTAGTAAAGCTAAGAAAAAACTGCAAACACCACAGTAAGGTATAGTGCTTGAAATGTTCTATTAAAACATGGTAAGTTTGACATACATGTGCAAATAATGCCTGCCTCAGATACCTTTGGGTATTACACCCGTACTAGGTTCTATTTTGTGTAGGCTTCTTTGTATAAATACTGCTGATAGTTTCCAAATAAAAATACTTTTAATAAAATAGAATTAAAATCCACAAAACTCCTTTGAACTTAATTCATGAGAAGGAGGTTTCTTCACAATTTAATGAAATACAGCCTCTCTCATTTAAAACACCCTGAAGAAGGTTAAGGCAAGTTAAGGCTTGACCAAAATATTGGAATCACACTTGTACTTACCATTCTATCAAAGGCAATAGGCAGTTGCCCCAAAATTGACTTTGAAAAAGCAGCAAACTCTTGCAAATCTCCTCTTATTGCATTAGAAGCACCTCTGAAGACGTTTTGAAGATAACTATATTACAAATAATAGGTAAAGCAAGGAGAAATTCTCCTTGAATTTAAAAATACACTAACAAAAACATTGTCACATGATCAAAATAGGCCTTTCATGAACTAGAGTGACATGGCATACTAACTCTGATTGGGGTGACTGCATTTTCCCTTTAAGCAAAAGTGATGTCCACATTAAAAGAGCTCTGGCTAAAGTCACAAATTCCAGTCTGGGTCAGCTTTTCATGTAATTACAAAGTAGCTTAATGTAGTGAATTGATTTTAGAGAGGCCTTCTAGCTTCCCTGTCTCAAACCATGTAGCTTGGACAAAGGGAAAATTGAAAGTAAGTTCTTAAAGAATTGTACACGCAGTCACTTAGGATGAGGAATAAGTTTTGTAACACTGAGAGAAGGTGCATAGATCCTTTTGACTGAAATGTGGAGCAGATATTGATTATCTGTACATAGGAATCCAACAGAAGTGTGTGAGGCTCCAATAAGATGAAGGCTCATACCAAGTTTTTGAACTGAGAAGTAAAAAGCAAGTACTTTAGATTCTTTTATTCATCCAGAAATGTGGAGTGAGGATTACAGGATGAGCAAGACTGCATCTTTGAGTTAAAGTAAGAGTTTTTTTTTTCAAATCTCTGCCGACCACTTTTTGGAAAGTTTCACTGCAAAAGAGGGCTGGCTTCTCTGAGTGTGAGTTTTGGAAGAAGCTGCACTACAAATTATCATGATATGATAGTTAAATAAATTCCCCCTCCAAAGTTTTTTTTTGGGGGGGGGGGAAGGTGAGGGGGAGGGGTGTGTTACTCAGAGAGAAACAATATAAGTTCTCATTACTGTACGTCAAGTTGCAATGTGATTTGATTTATCTTAGAAGACTCTGAAAGAATGGAAAGGCGGCCTTTTAGAGATATTTTTAAGAATTTTTTTTTTTCAAGTTGATATGAAAAGTCAGAGGCACTACACTACAAAATAAGTGGACTTCTTCAAAAATTGGGAGAATCTTTCCCTCATAAGCTGAATTGTTAATGAGAGAAATATTGTCTGAGTTGCCTGTCTCGATCAGCATACAGTAGGATGACATAAATTCATGAGGGTACATTTTAGTGTTTATTTTTATACCATGAGGAGAATATTTACTTTCTTTTTTGTTGAAACATTAGGATTTGGTTTTCTTTTTTATGTGTTGACTTTGGTTTAGACTTTCCTTCAACTCTCTCCTAATCTTTTGAATTAAATGTAAAACCATGTGTTTGGCTTACCTGTAGGTATCTGATACAGGCTGTTGGCTTTCCAAGAAGAGGAAGCTAACTTTGGCCACATGCCACAGGGAATCATTTTAGGGAGTTTTCAACACTCTCACAAAAGTTCAGTTAATATTTTGTTGATTATCTGATAGACTGCATGATTTCTAAGATTTTAAATGCACAACCAGCAAAAGGAATTATATGTTCTATAACTTTTAGGGAAGAAAACATGCACCCAGTAGGATATATCTTAGTTACATAAATTTTTGGCAGTTAGAATTGCTCAGCTTAAAGGTACAGTGTGATAATGCTCCAATCCAAAACAAAATCTGGGACATTTAGGGCCAAAACGCGGAAAAAAACGGAATTTACTTTTCTGCACGGAATTTTACGGAATTTAGCAAAAATTATCAGGCTCAAAATACATGTAAAGTTTTGACAAAAAAAGTGAGTTACTTTTCTTCAAAACTATGCCAAACGAATGTCTGCATATACCAAAGACATACACAGACATTTCACTGCCTAAAATGGTGGCAAATTTACCTTAAAATCATCAAAACACCTTGAAGTTACGATCAGAAAACAAGTAGGACATTTACGAAAATCGGCAAAATGTTGCCGGTATAGGCTCCAGTTTGCCTATGCTATAGTGTGTTAGGCTAGGTCACTCGTGTGTTACAAGTGTTTGCTGCCTTCAAGATCGTAACCAGACAAGTTTAGGACTTGTTTTCAACATAATTACACCAAAATCAGAAAATCACGGAAATGGGTTATGCTTGAAACGGAATTTTGCGGATTTTGGAAAGTTAAAACGGAATTCTATGATTTGTGAAGCGGAAAATCATTGGCCCTAGACATTTTGGGGTCTATCAGATATTTCATGATGTTCAGCCTTCCACCCTTTCCTCACTGTTGAGGAAACAAAGTGCATGCTGTTTTCTTAACAGCACAAAGCTTAATTGGCATATGCCACCAACACAACATTGAACATTGTGCAGGATAATAAAAGTTTGTATTAAAGATATGACTGCACTTTCAGTTATTTGTAGCTTACAGTACGTAATGATGCGTGGACATGTTACAGTTAGCCTATCCTTTATTCACTATTTGTGTGCATTCAGTTCTCAAAAACTGGAATTCATATGGTATGCACAGCTGTACAGCACAAACTACAATACATGTATAAGGAAAACGTAGTGTGTACAGTATTTTATGTAGATCTGAATCTCAGCATTTTTGGGCCCTCTGTTCTGAGACCCCCAGGCTTAACGTACAGATTGGGCCCCAGCAGCAATAATACTTTTTTAATCGCAGCAGACTATGACCAGGGTTTTGTTTCCTTTCATTTGATATTAGAATTACATGTGTGGGCCACTGAAATCGACTGGTGTGAAATGAAATCATAGAATCCTGTGGTCAAAATTTGATCAAAATGAAAAGTTCTAACCAAAACTTCAAAAGATTTATCTGAAGAGGGAAAACAGGATAGTATCAGTTCCCTACAAGTCAAAACATTCAATTTTGTACTTTCAAAATTCTTTTTTTTTGACACAGGTAACAAATACTCACTATATTTGTTAACTCAGTTTCACAGGTACACAACAAACCTCTTTTCAGAGTTCACAGGACTAGACCTGTTTCAAATTTATGTGATTCTTAGAGCTCCATGTATACAGCTAAACCTTTGTGCAGAGTAACCCAGCTGTCGTATACACATACATAGCTTCTGAACATACATGAATAGTTTCATGAATTTGCGATTACAGGAGTCAAGAAAAGATAATAATTTTGTACATGAGATTTACTGTATGTCCGTGGGACAAAGATTCCAATTTATTTGTAGGCTGTGACATTCACAACATTTTTCCCTTTAGTACAGTATTTAACATGGGGCTGTTGACTCAATTTTTTTTGCTTGTGGAAATGCTTGTTTTAAGTGTTCCCATAGTCATGAATTACATCCTATAACCAGTGTTTATGGGTAGTAGAAGGTATAACTGGAATAATTTCACCCTTCCAATAGAACAGTTTTTGACAAAGTGTCTGAGAAGGGAGGTGATATTAGATGGAGATCAATCGAAAACTTATGCTAATCCAGTTAGATTGACCTCAGAGTGGGGAGCAAATCCTTTAATGAGGGATTATTGAACTAAAGGGCATTGAATTCCTTTGTCTAATACCCAGGCAACCTTATTCAATGTTAAGGCAAGAGGGATATGTCCCTATGTGCTCTTTGAGATGTAGCAGATGTCAGATGAAGTGCCCTACTTGTGCTTAGGTCCTAACAGCTTGTAAGCCTATTGAATCTTCAAGAACACACAAAAGAGATTATTGTCAGCAACTAGAAGGGTTCAAAGAAAGACTTTTTTCGATGGATCTCCATCTAATATCACCTCCCTGGTCTGAGTGAGCAGTTCATCATGCAATGATAATAATGGGCAACAAGGTGCTTTTGAGAAACAAAATGAAAATTACCTTGTAAGACCATACTGTAGAACATGGTGATTGGTTCAGAATTCACTCTTTATAGCAGTGACAGGTCAGACAAGAAGTTTCCAGTGTCACCAGGGTTTGCGTTTTACGCCGAAACAGGTGTTTTTTACGCCGACGGAAATTTTACTTACGACCAAAAATACAATTCAGTCATAAATAAAAATTTTGACTTGCGCATCTTTACGACAGAAAATTCATCTCACTAAACACTCACCTGCTGAATTATAATATTGTTCACACTATATACGCATTCCACTAGTTTACCGTAACGATAAAAAAGAACCCTGAAAAAACAGGTAGGTCTAACATTACAAGTTTCCATTCTCTAAAGTATATGTCGCATCAAGGGCAGGATCAATATACTGCACTGCTGTAACATGGGCTATTCTAGTAATAGTACTATATGTACTGAGTGTACACTGTATGGAAACTTAAACAATTGTCATTGTGGTTAATTTAATATTGCTAACATTAGGTAAAGCTACACCTGTTGCTGGATCATACACGGAATATATTGGATATTTCCGGCCATTAAATTTCTTTTTGAGTGAAGTGAAAATATTGTTATTATCCAACGATCGTTTCTCATCATAAGAACGGGTTTGTATTAAATTATTTCATTCACACTTGAATGTATCAATGTGTTGCGCTAATGTTGTTGTGGGCTATAGCCTATAGGCTAGGTCTGACATTGCTATTTACACCTTAACCCAGTAGGCATTGTATATTTAATCATTTACGCCAGAAATTTTAAAAATTACAACTCAAAATTTTGAATGGTCGTAAAAAAGAAAATACTATCATGAAAAGTTACGACTTTTTCAGAGAAACGCAAACACTGAGTGTCACCCACTGAAACTTTCTACAAAAATGTGATGCTTTCCAATTTCATTTGGTCTAACCACATTGAAATAAAATATGAAATGTACATTATTTTCTAAAAATGCAAGGTATAGCTTCATAGGAATAATGTGAAAAGTGCCTTTAAGTATCTCATTCTATCAAAGACACTCTTGTTCATACTGATGGGCCTATTACAACTGCAGTATTTGTAGGTAATTGTATTTGTAGGTAATTTGTCTGTCATAGGCATGATAACTTAAGTACTCTTATGCTTTGTTAATTAATGCATATTGGACATTGTCCTTCCTGTTTAAGAATGTGGGTATGATGGTATGTATAAATACACAATCTCCGTACTACATTCTGTATGGTAATTAGAAGTAATTAGTGTGCTGTATATATACCATATGGTCAATATTCTTTCCAGAAGTTTCAGCATTATTGTGCACAAGCATATCACAACCTGGGGAGTATTGTAGTCATGAATTGCTAGGAAAAGTTTGCAAAATGTTTTAAATTTAATCTTGTCTTTAAAGATTGATTCGATGGCATGATATCACCTGTAGGCATGACATGACTGTTACAAAAATAGGTAAAGCAAGGAGAAATTCTCCTTGAATTTCACAGTTCACCAACAAAAATGATGTCACATGATCAAAATAGGCCAATCATGAACTAGAGTAACAGGGCACACTCACTATGACTGGGGTGACTGCCTACTGCCTTTAAGTTCAAGCTCAGATTTCTGCATGTTCAATGTTGCACAAATAGTCAAATGATTAGAAAAAGTTGTGTTTTGCTGGACGCTACAAGAGATAAGAGCAATATTTATTGCATGAAGCCATCTATCAGGTTGTACATACTATTGAGTCAGTACCAGTTTTACTTTAGTTTAGTAAGTTTTAAAACAAGGGTTTAAGGATATCATTATTTTTGATAATGTAAAAGAGGAACTAATTCTTAACATTTTGGTGAAATTTTCATTTAAATCCAATTTGTATTTTTCAAAATTTCAGCAAGTGAAATGATTTAGTTTTGTGGCTTGAAGTGAGCTCGAAGCAAGCAGGAGGTACACCATTTCCTCACATTGATAAGCAATGCTTTGTTTTCTTTGTCTTTTAATTTTGTTGCATAGAACATGAAGTTAATAGGGATAATATGAGCTTTCCATGGAAACTTGAAGTTTTCAAAATTTCCATGTCTCTCATGCATTCACATTACAATTACATAAGAATAAAGAAGGGAAAATTAATTGTAGAGTTTAAAGAAAAACAAAAGAGAGTATATGAATGAGAGGTGAGGTTATGATATGTGTGCTTGCTTCAAGTTAACCTTTGGTTGAAGATGTTGCATCTTTATCTGCTGCTATCATGACAACCACCTATTAGTTTTCAGTGCAAATTTTTCCAGAATGCTTAGATTAAGTACTACTCTGACATCCAAACTCGATTTAAGCCTAAAGCCTTTTTTTAATTTATGTGTAACCTAAACCTGTAAAACTAAAAAAACATTGAATACTTAATAAACTGATCATGCTGAAAAATGTCATTTATTGGAAAATATGTATTTTGTGCTGTGTTTTTGGCTTTATGTTATTATAAAGAGGGCTAAACTATTTTTTCCAAAATGGAATTGGATGCAACAAAATTGAACGAATAATTGGTCCCTTGACTTATAAAAGCTGCCTGCTGTCAGTTTTTTCGTCATAGTTCCATACTTGATACATACCCGCAACACATCATACATAAATACAGGGTAGCCCATAAAGTTTATGTCCCAGGTTGTTACAGACAGTCTGCAAAAGGTACCATGTCATGAGAAATTGATGCAGAATATTAAGAGTGTGTGTAAAACACTATCCATGAACTTACTGTAGTAGCCTGTGACTAATGAAATATTTTCTGCTGTGAAAGATTTCAGTTTGAATCTTAAAGGCCGATCTGCACGATCATACATTTCTCCATGACATCATCATACAAATGTATGACATAATTTCAAAGATTCCTACTTGGAGTAAGCAGCACCATGTAGTTGCACAATGTTCTTGCCGGCCATATAATCTAGTCCCAAACTTCTCATGCTTAAAATGTCCTAAATTGTTGATGTTTTCTGAATATCCCAATAATCAAGTAACACAAGTTTAGGCTTGTGGTTTCTTTTACATGGACCATAATTATGAGCAAATGATTAGAGTAGATCAAAGTACTTTGAACATTTGTTGCTGTTAAGATTGAACATACAGCTAAAAATTTGAACACCATCATATATGTTGAATGTTCTTCAACTTTGTTGGGAAGCCTGTCTACACGATCATACATATTTTCATAAACATCGTCATACAAATGTATGGTGATGTTTTAACACGTATGATCTTGTAGTTGGGGGCTTGACTTTCAGAGAGCAAATTTGTTTGCATAACATGTTGTGTTATCTGGTTTGATATAAATTGACCTTTAGCAGTGTAGTAGTGCAATTGGTATTAATACAGAAAGGAATACTGTTTAGTTGGTTTTATAATAATATGTGGTACAGTAAAAGAAGAGAAATACTGAAATGTTCACATCATTATTTCATACACACCACAGTGAGTCATTTATATCCAGCCATTTTTTATAACATCATAACCTCCAGTCTTATTTCCTAGGTCAGATCACTTACTTATGCTTGTAAGTGTTTAAAGGGGATAATAACAGTCACCTCAACATTATTTTGATACATCAGCTGTATCTTACAAATCTTAGTTACCATATTGTCACGATTAGTCTCTTGACTCATTACATTAATACAAGTGTTGCATGTTAAAAGTAGTTGTTGTAGTTTTACATGAATTTTGCAATTCAAAGGCAAAATTTGTCACATGATAAATCAAAACTGAATTGTGAAATGCTTCCGGAAAGGTCGGTGAAATGAGGATTGCCAAAGATATTTATTCCCAAACTGCCAACATTTGAAGTACATCTCTCTCCCAAAACCACTGTACTTCTTGGCATACATCACTGAGTTTGTGCCTTATCTTTTCTGAAAAGTTATTTATGCCTATTAACAGTTAGTAGAGCTTTCTGAAACTGTACACCAAAAGTAAAACAACAGCCAATGCACACCAATAAATGACCTCTCCTATGCAAAGTGAACGAAGCTTTTTGTTGAGCTTGTCACTATGAAAGAACTATCAGCCGCAGACAAATGGCATAATTAAGAGAACCACTATGCAGACTAGTAGGAGGAATATGTTATGAGTCAAAAAGTGTCTTAAGCTTCAAATACTATGCAGGTCAGCAAGGAAAGGTATGCTGATCACAATCACAGTCGACACAAAAATACATGAAACTACAGTTTCAGCATTGGATGCATGATTACATAGGCATTTCCTTCAGGAAACCAAAATGGACATTCGCTCCACCCACAACATGATACCACACACCTTAACTTTTTCACAACTAGTGCCCAAGTTCACAGTTACAACACATGTCATCCTCAGCTTCCTCACATGCTGTAAATCGCACATCCACTCTCAATTGAGCCTTTGGCATCATGCCATCAATCTTTGGAATTCCCTATCCCCAAGACTGTAATTGACAGTCCAAGGTTCAGATCTTTCAGGTATAACCTAGGTCAGCGCTTTTCAACCGGTGGGCCGCAAAGCTCTCACAGGTAGGCCGCGAGATCCGCCATAAAAAATAAAAAAGAAATAAGAAAAAAGGAACTGTTTGTAAGGTGGGCCTCAGAAAAATTCTGAGAGTGAAAGTGGTCCTCAAGTTAAAAAAGGTTGAGAAGCGCTGACCTAGGTAAACTATTGACATTCAACTTTCAGGTGCCTTGCTTCACTCTACTTTATTGTGTAAAAGCAGGCTCGTAACTTGTAGCTATGTATGATGCGATGATGGTACTGTGTGGGGGAGGGTGAGGGTGGTAAGTGAAGTATCTTGTTAAGCTTTTTGTTCTGTTCTTTTTTCTGTTATCATACTAGGAAGTAGAACATTTTTTAAAGCCCGTGAGGGTCTTTTGTTCTACTTCCTTCACATCATGAAGGATTTATTCATATTGATGTAAATATTATACACATTAAGCTAGAATTCAATAGTAGGATTTAGCCATCATGCGACATAAGATGTCTATATTTTTCACCCGGGAAAATGGCCTTTTCCCGGGGAACTTTGTCTAAACGAACCCATTGAATTCTGGCGGCATGATATGTTATATTCATGTATGATGTAAAAAACAAGTAAATGAAATGAAAAGAAATTTGTATGCCAGGGTATGCCTGTGTGCTGTTCTAATTCAAATTGGGCAGACTGCATTAGGCCTTTAAGCAAGGCTGTTGGTGAAGTAGACTGCATTGTGGCCATAAAGTTATTAGGGTTATTCAGATTAATCTAATATGTATAGTGTATTTGAGAGAGATAGACAAGATAAGTTCTTCTGATGTAGTGACAGATAAACATGTACACAATAACCATCTTCGATAAGGCAAATGTGCGTAGACTATGGTGATATAAACTGGTCCCAAAATTTGATTCAAAATGTGAGCAGAAACTACTCCATACTACGGTTATTACCTTGAGATAAATTAGGGACCTCATGGACATGCACAGGTCTGTTGACCTCTCTGTCCGTATCTTCATGTTAATCATCACCATTGGCAACTGTAGCAATGATCAAGAGCTGTGTAAAGACAAAGGAATGAACTTGTTAGAACAGTAAAGGGGCTGTGGCATTCCCCAAACATTTAGGAATAGCCCTATATAGTTCTAAATACAATTGGTAACTACACTTATTTGACATTCATTCAAACAGCAGCTTTACTCTGGTTTGTCAATGATATCAAAGACTTGCACAGACAGTTGTGTTCATAGTTAAGATCACACACAGTTGTGTGTCAATGTGGCCTTGAGGAAGTGAAACTCAGTGCAAGCTACAGTGACTCCTCTGTCTTGGAGGTATACTATACAGGTGCTTTTGTTTAAATTGGAGGAGGGGCTTGAAGTAAACTTAGTGCTGTTACTGTCTTGGGTGAGTTTACAAAACCGTTAATGAATCTCATGAATCTGCAACTGTGGTCCACTTCACAAATGGACCATAAGTTGTCCAAAATTGTCTTGAGTTCTGCATAGTAAGACTAATGCCTGCCATTATGGGTAGTGCAACAGACTGTGGTGACATAAGGAAGAAAGATCGTGGCAATGAAAAGTTAGCCATCAAAAAGCCTGGATACTGTAGGGATAATCTCAATCGGGTGAAAGATCAGTCTTTTTTACATTAGAAATTTTCCTCTCAAGATCTCTGCATAATTGCAGGAACAATAATTTTCTGTCCCTTCTTGTCACACATAAAGTAAAATGGCATAAATCATCATTGGCAAATGCTCTGAAAGTATGCTGGTTGTTCACTTGCATATAATTTAGCTGTACAGTACATGTTAAATCTGATGAGACATGAGCCAAATAGTTTTTCAATCCAAAATAAAAGGAATTTCTGGGGATAGCTTTGAAAATTCAAAAAAGGTATCTAAAGCCCTAAATTTAGGCACAGAGATTGAGATATTGATACTGAGGGTGCAAGTAATTTTAGCTTCCCTTCCCTCAACTTCCTACACTCCTCAATAGCTCTGTCATATATGTATTACAGTTGCTTACATTAAGATGTTGACCAGACAAGATGACTGAGATGGGCATTTTTTAAATGGTAAAGGGTATAAGTTTTCACAACCTTACCATATGAGACTACCAGCCTTCTTTTATTAACTAAGTCCCATGCATTGTTACATGGAGCAGACAAGTTTTGTGTTCAGCCCATGGCTACAAAAAATAACTTCCACATCCATTCTAATGGCCAAAACCTTTCATTTGCACCACAAAACTGATGGAAACTTCATTTAGATGGTAACAATGCTATTGGCTCAATTATGTCAGTTAATTATTGATTGCACTGTAAGGAAGCCTAATTACTACCAACTCCACATATTGGACAGTAAGTTGACACCTCCCTTGTACACCATGGTACAGCACAACCATAGTTATGCCTATACCATCACAACAAAGCAGGTTTAGACCAATGCATGATAGCTGAAATAAAGCTCATTCTTATTGAAGACAACATTTTTGGGGCTTTGTGAATGTAATCTTTGACTAAAAATGGTGGCAGGCTTGGAAGCATGTATGACAGAAGCCAGTGGGTGCTGCTGTCCAAGCTGTACATGGAGAAGTTAAAATATGGTTCCTTAATCTTGGGTCAAATAGAAATCTGTGCCATGGGACATGTCAAAAAAGTTTTTTTGTTTTTTTACTTTGAACACTTTGACTGTAACCAAAAGTCATTATTACTGTTTTGATTTTCAGTAAAGAACTGTGAATTAACTAAGTAAAGTTTTGCCAAAAGGAATAGAATGAAGTCATTCCAAATAAATAAATGATTTGTTAAAAAACATTTGGTATATGGTATGTACTGTAGTTTGGTTTACAAACTAGTTTTAAAACTAGGGCTGTCTTTTAGCAGTGAGGGATTGATCTACATGATGAAACTTTTCAGTGTTATGATTGTCAAAGTAGTGGATAATTTTTTTTTTTTTTTTTTAAATTTACTTGCTATGTCTTTTTAATTTTTAGTATATGTCAATTATACAACTCAGGTTCATATCCAGGTTGTGATGTCAGGGAAGGTCACTTTTCCATTCAAGTGTAACTTGAATGTTGGTTAGCAGGGTGCTACCTACAGTAGGAGGAGGTTACTTTCAGAATTTTTTAAATTTAATCAATATTGCTTATGGATGCTGCAGAAACTGAGCAGAATTTTGCAGTTAGTTGTCCTGAGTATAATGTGCATTCAGGAGGGGTTGTCTGTCTTTTTCTTTGTTTGCCAATTGGTAATGATGCATTAGAAAAATCTGCCCCTTGAAACTGGGCGTCACGACTTGGCAGATAGTGTCATGACTTGGCCGATTTTTAATGATAGAAAACCGCAAATAACTAATTTAGCGACTGAATCCAATTGAGTTACATCATATGGGGAAATTCAAATCGATCCTTAGAAATGTTTTGAAGATGGATGCCCAAGTACCTAAAGGTTAACCTCAAAAGCATGTCACTCCACTGCTGTGGATTCGGAAATCAAAGTCAAAGTATAAATGTCCAGGGTTCAAGCCGAAGAAATCTGTAATGGCAATAAAATCACTAAATTCAACTTTTCTTGTATTCTTTGTATACTCAGATTGTTTCTTTGCTTTGAATTTGGGGGATTAAGTTTAGTAACATTTTTCAAGAGTAGGATATTTATAGACATAAGTAAATCTTCAACACACACATTCATTAGTCATAGGTCTGTGGACATGTAACCAAAACAATCGTGGAGAGTAGATTAAGAACCCCTGATGAAAAGTCCATTAGAATTATTTCAAGTTCTCAAGATATACCTCTTCAAAGTTTAACCATAACTGAGATTTCTCATTAGCTAAGCAATTATTATGACGTGGAGTGTTTACACATGGTCTGTATCTCTTTTGTTAATCCTTTATAAATTATCTGTTACCATCTAGTTTCTAGTTTGGTTTTTAATGTGAACATTTTCAAAGCACCAAGTATACTTCCAAAATAAATCCCTCAGGGCATGCAAACATTACAACTGTCCTTGGAATGAAGGTTAAACAAAGGATAACATAATACATACCACATGAGTCCCTCTTCCCAGGTCACAAATTTGCATATGTAGCTCATGTTTATTCATGATATAAGTGCCAAAACAGTAATTGTCTTGTAAAATGATCAATATTGGATGGATTTTGATAGGTATTGTGGCCATTTTTAATGTTTTTTAAAATGCTTTTTACAACAGCTTGGCAGATGTGACATTTACATGTCCACAGACCTTTAAGATTGATCAGCTTTTGCTTTTCTGCCTGACAAGTGTTTACAGTTTCTCAGTCAAGGTGCGTGCTTACTTCTTTCAACTAAAATGTGCTGGCTTATCAGCTTTTATGGCAGTCTGTAAAACTTTATTGAATATAATCATAGTTTAATTCATGATACTGTTGACTTGTGAAAAGGTCTTGGTGTTGTCTTGAACTTGGTACCAATTCTTAACTGCATGCATGGAGCTGCTTGCCAAGTACTCAGTTTCTGAGATTAAATCTAAATAAATAAAGACATGAGAATGTGCTAGATTGCATGCTGTTTAAGTGTACTGCAAAGTTGGTTCTGCAAACTACTCTTGTGTGTATTAAAGGGGCTGTTTATGCAGCCACCCAGTTGAAGCAGTATACCCTGGTATAATAATTCATGTATGGCTCATTTCACAGGTGACTTGTTCACTGGTCACACTCTTTGTTGGAGTTGTATCAAAACTTCAGCAGCTTTGTATCTTCTTTTCAAAAAATTTTGGAAGCAATCTGCTCATGTAACAGGTGCCCCCCCTCAACAAAAAAAAAAAAAAAAAAAGGAAACTAATGGAAAATGTTCTCTTAATTGGGAAAGACTTACCTTTCCCTTGTCATTAATTTCCTACCAATACTAGGCCCTTAATGTTTCATAAAATAAAGTTTTAGCTTTATTTCATAAAGTAGGTAATTGGCTGTTACTTGTCATGTGAAATATATCCGAACAAGAATGTTTTACCTCCAGTGTAATTAAGTGATCCACCCTTAATGGTGACCTTTTGAAACTTCCTCATGAAGTCTTCCTTCTTATCATAAGATAGACTCTCAGAATGTTTTACTTGAATGGCAGTCAATATGATTAACATAAGCCTGCCTCAAAAGCATCACTTCTGTTGATTTCCACAATGTTTAAGTGGTGGCGATACTAATCAGCTTAGTACGGCACTTTGATTCCCTTATACACACCCAGTCAGTACCCATCTCTCTTTATAACACTTTTTTAATTAAAAGATTGAATTTATCACAAAAGTGTCCACACTTTGCAGATTGAATTCATCCTTTTGAAGTTCAGATGCAAATCTCCTTCAGTACCAGTGATTTATTTAATCCTGTTGGAAACTTGTCTCTGCATATGCCTTGATTTACATCTTAATTCAAACTTATTCTAAAAGAGACAGGTACTTGCAACATTATGCAGAACTTCTTGTACTAATCAGTGGCTGCTCCTTGTGCTAATTGCTACTATGCCCATAGAGCAGGGACTGAGACTAACACTGGTATATGTCACTGACATTATCCAGCAGTCATGAATGACTTCCTAGATTATTACTGTGAGTATGTACTACATTGTTTTAAAAAAGTGATATCAACTTTTTATAAAATGAAATAATTTTATGGATAGTTTATCATCACAAGTGCACTTACTGTAGGCTACTTTCATTGGCATTGTACTACACCCTTTTCTCTCTTTACTTGTATGCTGACTACAGCTGGTCTGTAGTATTTTTAGTATCTCACCAGCATATATATCTACAGGTCAAAAGTGAGTTTTAAAAAAATTTTAGGGTATTTCAGACATTAAATCCAGAATTTTAAATGGCTTAAATGTATGTACTACAGCCATATGGGACACTGTACACTCATTTAGCTTCTGTATTCATGTCATAAATGGAAGCAGAAACTGGGTCATGATTCCACACTTGGTATACTTCCAAAAATTAAAGACCTTTTGTGTCACTTTCAGATGTCAAGTGTTGTTTTCCTGTTTCCTGTGTAACATCAAATTCATTTCGTATTAAACTGATGTACATATATATATATAGTGATGATTGTGTAAATGGTACTGAATAAGCAGGTCACATTGTGGAAATGATGGCATTCAACCTGTTTTTGTAATTTCCTATTTTTTAAGGTCAAACAGAGCTGAAGGTTAAGTTTCTTTCCTGCATTTTTTTTTTTGATTTGTGTTGAATGTTGTTTAAGATGAAAGTTAGTTTTTTGCTAGATTTGTTCAAAGAATAACCTCAGATAATACTTTGAAAGTCACTCATTACGTTCTTTAATGGTGGTACAGTACGCAACTGTGAAATACATGCACCGTGAAACATTTTAATACATCTCTCAGAAAGTAATTCAGGGTTTGGTTTAATTGGTGGCCTGAGGTAGTAAGGCCCATACGGTTTTACATAGAGGCAGTGGAATTTCAAGATGCAGAACTTTTGGGCCAGTAAATTTTAGAGTAGGACATTCATTGAAAACATCGGGTCAGTAAGCTTCTTGCCAAACTAGAGGCTTTATAAGCACCCCCACTGACCTTGATGGCCTATAGAAAATGCTAATCTCAAAAGTGGTTACAAATTTTACAAAGATAGAGAGGTGTCACTACCGGGGGATGTGGGGAGTGCTACACCCCCCAGAAATTTCAAAGTGCGGTCTGTCAGGGAAACTTTGGGGGTCCATCAGAAAAAATTGCTACCTTCTTTTGCAATTTTCTTCATCAGTAAAAAATTCTTTTATTTGGGGCTACAGAAATGTTGGGTAATTTTATGATCACAATGTTTTACTTTGCTTTGGATACATTTAACCAGAAACCTAACCCCTCTCAGATGTAACTGTGCTGGGAGACTATTCTGGTCATTGGGAAATTATTAGAAAAGTTATCACAAATTGGTGGTTCTGTGTAAGTAATCTCTACTACACTATTCAGGAAACCATTGTCTTTTGAAGAAATCCAGGCTGTTGAAAAAATAGTAGTACCATATTGCAATTGTGTGCCATGAAATAGACACCATGTCCAACACTGTGAAATAAAAGCCTTTTGGCATTTGATGCCACCCAACCTGGTCCATTGCTTGTTGGGGATGGGTTGTAGATATTCATGGTCAGTAGAGTTGGGTCGCAGTCAGATTGAAGGTTAACCATGCAACCCACTTCCAGGCTTGGTATCAGACTCTCTGCTGTTTATCAATCATACATGAGGGCAAGCACATTGACTTTTTGCAACCATCATAAGTCTGATTTCCCAAACCCTTCTTTGTTGGCCAGTTCATAAAACATGGATCGCAGTTGGGTCAATGACAGGTATTCATCTCGTACTTGTTAACCTATCATATTTAACTTCAAGTAGAACAAACTGAGTATAATTATTACAAAACTTGGTAGAAACTCTATGACCCTCCACCCACCCCACCATCAGTCCTGCTGCATCTTGAAGAGATTGACTGGTGGTTAGTCCAAATTACACTCTTTTGAAAAGATATAGACACATTGCGATTTTATGGCCTGTATAGTGTGTATCAAGTGCCATTTGTTTGCTTTATTCAGTGGGGGAAAAATGGCTTCTAGGGGGTTAGCTGTGTTAAAGTGTGTTTACTTAAGCCAATGGCAACTTAAAATTTTCAAGGGGGAAATCTCCCCCCCCCCCCTCCCAGTTGGATACAGGCTTGCTTGCATGATTATGGTACAGTATTTCAAGGCATTTATTAAGTCACCCAGGTAAATATGATGGAATGCATGCCAGTTTTGTGCCCTGTGCAGGATATTTTAACCGTAGCAGGATCATGTAGCATATATAGAGGTCACATCAAGATTGTAAAATATAAACTTCTGAATGTGTACAAATCCAACAGAAATAAGTTATGGAAGATGGTTTATTTATACTAAAGTGGACTTAAAAGTGCCTTCTGGCACTCAGTTGGCAGCTTCCTTTGTGACAGTGCATTTCAGTACATTCTGTTTTGGCCTTGTGATTAATGGACTTTGGAACTTCAGATAGGAGTGATGTTCCTGACAGCTTAAAGGTGATGACTGGTGGTCACATTTTTTTTTTTGGGGGGGGGGGATGCATACTGAAAACTTGACCTCTTTATGAATATTATATACTTAGCAAAACTTATGAACTGAACTTATGTAGTGCAAAATAAAGTTTGATGTGCTGCATATGGTCAGTATTTTAATATACACACAGATAATGCAAATTCAAATGAAACTACTGTACGTCAAAGTGACAAGCAGTCCCTTTAACAGCAAGCCAGCTATCACAGCCTCATAAATGTACAATGTAAATTCAACAGCATTCCCATAACATACTGTATGGTATTTATCTGAGCTGCTTGGTTCAGAAAACTTTAGATCAACTTCAGCTGTAATATTGCATTTCAATCACCCAGATTAGAAAATAGTAAAATATGTAATGCTATGAGTGTATCGAGGTTTTCCGTCATGTTTTTGGATTCAAGGGGTAGGGAGGAAAGACTCATATGGGTGCCCCTCTTTCCTTTGCAAAACTTTTGTTTCATATGTGTAAGATGGCAAGGATGCAAATTGCTGTTATCCATGGCAAATTCTAATTTGAAACAAATAATGGGGTGGATGGTGGCGGATGGGAGAGGAAGGAGATAAAAGCTCACCCTGAAGAGAAACTTATCCCCCAGTAGGCAATTGAAAATACCTAGGTAAGTGTGGATCTACAAAGTATTGCACCACTAGTCCTGTTATATCTCTGCCGTGATTGGCTAAAACAGCAACAATAGATAAATTTGAAGTATAATAAGAAAAGTATAAAAGTTTTCCTCTTGCTTGGTTGAGGATTTTCTTCGGGGTGTGTTTAGGTTAAGGTACAACCAGCCAAGAGCAAGATGATTTTTGAACAATAGTATTACAGTACTCAAAATACATTTTTGCAAATCAATAATTTATACCAGTTGTGCCATTAACTTGACAGGGTTCAATTCAAAAAGGGATTTGCCAGGGATTAAACTCAATGATTTCAAAAAACACAGAAACCTATGTCAGTTTTAGGAGCTGAAACCCACATCTCAGTAGCATATAACATTTAAAAGAAACTAATTTTCAAAGAAATATAATTTTTTCTGGTTATACAGTGAATGATGGACAATGTGTGGTCAATATCATTGTGGTACATTGATTATAGCAGCGCTTCTCAACCGGTGGGCTGCAGCCCACTGATGGGTCACAAAGCCCTTCCATGTGGGCCACGAGATCCGCCATAATAATAAATAATAAAGAAAAAAGAATAAACTTTTTGTAAAGTGGGCCTCAGAAAAGTTCTGAGAGTCAAAGTGGTCCTCGAGTTTGAAAAGGTTGAGAAGCGCTGGATTATAGCATTGTATTGCTTTATGGTTTTGACACCACTGTATGGAATATTTAACAGCTTTGTTTGCTAAACACTATATATAGTGTAGTTTTCTGCTGGCTAGTTCTACATAGAAAGATATTCAAATATTCAAAAAGTATCAGATTTCAAGTAATTTGCAGCGGTGGATCCCAGGCAGGGGCGCAACGGGCACGCACCTCCCCTATTGGCCATCATGCATGAAAAAAGCGTTGAGGCAAAAGAGAAAATGCTTCAAAATGTGTCAATTATAGTTCAACCATTTTGCATCTCAGCCCTCTTTCAAAAGCAAAACTTTTCCAAAGGAGAGGGGTAACCCCTCCCCTTATACCCCCATCCCAGGACAGCAATCAGTCAAACCTTGCGCCCCTTCTATTGAAAATTCCTGGATACGCCCCTAATTTGTGCCCCTTTACATTGAATTCTGTGACCTTGATGAGAACTGGAGGGTATTTCTTGACAAAAATAACCAGTCTTTAAAATGAGATATCTTGAGGTAGGAATGGAGTATTGCTACAGGGTTTGAATATGTACTGGAGTTTGTTCTTTTTCACATAAAACCCTCGTGAAATGCTACTGAAATATGCCTTTATGACTCCACCTTTGCATGGAGTGTCACTTTCCATTTTGAGAAGCCTCAGCTTATACTAAAGACTCTTTATGGTGTCCACTGCTTTTTAGCCTTGATATTCTACAGTAGCTGTTGGTTACTATCCTTAAAGGGAGAATGCAGTCACCCCAATAAAGAATTGTATAGTAGACTATCCTATTTCCTGAATGGCTCTTGAGAATGATGTGACAGTATTTTTCTCACTCAATTGTAAGATTTACAGGGAGCAACTGCGTGGTATATTATGAAATATACTTCAAGGGAGATATTAAGAGGATATTTGTAAGATTTAGCTGTTGTTCCTAACTAAGTTTGAGGAGACTGCTTAAGCCCTTTAAAAAAAGAGTTGTGATAATATTTTGTAGGGTTGCTAATATTCGAAGAAAAATGTGTTGATCTACAATTACTTACAAGGCCTAGCTGGGAAGAGCCATTTCTCACACTCTTAGAGGCAGGTTTGGCTAAAATATTCTCAGCACAATATACCGTACCACCCAGCTTATGACAGCAGGCTGTCTATTATGTGATGGTGCTTCGTTGGTTCTATAAAGCCCCCTTCACCGGCATGGACAAGGATCACACTATGTGCTTAGAGAAAAATGAATAGGATGTGGCAAATTTAATTGAAAAATCCAAGGAAATTTGAAATAGCCCTGTTCAAGCTATATTTTTGTGCCCATTCTTCAGTCCCTAACATTTTGGAAAGAGTTGGCATTAGTCCTCAAGGCCGCTTCTTTTCCTATGCTTATGTCTCACGACAGACTATATTTCGTACTGCTTGTCAGCACCATTTTATGTAGTCTACAGCAGTGAAATACTGAACTTCCCACGCCCTCAAGCAGCAGATAGAACCTAAAGCAACTAAAGACCTACAGAAGGAGGTCCCAAAATGCCTCTTGGTATTTTGGTCTACCTCCACCGAAGATGAAACCCTAACCAGCCACCAGCGCAACCTCCTCTTCCTTCCATTGAAGGAGGGCAATTTGAAGATGTTGGCCAAAAAGGGCTTGTCAAAGAAGTAGTTGATAGAGAAGAGCCCAGCTAGACAGCGGATGGGGGTGCAGACCTTTATGAAGGAGGGCATGCTAAAAAAAGAGCCAACAGTATAGGATCAGTCTCTGTGACCATCCTTCATGGTCATTGCAAAACAGCAGTATAGGCTATTGCTCATGGGTGCAAATGTTCAATTCGCTGCACACAATAGACCAGAAGCCACTTCTACTCATATATTCTGTGACCCTAATACTGTAATGTGTAATTTTTTCAGTGTGTTTTAAAGAGTATCAAAACAATGCATGGGCACCCATGTAACATGTACTGATGGCGTGAAGAATACAAAATGAAAATATATTCTGAAGTCATTTCTATTTGTTTGAGGTAGGGAATCTCAAAACAAAAAAACTTCAGTTTAGCAAGCTGTGCTATAGAAACTGAAATTGCAGACTGGATCAAATTTACAGTCCTCCACAATTCCATAAACTCCGACGTTATAACCACTTTGAAACAGAAGTGAAATGTGATGACAATGTCCAGGGTAAGGGTTTTTGTAAGCTGTCAGAGGAACACGAATCTGTAAGTACTATCTCCATGTTTTCATACACTTAAAACAAAGTTATGTATGCTCTCGGTCATTTAGGCCACTATGACAGTCCATCATACTGTCACGTTGGTCCTCTGTACACTCATTTCTGATGTCCTGCACAGTTGCTAGTGGTAAAATTAAAGTTTTAAGGACTGTATAATATTAAAACTGTGGCTTCACACTAGATCTGGAACTTGTAAATTAAATTATTGAATATTTATTCACACATTTTAAAGTTTTGGATGCCAATAAGCTATCAATATGTCACAAATGGAATGAATTTGTGTGAGGCCAGGTATAAAGCAATGCCACAGTTGCTGCAAAGCATCATTTTTTGATTTTTGCTACTCTTTTAGATATTTCCTTGTTTCAAGTTTTGTGAAATGACAGTTTCTTAATTTAGCATTTCGCATTTCTCTTCAGTTTAGTCTTACAGATTATCAAGATAATTTCACTATGTATATAACCTTCAAAATAGTCCAGCTAAGGCTTCTGCCTTGGTCCAGCTAAACTTTCTGCCAAGTTTGTTCAGTGACGTATACTTTTTATGTCAGTTGCAGTCGTCAAACATGTTCTCTCTTGGCATTTAGTGCATGGAAGGACTTTTCTTCCAAACTACATTCATGCATGATTGTAAGAAATTGGCACAGGAATAATATTGTGTGAATCACTTAAAGATTTGGAATGTGACACTGTACACGTTCCGCAGCTTACACACCCAAATTACGTACCACTCCATATCACATGCATTTCTGTAATATCTTAAAAAATTTTAATTGAGGAAAAAGAAGAGAAAAAATTAAGCTTCCTGCAAATCTATCTAGGAGCTCTGTTTGCCCAAGTATGATACACATTCTCATGGCTTTATTTGAAAGTGGATAGTACAGTACTGTCCCTTGGCTAAGTTCATATTCAGGTGTTTCATATCTTCTTACAGTGAGTCTCCATCACAAGTTGCTTGTTGGTTGGAAACTGCTCTACATACCATACATAAATGCTTTGTTAGTCTTTACTGAAAATTTAGTAAAGGCTTCTAAAAGTCTAGAGTGAAATTTTGATCAACTTGAGGCACACCATCTGAATGTTGATAGGGCATATTCTTATTGATGAACCATGTATATCCTTATTGGTGTACCATGTATGTCATGTTAACATGTAAACATGTTACAAGCAAAAAGCTTGTTGTATGACTGTTTCTTCTATCCTTCAAAATAAAGTTGCATATGCCTTGGGATCATTTAGGAAGAATACAGTAATTTTCAAGAATTTTCTCGGCAGGACTCTCAGTTTCCCCTCCCCAGCTAGGATGGTGACCTGCTACCTCTACTGCTTTTTTTTATGACAAACCCTAGGGTTGTCACGTCAGGTGCCACTTCACTTATTACCATTTTGTGCAATATCACTTCATCCAAACAATAGTGAAGTATAGTTAATATCTCTTTTTTTCTAGCAGCTTCAAAGGATGAATGAAATGTGCCAATCTTGTTTCACTTAATCTTATTAAATAAATTCAAAGTTGTCATCAGGCCTAATTGTCAGTTGACTAATTATTAAGCAGCCTACTGTCAAGGCAAACCTTGACAAGGGTAAATAAACCACTCACCTTGAAAGAAATTTGGGGTTTACCTTCAAAGAAATTATTGGAATAAACCTTGGAGATTCTGTTAATTACTAGAATTAACCAACTAATTGGATTACCTTGGACAGCAAAACCTCATAAAGCCTTCTCGACTGGATATGTATGTGATAAGAGAAGGGTAGGCAATGTCACTTTCCAACATTCTGTTCGTTACCCTAGCATGTTTTTTAGGAAAAACCTGAAATCAGCTTTCATGATTTCATGCAAAAGATCTGTAGGCTGTTGAACTTTCCATGGTTTATGGATTCCCATGTGGTGGACAATTTGCCACGTACTGCCATACTACACTTTTATTAACTATCTATTTGGCCAGTGCCATCTTCAAATAATACTTTCTAATTTTAATGTGCGGTTTTGCAGTTTTTGTACTCCTAAATTAATCTCATTTTGGACTATTTTAAGAAATTAAGGCTTCTAGTGGCTCTTCTACATTGTGTTATTGACAAGAATATATGGGTGATTTTCATCATTTTTCAATATTTTGTCACCCCTGTGAATATCATTTTTGGGGAGCTTTTTTGGGGTTTATTGGCAGGTTCAAACTCCTGCCACATGTTTTTGGATGCTGTGCCAGTATCCAACAAGTTTGTCTCCAGCTCAGCTTAGAGAAGTTTGTAGAGGGCAACACAATGTGTAAAATTGCAGCACTAAATAACCAGAATAAAAAAAATGACAATTCTGAAATCATTATAAATCTTCTCTAGGCTTAATTGTAACAATTATCTTCATAATTTTCACACATTTTCCAAAATTTCCTGGAGGGGGTTGAAGGTCATGACTTACACTAGCTTTGGGATTTTGGTAAAGAATCCATGTACCCCAGTTTTTTTTTTTTCATAATTTTGATAGAGAAACTTATTCTATGCATTTTAATTTTATGTAAGATATGGCAGAACTAGGAAATGTCATAACACCCATTTACAGTACATGCAGGATGAAAGACCTGTTAACTGTTCTCAAAGAGTGGTGATGAATTATTTTATGACAAAAATCATCATTTTTTCTATTTTTTTCAAACTAAGATGCTTAATATGGGAATGTTTCCGAAGAGAGAGGCTGCTTTGCACATGCACTTGTGAAAATAATGAAAATAGATTTCCCTTTAGTAAAACATGCAGTAATAGATATCAATACATCAAATACTCAGTATGACCACTGGCTAATCTATGAATCTGGAAAAATCGGACAAACTGTCCTTCCTGACTACCCAATCGTCATAGCAGTTGCTATGTATAGGTAGAAATCAGAGTGACTTTGTACCAGATGTTCAAGAAGAACAGTTGCCAGGGCTTTGTCTAAGTGAATGATAATTATCAATAAGTTAATCGGTGGACTTTTTTTTGGAGTAGTTCTTGAACTGTATACAATGTACCATAAAGCAAACATGGAAAGGAAGAGATTTCTTTCAAAGATAAGTGTACATGCTTGGCAGAACTACCTCAGGTATATGCAACTTCCATGGTAGGCCCTACATGATGGTAAAACTTGGAGCCAGGTTTTTAATTTTATCAAACTACCAGATAGCAGTGCGAACTTATGACTTGTTGACTCTGTGTATAATGACAGAGAGATATGCATGCAACTGGGCACTGGGCTTATCAAACTATGACATTTAAATTGTGTTCCGCTGATGCTATCGGTAATATTTGTTTATTTTTCGTGAATAATTAAACAAAGTCAGGGTAAATTCATCCTGATGGACAGTCAAAACACCGGCTTTATTTGTTGTGGTGATCCTTTGAGCTGAACATTTGTTCAGATAAAAATTATTAGTAAAATTAGTAAGTAAAAAACTGTGGCAGCATTATTCAAACTCCTGTATCAAACAGGATGTAGCCTTTTTAGGCTGATGGACAGTCATAATACACCAGTGTATCTCCTTTGGTGGTAGGTGACCTTTCATGCTTTGTAATTGTCAATCAAACCTCATATTAAAATTAGCAATAATGAAAAATAAGACTGAATTTTTCACGTTCTTGCACTTAAGCTGTTTCATTCTCTTACTCCCACATATACTGACATAAAAAACTTTGGCTTGACATGTCGTCAATCATAAGACCAGTGGGCTCTTTTTTAAATAACGTTGCATAATACTTTGTTGTCATCTGTTACAAGAATGCTAAAAAGTCTGCCGTTGGTTTGTACTGTGTTGTGCTTATTCTTGCCCCTCAGGTGTGAGCTTTGCCTGCCTGGCGGATGTGTATTACTCCTGCACCTATCAGCTGCACTCATAGTACCAACGTCCGCAAACTCTGGCAAAGCCTTTTTCATTAATTTGCATAGAAACTGTATGTTATTCACTATTCATATATTTGATTACAACAAACACAAAGCATAAGTATTCAACAAAAAAATTGACTAAAGCAAGTCTGGTTACCATGCACATCTCATTCAATGGAGAAGTCCCATTGACTTACTGGCTAAAAGTGAGAATGAACTTTGTAAAACAACTTTTGTACAGTCTTCCATTAGGAATATCAATTCCATCTTGTTTTGTTATTACAGCCATACAGGAACTAAGCATAGAATGCTTGTAGAGGGGTGTTGACATTCCGATTTGTTCATTTTTTCACATGTTCAGGAAGAGAGAGAGTTCAAGCCATGAATGGATGTCATAAATTTATGTATATTTGTCTGCATATAGGCCGTTTGGGTAAACTATTGATGACACTGAATACAAGTATTTACGTACACCGTGTAATCATCCTAACCTCCTTACTATAATAAATTGTTCATTTTGTAAACTTAAAATATTAGCTAGAGCAGTTTCTTCAAAGTGGTTTGATAGGTTATGTATAGGCCTACATTCATGACGCTAGAATTCAATAGGAGGATTCAGCCATCAGGCAACATAAAGCGTGTATATTTTTCACCCGGGAAAATGGCCTTTTCCCGGGAAACTTTGGCTAAATGAGCCTATTGAATTCTAGCGGCATGTCACAGAATTCCCAAGAAAATTGTGAGACAGATTATGTGACAATGATTTAACACAGGTGTGTAAGCCTACATGACACAACAAGTTGACGGAAATTGTAATATAAATTATAAAAAAGTGAGTAACTTACTCTTGTCATAAGTGTAAATGGTAGCCCCTGTTTTTCACCTACTCAAGCAGGTTTCTTTGTGTTAACATCTAATAACTTGTAAATTATTCAGTTGTTTGATGCAGTCTGTCATGTGTGATGTTATTACAGCCACACAGGAACTAAGCATAGCATGTTTTTAGAGGGGATTGGAAATGACATCCAAATTTTTCATTATTTCACATGTTCAGAAAGAGAGACTTCAAGTCAAAAATTTACAGTATGTATATTTTTCTGCATATAGGCAGTTTGGGTAAACTATTGATGGCACTCAGAATACAAGTATTAACCTGCTTCTTGTAATCATCCTAACCTCCTTTATACCATAATAAATTGTTCATTATGTAAACTTAAAATAGTAGCAAAGAGCAGTTTCTTCAAGAGGTAGTTAGATTCCCGAGGAAATAGTGAGAGAGATTATGTCACAATGATTTAAAGGAAGGGTTTAAGCAACAAATTAATTTTCTTATGTAAAAGAGATACAAAATCTTAGCAATTTGGTGAAACTTGCATTCAGTTTGGACATGTAGTTCTGGAGATACAAGCAAATGAAGTTACTACGTTTGTGAACCAAAGTGAGCTTGAGGCAACTTGGCAGGGATTATATCACCTCCTCACATTGATGAGGAATGCTTTATTTCCTTTGTTTTTTTTTTCAGTTTGTTTGTGTTGACCTTGAAGTTAATAGGGATAGGAGCTCCCCATGGGTATTTTGAAGTTTGTAAAATTCCCATGCCTCTCATGCACTCAGATTGCAATAACGTGGGATTATGGAGGAGAAAATTGGTTGTAAAGGTTAAAGAAAAGCAAAAGAGTGCTCATTAATGTGAGGGTATGATGTCATATGTACTTGCTTCAAGTTTGCTTTGAGTTGAAAATGTGTCAGCATTAACCGCTAATATCTTCAGAACCACACATCAGATTTCAATGCAAATTTCACCAGAATAGTTTTTAGAATGAGTACCTCTCTAACCGCATATCAAAACATTATTTGAGCCTAGACCCTTCTTCTAATAGCTGTAAGCCTATCACACAGCAAGTGGACTGAGGTTTGAATAGAGATTGTAATATAAATTATTAAAAAAGTGTCGTACTAACTTACTCGTTTCATAAATGTATTGAAATAAACAAGGTGAAGTGTTCTACAAAATAGATGTTTTTAGGGTCACAACATTTCTGGGAAAGAATGTGAAGTAGAAACTGAGGCTTCAACATGGACTGAAAAATAAAAATATAAAAACAGTAATTATCAGAGCTGTATTTTATTTTTGTCATGTGATCACTGTCATTGATCCTGTGAGCATTTGGACCATGAAGCCAATGCACTATACTGGATGGGATGGTAAATATAACACTGTCTGATGACCTTACACCTAAGGAAAACTAAATCAAATCTTTGTGTGAAATGAGACTTGGATCCTGACTATAAAATGTGAGCAGATATTTATTGTTTTGAAGATAACCTTCCAAGGAATCTTTAGAAAGGAAAAAGTCACTCTGCATAAAGTTTGAGCTAGGTGGTGTATACGTAGGTAAATGATGTCGTCATAGGTGATGCAGATTGAGGAAAGGGAACCCAACCTAACTTGATCATAAACATAAAGTGAAAGGAAACAGGTACCCTAGTAGTGAAAACTGTTTATATCTCTTTATGGTGCACTTCACTATTTGTCTGCCTATTGAGCATATGAAGTGTCTTGTTGAGCGAGAGACATCAAGCTCGATTTTTGTTTTTTTTTTTTTTTTTCTATGAGGTGTTGGGGTATATTTGTTCTCTTTATATTTCTTGCAGTCTACAAACAACCACTTGAATGATGAGAGCAAGGTACACATAACTTGTAACCTGTAAATTGAAACCAGATCCACCAGAAATCAACATTGCTAGGTACTGTACGTACAGAGCAATCTGTGACAAGAACGAAAGTGCCAGGGACTTCAGTCTCTCCCAGACTAACAACTGTAAGTGCTAACGTTTAATTTTTTTGTTTCATTTAATGTATATTGTTGTCTATGGAAGTGATTGGTCAGTCATGCTGTATTTTACATGTAAACGTGAAGCATGGTAATGGCCACTGCTGCGGGTCAAACTTTATGGGAGTAAGCAGTGGCCTCAAATTTGGGGGAAAAATCAGTGTAATCTTCTGACCTTCTTTTGCTTCCCTCTCAAGAATCTTTTTGGAGTATTTTAAACATAAACATTACATGCTGAAGTTAAACCAAGGACCTATCCTCCATGGTTTTTTAAACAACTCAGTAACAAAAACATTGTGATATGGTTAAAATTAACTAACCATACATACATTAGGATACCTGTTCAAATTGGGGTGTTGACTGCCTTTCCCTTGTATGTATTGTTGGCAAGTATAGTATGTGTTGTGCATGACTGTCTGTACTGCGGTGATTGAGCGGAAGATATATGTGTTGTTGCATGCATATCATATATCTTCTATACCATTAAATCATAGAGAAATTAAATATACAAGGCCTACCAGACAATGGTATTATATGGTAACTTTGTAGAATTGCAGGTAGAACACTAAATGTTAGCAGAAGTAGTCATAGGTATGGTCACATGTATCTTGTCAAAGGTCAAAATACTGTCCATAAATGTAAGTTGGGCTTCTGTGATGCATATTCGTTGTTTCGATAAAATATTGTTCCTGACCCAGGATATTATATGAAGTGGGTGTTTCTCAATGTATAGCAAAGGTAAAGGTTTAGAAGTTGCATTAGATTGAAAGACTGGTGGTCGACGTTGAAGAGTGCTCCATGCAAACCCAAAGAATTACCTTTAGTGACCAAGGTAAGCATTCTGGTAAATAAACAGATTATTCGTGGTAGAGAGCCAGAAGGCAGGGAATTAGGAGTGACCTAAAAGAGGAGCGGTCAATTTGTCACGTTTAAACATATTGTATCTAGCATTGGTATGAAGAAATGTTGAGCTGTGAATTGGTTGAAATACTATTGAATATCCTGCAATTTTGAAAATTCATCGTTAGGAAAACTTACTAACATGAAATGCTGGGAAGCACTTAGGCAGACCTACATGTAGACAAACTGGTAAGGTACTTTCAGAAAATTTATTTTTCTAGAATGTTGTGGCCTAACTGAATGACTCACTTCAAACAAGTATTTTGGACTGTAGGCCACCTTAAGGCTGCCAGAATTTTTACTTTATTCTTATCATTGTAGCCACAGTTAGTTTAATTAGTTACTTAAATATTTGGCTGTGCGAGTAGTATTCTGCTAGCCACTCATTTGCACATTGTGGGCAGCAAAATCATTGAAGCCAGAAATTGTATGGTTATAGTTAGGCCTATCTGGCTGTGAGAGCATCCACTGGCCATTCAGAAGCACTTTGCTGGCAGCAACTTCAAGGGCCAATACTTGAGAAAGTAGGGCTTACACCGTTGCTGTTTCTCTTTGTCACCAAGATAGCAATACTTTCTAAGCCTCCAAGAGAAGGGGTAGGTACCCAAAATTAATTTGGTGTATAAAGGGGGGGGGGGGTTGTACATTTGATTAGAGAAAAGTATGGCTCACCAATTGCCTTAAAGTTGGCAACTATGCAGTCACAAAAATTAGTTTCAAAGATACCACATCACTATATAAATTCTGTGTTAATTTCAGGTTCAAATGTCTGTGACTTGCATTCAGTTATTACAATTAATTTGGAGAACACACTTGTTCCATGTTGTTGTTTTTTTTTTCAACTTCACATAAAAAATCAAGTATTAAGTGAGGCTTACTGTTGTCATGCAATAATTTAAGCAAACACTTCAATACAAAAGAGATGTTTTTTAATAAAGTGTGTTGTTATTATAACTTTTATGTCTAACCTGTCTTTCACTGAGATTTCTTTTTTGTAACTTTGCTGTTTTCAAATGATGCTTTGAATGTTATGACAGCTTTTGAATACAAGTTTGACAAAGTTAATTAATTATGCAAGATTAACAGTTTAATTTCAAATATCACATTGTCTTGATTGAATTTAGGGCTAAATGTTTCAGATAATATGTAATTTAACGAGTGCTTAGTTGTCGAACTATCTGTGAAATTATGTCACACCCCCCCCCCCCATAGTTTCACATCAGTTGTTTTAATGCTAAAGACCTTTGCCATTCCTCATGTAAACAGAGTGGTGCTCTGAGTAGAGGGGTGGGGGTTTTAGGGTTGGGATATAACTGGCATCATGAATACTGACTGAATATAAAACATGTTAGCTAAGTAGTTATTCTGCATGAAATGAACATTTCACTAACAAAAATATTGTCACATGATTAAGCAGAGTTATTCATAAATCTGGATACCAGGGTTAACTGATTTAGATTGGGGTGACTGATTTTCCCCTTGAGGCTCTAACTAGACCTAATGTATTGACATCATAATCTACGTGACAACCTATAGTTCTACTGCTCAGAGCAGGAAGTTTTTTTAATTGTTCTTCTCAACCACTGTCATAAATACAAAAGAAAATGTAAGCCATTACAATAATCAAAAACAAATATTTGTGAAGAGAAACATACAATTGTAAAATAAATTGAAGGAAAAAGGTGCAAAGTCTAAAAATGGGTTAAATAGTAGTGAAGTCAAGTCTCAAGCTGGTTAGCCATGGCTGCCATTGTCTTATCAGCTTGCCAAGTTCAAGTTCAATGCATGCATTGTAATGCAATTATTAAACAAGTTACTAGCATAACTCTTAAAATTAAGAAATTTTAAAGTAACATTTTACATTTTGCATCTGTAAATATAAATTAGCCATATTAGTAGTACATTTACAGCTTTGTTGTCACATTGGTCAAACATTATGCCAAAAATCATTTGAGTTTTAGGGCTAATATTGAATATCATTGGTGCTGGTAAAGGCAAAATTCTTAACCTGTTCCCACAATGGTTGTACTTTTTCACAGTTAAACTTAATGTGACTTATTGCCTCTCTCCCTCTTACATAGAAAGTACAAGAATCATTATCTAAAATATTAAGTATTTTGAAATAGCAATTTATCGACAAAATTCTAGCATTAAAGGGATTTGCCAGTGACAAAATCAATACCTTCAAAAAATGCAGAAAATTTTTCTCATCTAGGGGGTGAAAACGGCATCTTAATAGCTTGTAGCGTTTGGAAGATATACATTTTCAAAGAAATGCAATTTTTTTCTCAAGACAAAGTGCATCATGGGAAACTGTGATGTCATTGCGGCACATTAATTTGACAAATCCTTGAATTTCTTTATGATATTGACGCCGCTGTAGGGAATATTTATCAACTTTGTTTACTGTGCCCTATACTGTATATGTTGTAGATTTATGCTAAATCTACATGGAAAGATATTCAAACATTCCAGCAGTATCAAATTTCAAGGACAACAGGACATTCAATTATAAAGAAAAACAAAAGAAATCTGAGGCAATGTGCCCACTTTACATAACATTCTGTGACCTTGATGAGAAGTGGAGGTATTTTTGGACAAAAATAAGCAGTCTTTAACATTAGATATCTGGAGTTAGGAAAAGAGTATTGCTACGGGGTTTGAAGGTCATGAATTGGAATATTTTTGTCTTTCACTTAGGATCCTAATGAAAAGCCACTGGAAAATGCCTTTAACTCTATACTGAAACAAAGAAAACTTACTTTCCAGGTATATAGATTAAATTCCAACTGAAATTATTGCATCCAAGTTTATCGTACCATTTTTCTAAAGATTTTATAGCAACATCAGTTTTATCAGGATACCAGGGTACACTAATTCAGATTGGGAGTGACTGCATTTTCCCTTTAAGGCTCTAATAGGCCAAATGTATTGATGTCATAATCTATTTGACAACCTATACAGGGATGTAGCTAGCAAAATTTGAGTGCCGGGTAAAAGTCTGATCTGGGGAAAGCACCTTACCCCATTCCATGGCGCCTACCCCATTTTTCAGCCATTAAAGTTTCATTTTTCCCTCATTTTACTTAGGGCGCCGCCCACCGTAGCTATTCCCTGAACCTATAGCTCTACCCCCTCTCCCAGGGAGTTGCCATTGACTCAGGGACATGCTTTACTTTACTGTACTATACACTTACATGTGCAAACTATTTATGATGTTGTTTTTGTCATTGCCTGTGACTTTCTTGACATCAGTGGTGCTGGCACGAGGGGGGGGGCATGGGGGGGCGCGTGCCCCCCCAATGAAAATTTTTTGAAAATTTTGAAATGATCCCCAAAGGCGATTAAGCTATAGATTTCTGTAGGGGGTAGGTTGAGGTGTGCTTAGATCTATTTAATCATTTTCTATCACAAATGTTTCCCAACCTATCAGAATTTTCGCAAATCCTTCGCAAACTATCAAAAATTTCGCGTGCTCCACGCGCTTCAAACCTTACCACTGTGTTCTTATTATCTATATCTTCTGATAGCAACTCCCGAAGCAGCACAGCAGCAAAAGTTGAAAGCTGTTCACGAATTAACAGGTAAAAGACTGGCTTTTTGAGTGGCATGTAGGTTTGTTGGGCAATTGAAAGTGTCTCGATGCAGATTCTGAATGCAGGTTTTGTCATGGAAATCTCATTTAATGAAAAATTTCGGGCGCTTTGCGCGCATGCTTTACGGTTTGCAGTGGCGGATCCAGAGGGGGGGTCGCCGACGTCCGGACCTCCCCTCAAATTTTCCAATTTGCCCTTTTTCAAAATTGTTTTTTTTTTACACTAGCCTAAAAAAATAAATAATAAAAAAAATAAAAAAAAACACGACAGTTTGACAGGTAATGACAGTTGTCCAGTTCCGAGGAGGTTTTGGTTACCCCCATCCAGTATCGATCAATCCACCCGTAAAAGTCTAGCTATGTATCGCAGAAACTTTCAGCAATATATTTGACTATGGTAACCTATATTGCCCTCCCTGAAACACGAACAGCGCAATTGTTTTACAGAGAATGTGACTACAGTATGTCTTACTGATTGCAATGGAGTAGGGAAAAACATGCCAATGAGCCACAACTGCAAAAAAGGCCGCGGCCGGTCCGACTTAAACCAGTTGGTTAGAAATTGAGCCGTAAAACCTCATCTAACTCTAATTCTCACTGCCTGCGTGACAGTCAGGCATTCTAATCATTTTTTGCTTTGAACCACTGCTTGGGCTTTCAAAGTAATACAGTAAAACGCGCAGATATTACGTCATACTCACTAGCTAGCTCTTTATGCAAGTATTACTACTGAGTTTTAATATTGATTCCAAAAGGTCACTGCTAGTCTTTTGGTCTAACAAAATAATGATCTGTTCACACTCCCTAAACGCTACATCTACGAAACATTCCCTCTACCCGCTAGTATCCCTCCTGTCATGAAAACGATGGTTAGAGCATCCGACTTGCAGCCGGAAGGTCTAGGGTTCAAATCCTGGCCGGGTCATACCAAAGACTGAAAAAAAATGGAACCTACTGCCTTTGTGCTTGGTGCTCAGCATAAGCAATGGAGTAGGGAAAACAAGCCAGTGAGCCACAACTGGAAAAAAGGTCGTGGTCGTCTCGACTTGAACCAATTGGTTGGAAACTGGGACATTTAACCTCATCTAACTAACTCATGAACACGATATGATATTCATGGTCTGGATTTACTCTCTTCATTTATTCGTGTTGCCCTAGTGATGGGAATAAAAAGCCAATCTTAGTTAAAAGTCCACAGCCAAGAGTTGACCAGAAGTCGCAATGGACGAATCGGCTTTTGTTTCATTTTAAAAATACTATATAAAATCACCACCAGGTCAAATAACGCAATGTTAGTCGGTTCAATTTTTTTGACGTCTTTGGACCGATGACCGGTCTGCTGTCACAAATAAAAAGCAAACATTCGACTTCAGTCATCTTTTCTGACAGAGTATTTTTGACAGTCGCGCTGCAACTATATAAGGAACACAACATACAGTATTTTAACCCCCTCCCTCAGTCGAGATAGCGGTGGCGCCAGGTGGGGGAAAGGTTCATGCCCCCGTCGGGGAAGGCTGGCCAACTATCGAGGAAGTTTTACAGGTTTGTCGGGGAGTCCTAGTCGAAAGTATGCAGTCCCCGACGAAAACTAGTCGCCCCGACGGCTTTCCTGTTTTTTGCCCTCAAGAGGATAATTTCTCTAATAAGAACCCAAAATTTTCGGCGCGCTATGCTCTGTTGAGTCACTCTACTTTCTTCAATAGTTCCATTCCACAAAGTAGGATAGCACAAGTCCTTTCCACCTTACCAAGTAACATATAGGCAGAGTACATAGTTTATGTAAAGTTCGTAACTTTCATCCCATATCGCAAAGCCTAGTTGGTGTTCTCTTGTGTGTTTGTCATGCGGTAGAGTCAGTTGGTGAGCGACTTACGGAGCAAAGTTTGGCTATTTCATCTTGTAGTCTAGGTGGTTTCGATACAAATGTATGATACACCCGATACGGTCTACAAGCCCACAGTTCTTTTTCGTTTCGTCATATGTTTTAGGTGTTAGCCTATCAAACATATTCCCCCGCTTCGCGCGCTTTTCAATTTCACGATCCAGATTCAAAGAACACTATCAGTGCGCAACTCGGATCTTGAAGTATTAAGTGATATGATGCAAAATATGCCTGCAATGGCATAGGATAATGAGGCTCCTCCATTTGCCCTTCTCATCATCCCCTCGAAATAGGGGATGTCGGAACTAATTGAGGTTGCTGACATGGCCCGGCCTCCTGTTGGGGAAACTCTGCCGCCACACATGGTCGATTTACTTATTTTGGCTTTCATAAGGGGAATTTCTGGGATAAAACCCAAAATTTGCGGTACGCTTTGTCCACTCTTCCTCAATTCCGTTATACTTATAGCTAAATATAGTACAAACCCTTTCCACCTTTTCAAGTAGAAATATATGGATTTATGTATACATGGATTTATGTAAATGTCGGAAATTGAATCGCATTTCGTTAAACCTCGTTAACGTTCACTTGTGTCTGTCGTACGGTACGGCTAGTGACTCGAGGAGGGAAGTACAATAATAGGGCCTAACTGTCTGGACAATTGTTCTATATAAGCTTTAAATTAGTACAAATTCTTATAAGTGTAGGCTTACCCAAAAAAATTTCGCGCGCCTTGCATTTTCACCGTTTGGATTCCAGGTTTTGATTCCAGTTTTTGCATGTCTCTTTGTTTATCCTTTCTTTGTCAATATGCCGTAAATTGTATAATCACTGACGTTTATGGGAACCAAAATTTTAAAAAATGAATGTGCCCTTTTTATGTTGGACCCCCCCTCAAAAAAGACCCTAGATCCGCCCCTGGTTTGCACTCCATCTCATGACCATTATTAACATAATAATACATGGAACTATAATCACAACAACTGTAGGGGCGTAGCATCAGTATGGGATCTTTCAATCTAAGTTGTTGTAGCATGATTTGGAAAGTTGAAATTACGTATTTGCTGTTATATATTTTCCAAAACATTTTACCGAGCGCTTTGCGCGCAGCCATTATCGGTATAGATGGTAGACACGTAGCCAAGGGGGTGAAGGGGGCAGCCGCCCCATTGAGCATATTTTTGGGTTTTTTTAATGCTTTTTTTACAATATTGCTACTGTTTCCCCTATTTATATGCTGTAAAATAGGCTTGGGAAGTGCCATTTCCAGGGATTTGGGAGGCACTTTGGGCCAAAATTTTCTTGCGCTTTGCGCCAACCCATGGTGGCGCAAAGCGCTGAGAGTCTGTCTATGGGCTTCGCTCCGTTGACAAATTCCTGGTTACGCCCTTGATAGATGGTGATTTTTAATACACTTACGACAAAAAAGCATTCTGAAAAAATGCCTTTGTTAGACCTTCACCCCTTTTTGCTATACATATCAGGGAGGTCTAATATCACCTTCCTGCACCAATGGTCTTCCTCCCGCCCGTTCCCCATTGCTGGAAGCTGTTCATCTGGATTTTCGTTCAAAATTAGTGAAAATACGATAGTTGTAAAGTGTTCTACTCTATATTATCATTTGGATGTCAAGTGATAAGCATTATGTCATTGCTCCATTTTATGTACTTTATCCAGAGCTTCCGGAAGACCCTATACAGGTATCTGCCAGCCTTAGATGCCTTTCTATAATGTACAATGAAGGGGAGGAAAAATTTCGTTATAGTCCAACAATGTTTCTGTGGACTCCATGCACGTATTTTTGAGTAAAAACTTTGCCAACAGTGAAGGCGGTAAAGTAGCCAAAAGGGAGTCTTCAGGAGGTTTGTTGACAACGTATTCTTCTCTTAGACAACATACTCTCCTTTTTCACCTAACCAAAAATTAGAATTCACTAGATTATGGACATTTTCCAGCTATATATGATCAGCTCCAAAAATATTCCAAAAGATAGCACCATTTTGCATCTAAGAAACCTTAAATAAGCAAAAATTTCTCAAAGGGGAGGGGGACACCCCTCCCCTTAGACCCCTCCCCCAGGACGGCACCTTTATGTAGTGACAAAGGAAAAATCCTCACTGCTGTATTCAAAACGCAGGGTGCATAAAAAAACGAATATTTAAGCGTCGCCACTCAGTTGGAAAAAACATCCAGCCAGTCGGACTTAGAATCCACTAAACTATGGACATTTTCCAGCCATACAGGTATGTGATCAGCTCCAAAAATTTCACAAAGATAGCACCATTTTGAATCTAAGCAACTTTAAATAAACAAAAAATTTCTCAAAGGGGAGGGGGACACCCCCTCCCCTTAGACCCTACCCTCAGGACGGGACCTTAGTGCAGTGACACCTGACTAAGGAAGGATCACCACTGTGTGTACGAACGTAGGGAGCGCACGAAAAAAAGACGCATTTTGCGCAGACTTGGGAGGTTAACTGAAGTGCCATTACGACATCATCTGTTGTGCCCCCCCAATCACCAGAGCCTGGTGGCGCCACTGCTTGACATGCTAAATTCCAGCACACAGACAGAACTTTTCATTGGTGATATATATACAGTCTTTCACTACAGAACAAAATCAGCTATGTATGTGAACTCCTTATAAAATCTAAGTGGGAAGAGAAACTTCAAAAAGGGAGGGGGATTGGCAGTACAAACTTTTGCCACCTGAGCACAAGGGCAAGGCTCACTAAGTGTGTTTTATACCATAAAATATATCAATTTGGAATTGGGATGCATATGCATTTTGTGTCTACAGGTTGCTTCGTAATTCTTAAAACTTCTTTTTTCAGATACTAATTAAATATTAAAAAAGTTTCCAACAATCTGTACAGAATGGATGGTCCATCAAGGCCCCCTGCCATAGAACGATCACCTACCTCCACCACATCTCTGATTCACATGAAGAGAAAAGCAAAGAAGAAGGTAAAAAATTACTGCTCCAAGCAGAAATGGATGGAACGGTTTCCCATTTCATTTTGGGCACCAAAGTACAATACTGGATGGCTCGTCCGAGACATGATTGCAGGATTCACTGTTGGACTTACTGTTATTCCTCAAGCCCTGGCCTATGCAAATATTGCCAATTTACCTCTTGAAGTAAGTATCATTTAGACATTTTATATTTGTCTACTTTTTAAACCCCCAAATTCTCCTCATGGGAGTGTAACAGGAGTCCAAGTATGTGAGGGTCTATGTTATTGGTCGAAAGAAATAAGGAGTTTTGCAATGCTACAAATAAAATATGACATTTCATATTGAAATTGAAAAAACTGAGTAGTAACTTGTTGAGTTCTTTGCTGTTGAGTTTGTCGTACCCTATGTGAAGCGTGTACATCATCCTCATTTTACAGCACATGGCAGTAGCAGGTACTATTATTTAAGTGAAAGTTAGGTTAAGACTTTCTTCAACTCCTGCAATTGCTCGAACCACTGATTGTACATATGAGTTGGTCAAGCATGCATACTCTCCTCTTCCTGGCTAATCAAAGATCACAGTACATCTATGTGCATTACATGGGTTCGTCTATGGACACCATACCAGTCAGACTGTATGAATATAGGTCACTCACAGCTCATTAAACTTAATTGGCTTCCCTGGGTTGTGATCAAGGGTCACCTTCTATGCTGAACTGTACACATTTGTTGGGTTGGCCATGTGTGGATTAACCCCCTAGGACTAACTTTGTCAGTTAGTGAAAGTAGGATTTTGCTGCATTGGTGGTAAGGGAATGTTTATGCTATGGTGAACCTGATCCTGGAGGTAACATTGCAGTGTCATAGCCTTGCACTGAAAATGAATTTTTGTTTAAAAAAATTTACATCTAGTGTTCAACTTCAAAATATGAGGTGTTGGTATTGTGAATGAACAGACACATTCCAATTTTATAAGCTTCTCATACCTAGTAGGTAAACTCACCAATTTATCTAACGAAATGTAAAGCTGGTGATGAAAAAGGAAGTTCAAGGCAAAAATATTTGATACGTGTTTGCAACTAATTAATGTTTGTGTATTTACTTCTCCTTTATTGTCATGACAAGCATCAGTCTACAAGATTTTATGAAAACTGGAAGGAAACTTGAGACTTAACAAAAATCAATAAACATTAAATTAAAATGCGTTTTCAGTACATAAAAGTCTTAGTAATGCAGGGTTACTATACAGTCACAGGAAATCCTGGGAAATTTTAGAATAAAAATACTGTCTTGGAAAGTATTGGAATTTTGTCAGACTTGAAGAAGTCGTGGAATATTGCACTAGTATGTTTTGTAAAAAATGCATATTTGGGGTATTGCTGTACAGAATTGTTACTTCCAGCATCAGGTTCACCACAGCATAAACATTCCCTTACCTCATGTATTCAATGATAATCATTGTTCAAATTTCATCAAACATTTGTATGACCGTGTTCATGAACAAATGTGTAGTCATGTAGGCTGGCTTCCCAACAGTTGAACAATGTCCAACATGAATGACACTGTTCAACTTTTTAGCTACATGTTTCATCCTTCCAACAAATGTTCAAAACATTTGAAAATGTTTCATGTCTATATTTACATCATTTGCTCATAATGTATGGTCCTGGTAACAGAAATCATCTTCTAAACGTGCATATTACTCTGTTATAGGGATATTCAGCAAAACTCAACAATTTAGGACATTAAGTCCAAGAAGTTTGGGACTACATTTATGATGCATGAACTTTGTGCGTATGCCGTATAGTACACCATAATACTCCCAAACAGGAATCTGTGAAACAACGTCATACATTTGCATGATGCAGGCATTCATGGACAAATGTATCAGATCATGTAGACGGGCATTGTTTCCTGATAGTGTCGTGAAATAGGTGGAATGAATTTAAGAGGAGGATTAAAGGTCATCTTGTTGGTAACAACAAAGCACATCGCAGCCATACTTTTCACGGTGATGACTGATCAGTTTCATAAAAATAGACCACTGAAATGTCAAAACTTGTAAGAACTGGTCATGGAAACCATAATGTTTTTTATGTAAAAGTTACAGACTATCACTGCATTTTTTAATCCCTGTGCAAAGAAACCATTGGTGTACAGCATGATCAAGGAACAGCTCAAAAAAGGGAAATTATGGTACCGGTAGTTAATGCAGAATGGGTTATGAAATTGAGTATTGTACAACATAATGAGCCCCTCTGGTATTGCAAACCCATCCCAAATATCAAAACTGCAGTGTATGAAGCTGCAGTATAAAGCTGTCCCAAAATGCAACTCCAAGCTTTTATGAGGTAATTGCCATACCACCATTAAAATGTGATATACCTGTTTCATAGCAATTGATGAAAATTTGTTGAGATGACACAAAACACAACAGGATCAAAACAGCAAAACATGAGATGAATGTATCTCTTTTAGTTTCTTCCTCTTTATGTGCTGTATGGTAATTGCACCATCCATACTGTTCTTGAGTCCTTGAAGAAACTGTCACATTGGCCCATTCATGCTTAAAGTACAGTGCTTTAAGCATGAAGGGCTAATGGACAGGGATGTCACTACGCTGGGTGGCACTGGGCAGCCCCGCCCGGGACTAGAGAACTGCACCTGCCACTCATGTTAAAATAAAAACATCCTGCCCAGCACTTTTTCCCAATAATGGTACTATAATCTTATGATTTTTGAAAGAAATTTGGATGTAACATTAATCTCAGAATGAGATGGCCAATTGGAGCATTAATTTAAAGTGCAGAAAAATATCCACACCTCTAAATCTGAGGACGGTGATCACTAAAGGGTCACAGTCAAGAGTTACCCGGCACTATGTCTGGCCTGGTGACAGCACTGCTAATGGAGTAAGAGCTCCATGCTTTAAAGGCAGACAGTCATCACCCCAAAGTATATTTTTAGTGTATGTATATCAAAATTCTCAGTTGGTGACTGCTCTTTGATTGACATCACAGTTTGAAAATTTGAAAGATGCAGAGTAGCTCACATTCCACACAAGGCAGAGAGAGTACTTTTATTACATTTTATAGCCTTGTATGCTCACCAGGACATGGCCTTAAGCAATAAAACAGGTTTATTCTTGCACAAGGAAGAGCCTCATACAGTTATGGGAGGAGCTAGAAGATGCATAGTTGGGAGAATTGGAACTGTCTGGGATCATGAAAATTCCCCTTTAAGCTACCCTCGGTTTTGTGAACTTGTTGAGTGACCCCTACTTTTCTTTAGAAAACCATAGCAAAGTTTTTAGAGGAGAGTATGTTTTGTGTGGCTACTTCGAGAGCATTGGGACTGCATTTCTACCAGTGCAGAAAAACTAGGACACTATTAAAAAAAAAAATGAAGAACATAGAGTATCTGTTTTTACTCTGTACAAATCATTGAACAGTTACCAGGGATGAGAAATGCCTAAAAATTAAGCTAAATGAAGAATATAGAAGATGTAACTACTCAGCTCTAGCACAAGAAACTAAGGGAACCACACCTTAACAGTCGACTAATAGAGCTTAAAATTGAAACACTACCTCAGATTTTCCTGCATATCATGCAGCTTAAAATGAATATGCATTAAATGTCATTTCACATCTGTTTATTGCGTGACAGGTAATACTGTACCCTTTATACCAGTGCTGAAATCTAACTTTGTAGAATGTCTTTGTAGAATATTTAGTTTGACTGAACGTCAAGAATATTTTACTTTACGATTTAAGTTTGGTGCATGAAAACACTTCAGAAGGAAACTTTGTTTACTGAATAAATTTCAGTGGAATATTTCAAAGTTATTAAGTGTTGTCAGTGGGTGTAGTAGCATTGTTTGCCTTCAGGATGCATTTCAGCTATAAAACAATCCCCAAACACCCATTTTCTCTTCTTTTGTAAAATTTTCATTACATCCCTGTGAAGTACTTCATGCAATAAATCTTTTATATGGAGGTGTTTTGCTGAGCAGGTATTGATGATGGTATTTGCTTAGTGTACAATACAAATAGTGTGTTGAATGACTTCTGTGTACAAGATTATCAGTACTTTACCATATAATAAGGTTTAAATCTCAGTGCATCAACCATCAAAGTAAATAAAACATTGAGTTGAAACCCATAAAGACTACATAAAAATTGTTTAAATCCCACCCATCATTTGATTGTTTTGTGTTTTAACACATTGCTTTAGTTTATACTCAGTTATCCAACAATACATAGAACGTGATCATACTATTTGCATTGCCATGATGAGAAAGGTTTCATATAGTCATGACACTTGAAAGGTAAGATGGTTAATATGACTTCGAAGTTTGGCTTGATTAAAGGGAATGAGCAGTTCCCCCCAACTTATTTTGGATCCTTAGCTGAATCAGGGGTGGACCAGTGACTGTCATTTCTTCCTAATTCTTGATTTTTGAAAGTATGCATTTATTCCATGTTTAAATGGTCTTCCTTTGTTTTTTTCATTTGTTATGACAGTATGGCTTGTACTCATCTTTTATGGGTGGTTTTGTCTACCTCTTTCTTGGAATGTCAAAAGATATTACTGTTGGACCAACAGCAATAATGTCACTCCTAGTGGCTGGGTATGGGACTGCATTAGAAGACAGTCCAGATGTCAATGATCCCGCTTATGCCATTCTCCTAGCCTTTTTTTGTGGTGCAGTCCAATTATTCATGGGTATCTTTCACTTAGGTAAGTTGTCAACAAGGAAAATAGTTAAATTATAACTTTTGGTCAAATTATAACTCTTTGGAAATTATATAACCTCTCTTAAGTGCTTTTAGACTAAAATTAAAACAGGATGTTATCTGCAGTTAGTGACAGTGTCACCTAAGTTCCATTCAGTATAGTCATATCATCTCACTTGATGGTTGAATTTATATCAACAATTGTTGATAATATATTTGATAGCATTTACTCAGTCATCAGAAGAAAAGTGCCATGATTATTTAACTGATATGGTAACTAAAACTGAATTGCAGCTTGGAAAAGTACTTATTACAGAAAAGTTACGGCACAGTAGAATACCATGAAAGGGAAGTGATCACAAGAGTTGGGGGAATAGGGAGCATGGTTCACAGTTTGATTAGATTAAGGGGGACAAAGAGCCGACTTTTTCTAAACTATTTGGTCAATGGAGGTAACATTTTTATTTAATCTTCAATTTTGGAATTTAAGCATGGTCATTCACAATTTAGGAGATGCATACTTTATAATAAAGGTTGTTTGTCTAGTGCTGAACATGTATAACTAAGTTTCCTGTATTAAATGTAGTTAGTTTTTTTTCTGAGGCATAAAAGCAAAAAAAAAAAGGAATTTGGATTACCTCTTAAAAAACAAACTTCAAAAGTAAAAAAGTCTACAAAAACAAAAAAAATGCAAAATACAGGTACAGAAGATAAATAATAGGGTAAAAACTTTATCTCAGACAAATCTGGTTTAAGTCTTACAACTTCTTTCATCCTCATCATAATTTTTGTAAAAGATTGCTAAAAAATTTTCTTGTTTAAGGAAGAAAAATTCCCTCAAGCCTTCTGGCTTTAAAACTTGCCATTCTTTTTTTTTTGGTTCCAACAGGTTTTGTAACCAATTATATTTCACATGTGGTTGTGTCTGGCTTCACATCAGCATCTGCCATTACTATAGGGTTTGGTCAAGTGAAGCATATACTTGGCATCTCGTATTCAGCTCATGGTTTTCTTGATGAAGTAATAGAAACATTCAAACACATTGGACAGACAAGGTAAGCATGTGACTAGTGCATGGGAGGACCCCAGATCTTCCAAGAAGGGCATGATGTTTGCAAAATACAAATTAAGAAAACATTTTGAAAAAGAAAAAAGAATGTAAGGGTTGAATAAATTTATTACCAGAAGTATACATTTTATTTCTACCAAAAAGTTTTCATTTGGATTTATTCACACTTTTATGGAATACATATAATTGGTGACTGAATCACTGAGTTGAGTTCATACACATATTTCATAACCTTGATCTAGACACCACTGGGCACTGAGTTTAGGAGACTTAAGTAATTAGTTTTCCAACAAGCTAGCTTTGGAGCTGCTTACAAATGATCTTTACAAAACAATAAAAAAAAATTCTAGTAAGTCAAAGTGTTGGTAAGGGATCTTTACAAAAATCATGCCAAGATGATCCCACAGAACCGACGGTCGTGGGAGTTGGCAAATGAACAGGGAAAGTCTGGCAATGAATTGGGAGAATATGTCCTTCACTGCCATTTAATTTTATGGACTTGTCAAGGTTGACTGTTAGTGGGTATATTATTACACAGGGTTTTCTTCAAAAGTAGACATTTTTCGATAAAATTATTCTAAAAATCAGATTCTATGTAAAATTAACACCTTCCTCGATATAATTTTTGTCAAATTCAAGCCCCCCAGAACATTAAAAATGATAGAAGAAAAGTTGGCAATAAATCACAACAACATGACAGCTGAGCGACAGCTGTTCAACAGCTATCAAACTTTCTCCCTACCGTCAACACAGTTAGCACCACAGAATTCTGTGACTGGCACCGACTTGGTAAACAAAATAAAATATTTGTAGAACGATCTGTAAGGTCAATAAAACTTAGTCAAGTAAGGGAGTGGGTGCAGATAGGGAACACCTTGTTTATCAGCTCTGCTTTATGACTAGATATACTTTAGGATGACGGGTATTTTATTGGATTGTACGACTGTGTCTTCTGTGGGAGCAACTTCTCATGATGAAGTAAATATTTCAAATTTACTAAGCCTTAGTGTGGTCAGAAACCTTTTCAGATATGATGTAATATGTTATAAGTTTAAGAGTAGATAGTTTTAAAGAGAGGTGTGTGTATTTGAGTTTTTACCACATTAACGCAACATCAGAGCCATTCTGCAGTCATCTTTACTGCAGAAACCACAGCATCCTGAGTGACGTGTGTTAACCTTTGTTCAAAAGAGCTTCTACTTCCCTTCCTTCTGGTACTTACATTTAAACTAGCCATTGCAAAATCTGCCCTTTAGTTAGACAGCAGTGATTTCAATGCCAGTAGCCTTGAGATCATGTTTAAAGGTCACTTGTGTAGAGCCTGTGTATTACGTTTAACACTGCCACTCCAACAAGCTCAAAGCAGGGTTGCCAGATTTTCTGTGAGGCAACCGGCCAAATTTGGCGTTCAGTACGGTAAAAAATGCCAAGTGAAAATTTGTTGGCATTAACACCCTAATTGCTTAAAAATCATCACTATGTTATTAAATTGCCTTGCTTTTTAGGGACACCAACTGGGTTAATTCATTCATCATGTTTTTTAGTGTGAATTTTGGGGCATAAATTATGCATTTTGCCACAGTCTCCGATGGAAATTGTGGAAAAAGGTACATTTTTAAGGTAAATGGAAAGTCAAATGTGAAAAACACCTAAATGCTGTTGGGTGTTTATTTTAAAATTCTGCACATCAGTACCATCACAAAAACACCAAATTCAGTGCTTTTGGTATTTAAAACTCCAATCTGGAAAGTTGTTGCAAAGAAATGTAGCTTGGATAATTTGCTTCCAGGGGTCAGATTCCCTGTGACTTTATGTAGATTGCCTAAGGCATAAAAGTTTAGATGGCAGTCTGACTGAAGGGCTCATTTTCAAATGCCACCTGTATAGGCAGCGCTGGATTTTGTCCCTTTAAATGCATCATGATTTCCTAAGATTTCATTTTGGTTTCATTTTTCATTCTTTATGTACAAAAAGTGGTCATGCCTGTGAAGTATTTCTTAATATGAAACTATTCTTCAGAACTTCCCCCAACGATTCATTTCCAATATCTGTATACCCTGCACTAGGCTTAATAAATAACTGTTATAGAAATTAAAATTGAATTTTCCTGAATTGCATGGTACCATCAATGATTGAAAATCAAAGTGAAATTTATCCTTTTGCTATATTTAAAAGTTCAACATTTACATTTCATTTTCCATATTAGGTGGCAGGATTTTGTTCTTGGATTCACTTCTATCATCTTCTTAGCATTCCTTAGGGTGAGTGATAAAGTTAATATAAATTATCTCATGGTTATTTTAAAGGAAAAACTCTACCACAGTTTGCGTATTGTACATCAGATGTTACCATTTGCTTTGGGCAATTTTCACATAAGTTTTGATACTGCAAAAACATTGGGCTCTTAAAGGGAAAAAACAGTCCCCACAATTTGAATTAGTGTACCCTGTCACACTAGTTCAGGTATGGCTCCTGTCAACTATGTGACAATATTTTTGTTACTTAATTCTTAAATTTATCCAGAATAACTCCTTGGTTTACCTTCAGTATTCAATGATTTTATGCAGGAACATTATGAAAAACACTTGTGAGAGAAAATAAGACGAGATCCGTGTAAGATTTAGCAAATTTTTGAAACTAAACTTGGGGGGGACTGGCTTCTCCCCTTAAAAAGTAGGCTCTTAAAATAAAAGTTCAACAGGCCATGCTAATGCGCATTGCCAGCTGCAATGGCATGCCGACTGCCACTTTAATACGAACCTAAGCTATGTGTTATGACTGGGTAGTGACATGGCAAAAGGAAATGAGATGTCTGAAGTCAATCTTATAGCAGCTCAAGGTAGTTGCATATTGTATAAACAGTAACTTGGTTATTAAGGTGCCCTTCCTATTGAATGCTTGTCCAAAGGTTGTCTTATTCTGCTGAATTTAAAATAAAAGTTAGTGCTCATCCTACTAAAATTGCAGGTTTACATATTTTACTTGGTCATCAGCTATTGAACAATCACCTGCCTGTACTTGAATTGTCTAGATAATAATATACTGCTCAAATATTGTGTACCTAGCAGTTTTGAGGTTGAGCGATTTGAGATCTCTACTATAACACTCATAAAACCTTTGGTATATGTATTGATAAATGCTATACATTTTGCATTATCAAACTGAAATAAGATACTAGATATGTATCTCATGATTATCAGACAGAATGCCAGCACAATGTGTCAAGCATATATGGTCTAATACAGTAGTTTGTAATGTACTTGGTGTGTGATGTATTCATGATAGGGCTGTCTGCTTGGTTGTTTATCTTAATTCACATAGAAGATAAAATCAGTTAAGTGTTTGACTCCAAAAGATAAGAGGTAGAAAATGACTTACTTGCCACAACATGCTAGCCTACACTCCAGGGACAAGTCAAACTAATCCTACTGGGGAGTCTGCAGTAGTAGATGTAATGTCATATGTGACTGTGTGTACAAACAGAAAACTTGTCCTATGAGGCTGGCCAAAGTTGTCAATTATCTTTAGTTTAAATCATTGATATCTACAAGTATGCATTAAGGAATACTTTTAAATCCCCTTATCTCAGGTTATCTTAAGCAGCTTTGATGATCTATAGCTGTGCTATGAGAGATGGCATATGACTACATGCATGACTTGTAGTGGTTTGTGTATGTATCACTGCACCAATGGCTTTTAGCAATCATTCCATAGTAAGGTGTCATTGAAGCAATTCTTCTCAGGCATATCATTGAAAGAACACTCCTATAGGATATACTAAACACATATACTAAACTGTACATTTTATGTTCACAAAAGTATACTTTCAGGTCAAGAGGTAAGAATGAAAAGCAGTACAACAAGGTTACAGTGTTTTCTCTATCATTTTAACAATGGTTGTGTCAGTACTTGAGAATTTTTCAGTGATGAGTTGCGAATACCACATAATGGATTAAAATCTTATGTATAAAAATAAAGAAACAGCAATAGCAATGTTTCAAATCGATTTTTTTTTTGTAAGAAAAAAGTAATTTTCACAAGGCAACAATCTTCTCCAAAAACTAGTGGGACCCACACATTTGGGGAGAAACTAGCTCAGATCCAGGCAATAATGTGGTCAATGTAGACCATGTGTGTGTGCAACTGTTCGGCTTTAATTTGGTTATAAGTTAGGTTAGTAATGTACTTCAGCTCAGTTAAGTTAGGAAAAACTCAGTTCAGTTCAGTTCACTTTACTTGTAAGAAAGAAATGATTAGGAGATTAAAATCCTCATCCAGGACCCTGTGAAGAATGTTATATGTAGAAGTTGAATTGAAAAGACAATTAGTGACTGCAGGCAATACTTTTATCAGACTGTGGACCAGATTGCTGCAGAACCAAGTTACTTCAAGAGAGAGTCACATAAAGTCAGATGGAAATTAAGTAAGGTGGAATTCATTGAAGGTTTCCTCCCTGCCTAAAAGTTGTCTTAATGTCTTGTGTCAAATACAGAATCTCCAAATTTGAGGTGAAAAATGCAAAGATTAGAACTCTAAAAATGCATTTATCATTGCTTTGAAAAGAAATGTGTAGTAGCCAGCTCATCTTCATGGACAAATTGAATAAAATTGTATAACACACTCATGATTAAACTCGTTCAAGTGCACTGTACAGAAGTAAGGAAAATACAAAAATAAAAAAAGCCCTAACAGAAAGGGTGCATGCTTAAACCTTCCATAGAGATATAATGTATGTTTACTGTTATACTATTTAAAGAAGCATTAAACAAAAACTTTTAAAAACAAAAGCAATAACAACAAACTTCAAATTTCCATTTTGACTGTTTCACCAACCAGTTCGTAGAACTTTAGTTCTTTCAAATGCAGCAGTTCCCACCTCAACCTTCTGTAGGACTCAGTGTCCCACAATTCCTGCTCTAAGAAAATTATATGAGTAAGTATGGTATTTGTTGACCTTCAATGTTACAATGTGGATAAGATTTCTTGGAGATTCCTGAGTTTTTTAGAGAATAGGGAGAATATGATAGTACCATGAAAGTGAGTACAAGAACCACCTTTTATGTATTGTGTTAGGTCAAATGTTCACACCCACTTGCTTGTAGATGGACAGGCCCGTAGCCAGGCCGGGGCACGAGGGGGCTGTGCCCCCCCCGTACGGACCACTGTGCCCCCTATACGGAAAATAGATCGAAAATAAAATTTTATTACATGTAAACGGTGGCCCTGGTATGACACCAAGCGATTTGTAACCAAAAATGATCCCAAAAGGAGTTTAATAATGAACGTATTTTGTTCTCTGTAACATTTTTGTTCTAAAATCACATAAATTTCATCTTCAGTTACATATAGCTTTAACACCCGTTTCAGATATGTTGGCTTAATTTATAAATGTACAGGTTCCACAATTAGGCTATTGTTCTTTCGTGTAGGTATGATTCCCGGAAAAACACAAAACTGAATCCATAAAAAGTTCCATCCTCTTTCTCTTACGATCGAGAAGATTCTTAATTCATACTCAACATCATGTTAATCATTTTTGGTTTCGATGATAAGAGAAACCTATGCAGTCATGATGGCGTGTGTATGTATGTGTGTATGTGCGTGTGTGTGTGTGTGTTTGTGACACTTTGCTCGTTAACACGATATCTCAAGAAGGGAAACTCTGACAGTTTTCAAACTTGGTACATAGATGTCCCATATTGAGAGGAAGAACCCTATTGTTTTTGGTAGGGGTCAAAGGTCACCTGGGGTCACCAGGGGTCAAACTCTGAAAACCTTGTTAACACAATATCTTGAGGTAGGAAGCTTGGATGAATTTCATACTTAGTGTGTAGATGCGTTATGGTAAGAGGAAGAACCCTATCATTTTTGGTGGAGGTGAAAGGTCATCTAGGGTCACCGGGGGTCAAACCCTGAAAACTTCGTTAACACCATATCTCAAGAAGGGAAACTCTGACAGTTTTCAAACTTGGTACATAGATGCCCCATATTGAGAGGAAGAACCCTATTGTTTTTGGTAGGGGTCAAAGGTCATCTGGGGTCACCGGGGGTCAAACTCTGAAAACCTTGTTAACACAATATCTCGAGGTAGGAAGCTTGGATGAATTTCATACTTAGTGTGTAGATGCGTTATGGTAAGAGGAAGAAGCCTATCATTTTTGGTGGAGGTGAAAGGTCATCTGGGGTCACCGGGGGTCAAACCCTGAAAACTTTGTTAGCACGATATCTCAAGAAGGGAAGCTCTGACAGTTCTCAAACTTGGTACATAGATGCCCCATATTGAGAGGAAGAACCCTATTGTTTTTGGTAGGGGTCAAAGGTCACCTGGGGTCACCGGGGGTCAAACTCTGAAAACCTTGTTAACACAATATCTTGAGTTAGGAAGCTTGGATGAATTTCATACTTTGTATGTAGATGTGTTATTTTATGAGAAAGAACCCTGTCATTTTTGGTGGAGGTGAAAGGTCATCTGGGGTCACCGGGGGTCAAACCCTGAAAACTTTGTTAACACAATATCTCAAGAAGGGAAGCTCTGACAGTTCTCAAACTTGGTACATAGATGCCCCATATTAAGAGGAAGAACCCTATCATTATTGGTGGGGGTCAAAGGTCACCTGGGGTCACCGGGGGTCAAACCTTGAAAACCTTGTTATCACAATATCTCGAGGTAGGAAGATTGGATGAATTTCATACTTTGTTTGTAGACGTGTTATGGTAAGAGGAAGAACCCTATCATTTTTGGTGGGGTTCAAAGGCAGGGGTCGAAATTTAATTTTTTTGCTGCTGTTCCACGGAACAGCGCTTTTTCCAAAATTACTGTTCCGGATCAGATTTTACTGTTCCGGAGCACAGTATCTCGGCATACGTACAGTTCGTGCACGCGTGCAACTGCAAAGGTGCAAATTGCATTGCTGTCTACTGCATTCGAGTGGTATGACTGCACGATTTGAACGTAACGTGGGGAGGGTGAATTTTTGCCTGCAGCGGAGATTAGCCTGTGGGATATCCTGATTTTCTTTTGGTTCTTATTTTTTAAGCACAAAGTTATCGCCAATAATTTTGCATTGTCTTGAGACCTAATGAACATTGCAGTGTCCCACAACCTACTGTAGGATGAAATACACTCAAAATTGATGCAGAAGGCACAGCAAGCAAGGCAAGTGGGATTTGAATGAGAGCATAAAAGTTCCACGGTAAAGGAATATTTTTGCTTGATTCATCCTTTGCATTGCGGTTTATTGCTATAGCAAAGCAATGAGTGTGTTCTCCAACATATGAGTGCACATACTGTTGTTATTTTCTCGAAGCAAATTTACGTGAAATCGTTCTTGTCGTATTCTTCGCCATAACCTTGATTCAAGTATCATTCCACACAGTAAGTCAATGGGAAGATCTTGCGAAGAAAAGCAAACACTTACGACCCACTTTGGTTGCGAGATATCAGCAGTCAGAATTGCTTTTAGTCATTTCAAGTTTCGGTGCTTAGTTGCTAGCTTGGAGGGAATATTAATACAAAACCCCCTAAAAACACAATAAAGTGCAGGGAATATCAATGAATAGTTAAGAGGCCATTTGGAACATACCACGCAAGACAAGGGGTGATGCAAGATGACCTTCGCTTGTAGGGCAATAAATGACATACTGTACTAAAAGTTTTTATGTGTTTGGTAGTAAAACTTCAGTATGTGCGTTTACACAGCACTGTACCATGCAGCATAGGGAATAACACGTGCAAGTAACTGACTTTAATTGATAACGGTGGAATGAGATTGCATTTCACACTTAAGCCAAAATTTACCGGGATTTTTATAGTCACGGCGTCATTACTTTATCAGAGATTAGCATGTGCGTATATTTATATGCACTTTGCTTGTTGTGGAAAAACACTGTTCCACGGATCAGTGGCTTTTGAAAAGTTACTGTTCCGGCACTAAAAGCACTGTTCTCGGAACAGCGGAACAGTGGGAATTTCGACCCCTGCAAAGGTCATCTGGGGTCAACGTGGGCCAAACACTGAAAAGCTTGTTAACACGTATCTCCAGGTAGGAAGCCTGGGTAGATTTCATACTTACAGTACTATGTGGGTGTGTTATGGTGAAAAGATGGACCTTATTGTTTTTGGTGAAGGTCAAAGGCCATCTGGGGTCACCAGAGGTAAAAAAGCAAAATTTCCCAAGAATTCCCAAGAGTTTTATATGGGTTCAGCAGAGGTCAAAGAGCAAAATTTTCCAAGATTTCCCAAGATCGTCATCTGGGGTCACCAGAGGTCAAACTGCAAATTTCCCAAGAATTCCCAAAATTAAGTAGGAACACAAAACTGTATTTTTCCAACATGTTAAGATAGCATTTGACCATTGACTGAAAGATATGGGACATCATGGCATTATTTGGAATAGAACATATATCATCGAAACCTCAATGCATTTTTGCATTCTGGTTGTATGAAACGTAAAGTGTCTCAATGTCCAGGGGTGGTGGAAGGGGGCATGCCCTCGCGACCAGTCGCCCGGCGTCTTGGTTTTGTTCTTAAAGACAGACACTCATCACCCCAAATACATTTTGGTTGGGAGAAAGCAAAATTCTCAATTGGTCATAGGTGAATACTCTTTGATTGACATCAAAGCTCACAATACACAGCATGCGCAGAGAATGTTCTGGTTACATATTATGGCCTTGTACGCCGAACAGGATATGCCCTTAAGCAATAAACTAGGTTTGTGTCTGCAGAAGGAGGGGCTCAACACAGTTTTGGAAGGAGTAACTTAGTCGAGAGAATTGGAACTGCCTAGGACGAAGAGGGCAGATTCTTCCATAGAAACCCAAATTTTCTAACTTTCCTTAATAAGAACCAATTATTTTCAATTTTTCTTCAACAGAAACCCAAATTTTTCCCCGGTTGTCCCAAATTTCGCGTACGGTATCCAATCTGTAACCCATTGCTTCTGATGGGGCTTCGGGTTGCTGGACCTCTTAGGGGAGCTTGGTCCCTTCGGTGGGCTTATCTTTCCACCACCCCTTGCTGAGTCTGTATGCAGGTTTTACCGTGGTAAATAATTTTCTTGCAAAATTTCTGCGCGCTTCGCTCGCAATTCTCACAAGCAAAGTAATATCACCCATGAACATTATTAGTACAAAAATTCAAGTAAACTCATCCAGCCAAAGCTAAGTGAAGTCTCAAAGTTAGATCCCGGACATCAAGGGGCTTTCATGTAGCAATCTAGTACCTTGAGTTACATTCGCTCCGTGACGACTATACGGTTTGAAGTTAAATTTACTCGTACCAACAATTTATTCAAATATTTACTTTTTCTGTTTCTTTTTTCATGTAAAATTTCGTTCAAAGTAGAAATACGATAATGACCATCCGAATTGTGAACTGTGAAGACATTGGTGTGCTCTCACTGTCATTCAAAGTCCTGCTCAAAGCTCCATGTTAGTGTTCCCATATTGTTAATTTGCCACATATTCGGGGAATTTCCCTCTGGGTCCTAACAAAACCATACTGGATCACACCAGGCCTGCCTAATGGCAGCCCCTGGTCCCGCCTCGCCGTTCACAAAGTACTTAACCGGCTTCACCTGCGCTTGCTGAGCTGAAGATATATCGTGATTATAGTCGTGTTCCCTTCACTTGTGGAGAATTTCTACGTCTCTGTATTGCAAGCGGAAGGAAAAATTTCCATTAGAAGAGTGAAATTTTCGCGCGCTTCGTCGCACATATGTGCACACGTAAAACCGATACCTTTAACCTATTTGTGGTAAGCTTGAGATATAATCCCCTATAGTTCCGTCAAACTGTAATCCTGTGGTGGCACTACTGACAACAAACATAATCTTCGGTGCCCCTCTATGAGGTGTCGGTGCCCCCTATATCAGAATTCCTGGCTACGGGCCTGTAGATGGAGATTATATTTGTATCAACTGATACATCTTACTTGCATCAAATTTACTGTCAGTCTCTAGGATAAAATAATCTGTTGTAGTCCTTTGTACAAACAGTTCTTTTGCATAACTTTTGCTTGTTCATTTGGGATATTCAGTGTAAGTGATATCTGTATGAAATTTCAACTTTAATGATAAGTGTTGGGGTTGAGCTGAGTTAAGTGCACTCATGTGAATGCCAGCTGCAGATCTAGGAATTTTACACAGGGAAAGGGGTTTTAGCAGGCTCATAAAGGGGAGGGGGGATGAGACTCTACCATAATGTCAGCTCCATGATATCTGGTGCTCAGTTTAGAATATTTGATATCCCAAATGCTCTAGATGGCAACAACGCTCAGTCTTAAACACAAATTTGTTACTGCAGTTATGCTTCTACCATGTGTGGGGTTTCAGTGTGGTAGTAAGAGGTACCCTCTCAGGGCTCACCGAGGAGGTGGCATATGGTAAATATAGACAGAATAGTGAGTATATAGGCATGGTTTAATGATTAGACCCCTGTATTTTATGGCTTTCTGCAGTCAAAATTAAATTTTGTCTACTTTCCCCTTTACTAAGCTGTGTGATTTGAGCCTGGCTCCTATCATTACATCATGATAGAATCATGAAAGTATAAAAAATTATAAAAAAGTTAGCCAACAAAGTCATGAGTCTCTGTGCATGTTATCCCACCCCCACCCCCACATTCAGGAACAACATTTGCTATTTTGGGCCAAAATGTATGCAGTTATCAATGCAGACATGTATAAAACTTGGGTGGCAAAACTGCTCACCATCCTAAATTGAAAGTTTTCCTGGATACTCATGATGTGTTGAGTAGATTAACAAAGACTTCAGTGTAGTAGAAATTCATTTTTCACGTCTGATGAGGTTTGAAAAGGTTTTATTAAAAACCTTTCATCAACTGGTTTAATTACTGCTTACTTGAACTGATGAACCAGCTGTGTGCTCATAGCATTGTACTTAGGTTAAACATCACAAATTAGTTCAGCTGCTACATGTTGGGTACTTGTGTAATTTTTTTTTTACTGTATATTATAGGCCTAAGTAGCATGCTACTTCATGGTTGGTACTTTTAACTAAATGATGTACTCAAATGCTTGATGAAATTGGGTGTCAGATGGTATCATTTCACAGTGAGGATGTGGTGATATCTGCTTTGTCTTATGAAGATACTATATAAAATTGTTTGTAATTGACTTATACCACACAACAAGCTCCTTGGTAATATTATCATTTTACAAGTATTTTCATAATTTGGAGATTGACCTGATGTTTGAAGTCTTGAGAACAACAGTTATCACTACTTATAATGGAGTGTTTAAACAATTCTGGAAGGTTTTTTTAAGCAGTGGGAAATTACCCACTCCCCTGGCTCCAAAGCTGAGCTAAGTCTGGACCTCCAACCAATGTATCTTCTGATGATGCATAACCATGGCTTACTAGGCCTGAGTCTGGTTTGCTCCTCCTTACCTCCTATTCATATGTAAACCGTTATTGTCTGCAACAACCGCCTGGCAAAAACTAAGAGCACCATGCGTTCCCCTACCTACAGAGTGCACACCTGATTCTCCTCTAGTTGCAGCCAGTATGACTTCGTTTTTTACAGAGAAGTCATGGTCTGCACCCCACTGTTAGCCCTTACCACCAAATTTGGAGCAGGGTTCTTGCCATGGCTTGAAAAAGACATGGAGAAGTCATTAATTTTGTATTCACTTTTAAGACTGATTTTCCTAAAAATTACACACAAGTCATGAAATTTTGCAGAGAGATTAGTGTATAAGCATCTTTTAAATGCTTGCTGAGTGTGTATTTTTATCCTGGATTGGTCAACTTTGAGGAATACGATCATGGATTTTTTTTTTTTATAATTAAATTTGGTGATGGAAAAGTTTTATTATCTGTAAAATGCAGGAATGTTTCAGGCCAAAAAAATGCCAAATTTGTTACAACTTAATTGAGTAAGTACAAGTACTAAATGAGACAATATTTGTCTATTTGCAGGGTTTGTCCCTTTGGCATTAAGGCCCTGCCCTTCCAGGTCCATAGGTTTGAGCCTGAACACCCTAATGGCTAGTATATATGTCACTGCTTTTAAGACCCCTGTCTGGTTTGCTTGCAAAAAGGTCATTGAGAAGAGTGCTTGCATTATTCATGAGTGATCATATCACTTAGACTTGAACTTCCTTTCATGATACAGGTTGAGATACTCCTACAGATTTTGGTCATCTTTTAGTTTTTGTTGGAGGCCTATGGTTAGTTGGGTTATGGTGTAACTCAGAAAACATTGTGGACCTTAGCATGATATCTCAGGTAGGGTCACAGTGACATGATCTCATAGGTAGCATGTTGTTGTCTTTTATATTGAGGCCATGATTAAGTTTATTAATCTTTATTTTTTGGAGATTGTCAAAGGTCATCTGAGGTAACCAGAGGTTAAACTACTAAACCATGTTTTATAACAAGATATGTCTGAAAGTAAGTGAGGCTGACTGATCTCATTTACCCTGCTTGTGAGTAGCTTATGAAATGAGTGTCACTATTGCAGAATCCTGTTGTAATGAAATGCAGTGTTGCATTCTGCTTTGTAAATAAAATGTTCAAAGGTCAAAAGTTGATAAATGCTTCATCTTTGAAAAGTGCAAAGTACTTGCAAGAAGTACAACACAACACCTTGCCAGCTTAGCTATTCATGAAATACAAATACTTTTCTGGCACAATTAGAACATAAATGTTGTCATAAATAATTTGATACAAAGAGAACTTTTTATCTTGTGTCTTTTCAGTGGTGTAAAAATTACAGTCAAAAAAGGCTTGAAAACCTTGGCAAAGAAGCCAGAATAGCAAAGAAGGCTCCATGGAAAACCCTTTGGATTGTAGGAACTGGTAAGTATTATTCTACTGTCATGTTGACGTATGAATGTAAGTGTGGCACAAAAGAATGACATCAGAAATATTGTGCCCTTCCTTTCCCTTCCCTCCCCATTTGGATCTTCTCTGCCCATGCATAAGGAATACCACTGAAGTCCCCTGTTTTGGACCAAATGTCTACCTGAATTTGTAATATAAACCCCACTGAATGCTCTTCTGCACAAATTGGTGTTGAAATAACTTCCAGTTACAGTCCAGGAGTGAAAAAGACTTCAGTGCAACAGAACATTATAGTTTACAGAATGCACAATACGTAGCTGGTAATAAGTGTACAATCATGTGACAAATTTTAACTCCTCCAGTGAATTTGGGGACTATTCTTGAATGTGTTGGATTGACCTTCATGTCTCTCCTCCCCACCTCCCACCTTCCTGGTTGATTGTTTCGCTTTGTATTCCCATTACTTAATGTAAACAAGTAGAAATATTTGGAAAAAAAGTTCATTGAAAGCTAGAGGCATTTTCTTCCCCAAAACTGAGCTGAAAGGCAGGTTAAATGGAGGATGATGACAGTGATGCTTTTAGCCAAGACTGTATATCTCCTTTAAAACTTGATAGGTTGTGTTGTCATTTTTATGCTCCCAGTCTGAAAACAACTGAGCTGGTGGAAGTTTTAAAAGGTGTCTTTAAGCTATCAGTACAAAAATGATTCAGATGGAAGTGCTTGTTGATCAAAGCCCCTGACATTTAAAAGTTAAATAGCTATAATGGCTGAGTTTACAAGAGTTACTAGGAACTTCTAACAAGTATTCTCCCTTGAAGATTCCCATGATTATAGGAACTTTTAAAACCTAGGCTGTTTAAATTGGATGACTCAGAACATAGAAACATTATTATATGTGTTCAAACGTTTGTGTGTTTGACAGGGTACATCATTGACCATGACCATATCTGTTTGTAACTGCCATTTCATTTTGTAGAAAATTAATGAATGTTGAATATTTCATAAATGTTATATCTGATTTATGCAAGACCAAACTTTAAAGGGGTAAAAATTCATCATTTTTCCAAGGGGTCTATTTTTGGTTTTTAAATGGAAAAACAGCCCTGTCAGCCTGTGAATAAAAATTAAAGGTTTGTGGTTACACTTTTGGAGGACAATTTTGTACACTTCAGGGCAAACTGCTACTCCCATGCTTAGTTTTAGCCCAAATTAGCTCTCTCACATAAAAATGGTTAGTCACCATCTGTCAAAGTCCCAGCAGTCAAATTTGCCCAACTTTGTGCATGGTAATCATACAGCACACGGGGGCTTCCTCAGGCTTGGCCCTGGGCATTTGCCTCTGTTACCCTATGTCTGTGACCTGTGCACAGCACACAACCTGGTATCTTGTTTGTTGGTCGCAGGACTTGTGCACCTTGATTCAACTTTGAACTAAAATGAGTAAATGATTTCATTTATGTTTATGTGATGATGCATAATACAGTCCTTTTTTCTCCCCATAGCCCGCAATGCAGTTTGTGTCATAATTACTGGTGCTCTAGCCTATGGTCTGATGGAGGACGAATACGATAAGGTTTTCACAATCACTGGCAACGTTACTGAAGGTCTTCCAAAGTTCCAGGCTCCAAATTTTGGGGCTGGTGATATTCTTGTGGTAAAGTTTCCCAGCACAAATTTGAATAATTCCTTTATGCATGGTCTTAGTGGTGAAATATTGCAGGGGCCTTAGAACCAGTCAGAGAAGTAAAAGGACGTATTTCCAAGTTGTTAACAACCTGTTGACAGTTAGGAATAAGGACACTATTAGCCTGATACCAAAATTTGTAACCTCATATCTTCAAAGATAATCCCCGAAGTTAGTGGAGATTTTAGGATAAATTAATAAATCGAGGTTGTTGCAATTGAGATGTGGAAAGTAAAACATGAATATGCAAGATGGTTTGGTCTCAAATGAAATAGTATGGCATCAGTTACACCACTAGTAAGTATAAGATTGTCTCCTAGCACGTGTATATCTCCCTCTTCTCTCCCTCCCCCCTCCCACCCCACCCCATGAGGGTTTCATTCAATTTTCCCAAAAATAATCCATTATCATTTGCTCAAGTGAAGTATAACATTTCTTAAGTCATTCATGAAAGTACACATTTTGATCAAGGTGGGACCTTGATGTTGAGGACAATTGCAGGATTGCTCCATTAAGGTCATATAAACACAAGGTTTTGGTTGACTTGTGAAAGAAATGATGGATCAGCCAAGTGCGGCTACTGTTATTGAGCCAGGTGTTATGCCTGCATGAAGCTTTGAAAAAGGTGAAAAGGGTCCATCTTGATCAGGTGTGTACATGTAGCCAGCCATGTGGGATGGGCAGGGTTTGTGCTTGAAGAGGTAGGGCTAGTGTTTGGAAGGGCAGGGCTAGTGCTTGAAGGGGCATATGCATAGATCCATGATGAGCCTCTGTAATATATACAAATGGCTACACCTGTAGTACATTAATATAGGAAGGGAGAACCCAAATTTTAGAAAAAATTGGACATGAAAATAGATGTACTTCTTTCCCACATTGGAGTGATAGTCCTATGACCTTTATTAAGACACATTCATCATATATGCTGTCAGTCGCTGTGTGTATGTGGTTTTAAGTCTTCATATCCTATCTTCTTGGAAAATCTATTACTGTACCCCCAAAATAATCAGTTAGCATTTACATAAAGGAAGTATTACTTTCCGTAAGTTATTCATGAACATACATGGTTTAATCAGTATGGGACTTATGAGTGAGGGTGCAGGGTTAGTGCTTGGAGGGGCAGGGCTAGTGCTTGGAGGGACATTTGTGTAGATCCATGTTGAGGTCAGTAATATACAAACAGCTATACCTGTAATACATAGAGGAATGGAGAACCCAAATTTAGAAGAACTGGCCCTGAATATAGACCTACTTCCTTCCTTAGAACGTTAGTCCCATGACCTTTATCAAGGCAAATTCATGGTATATGCTGTCAGTCGTATATGTGGTTTGATGTCTCAGTATCCTGTTTGTCAAAATCTATTTCTGCTCTCAAGAGAATGTTGGTATTTCTGGTATAAATCTTTGACACTGCAAAAGTAGTGACTTGGAGTGTTTAGTGTTTCTTTTGTAAATGTAAATTGAAACAATAATTACGTGGTCAACTTACTGAATTTCTTAGGATATTTACCCCGTCTTCTCATTTTCAGGTCCTTCAGAGTGGCCTTCTGATTGTTCCCTTGATTGGTTTCCTTGAAAATATTGCTATAGCCAGAGGTTTTGGTGAGTCAATCTTGGGATTATGAAATAGTCATGTTCTGTACTAAAATGCAAAACCGTTCAGCCGCATTGACATGTTGTATGTAATGAACAGACCATGAGGATTATGTGACTTGTGAAAGAACAATGATAAGTTTAATAAATTTAATAATTTGACTTTTTAATATCTTTGGCATAGCTTTTGATCCTAATAAATCCACAGTCACCTAAAATTTACTCCAATTTTAATTAAGTCCTTCCTGGTGAACCTCTGGTCCCCTTTTTAACCAGGTGAAAGTATTTATTTCACTGTTATGTTAAATTCAAGCCAAAGAACTCCTTACTTAACCTTCAAAATTCAATTTATGATGACAAACCATGAAGGATGGGCCAATCAGATGGCTTGTCACTTATAAATTAAGGCACTCTCTATGCCTAGTGACGTGATTATGAAATAAGCAGCAAACAGGAACACAGAATATTAAATTGAGATCCATGACTGTCTTAAAATGTGTTTTCGCCTGCAGCTCGGCAAAACAATTACAGAGTGGAATCTAACCAGGAGCTTATTGCATTAGGTAAGTCTATTTTCTAAGATATATCTTATCGTAGGAGATTAGATGGTGCAGATATTGAATGGGTATGGACAGGATTTTTCAAGGGGATGGGGGTTTCTGCTCTGGATTCTTGTAAGGGATGAATAGCAACAGTGTCAAGTGGCAGGTGCTGCAATTGCCTGCAGGCAAGATGAGGCCAAGTACTTTCTGACGAGGTTTTTTTTTGTATTTTTTTGTATTTTTTTTTTTTTTCAATTCCAAGCCAGCTTACATTCTGGGAGTACTTCAGGCCTGTATACAAGGAAAAACAAAGGAAGCTTTCTGAAACATGGAGGGGTTGATGTATGTGATGGATTTTCACAAAGAAAAGATTGTCCTTAGCATAGGAATTACATGTAACACTGAGGTATGTCCAGTACATAGTCAAAGTGGATGCCTTCTGGGCAACAGTCATCCCAATTTTTATGTTATTTGCCCGTCCCCAAAATTTCAGTTACAAAAGTTAATTGTATAAGCCATAAACTGCATGCCTTCAACTATGACAAAAATTTTGGCAGTGGGATAGTTTTGAAATAATGTTTGGACCTTCTACAATGTTGGAAAACTTCCAATATGACTTTGTAAAGTATGCAGAAATTACTCCACAGTCCATAAGCATGGGCGTCCGCAGGCATGGTCAAGGGGGGGCACTTGCCCCCCCCTGGAAAATCAAAAATTTGAAAAAACGAGTAAGAATTAAAGAAAAAACCAAACAAAACGTGTTTTTCCTGTATCTATTCGGTAAATAGGCTTAAGAAATGCCATTTCCAGCGATCTGGAAGGCATTTCGGGCCGAAATTTTCTTGCGCTTCGTGCCAACTCATGGTCACGCGGAGGTTTTGCCCACCCCTAGAAAGTTTGCCCCCCCCCCCTGGATTTTTTTCTGCGGACGCCCATGTCCATATGCCATTGCTAAAGCTGCATGCATCAGTTCATGAGTTCAACTGAGATGCCAAAAGTCAGTATCATAAAGCATATTCTCATGTAATACAAATATTGATACAAACATTCTGAGCAACACTCTGTACCATTTGAAACTTGAACAGTAAGTAAAAAGAAAGATTGCAACATTGTGCAATCTCGGGGATGAGATATCACCCGGTTTGCTCAACTGTGATGTGATGTAATACTGGAACAGTCTTACATCAAATGTTTGGAAAAAAGGACAACTATCACATTTGGTAGGGCACCTTGATCAATGCAAGTAAAACAGGACGTTGCCCATGGGAAAAATGCCTCAAATGCGTTGAACTGCTTTATCACCACTGACAACATCTCTTTGTGCCAGTCATGTGAACACTGGCAGCTCTAAAGGGGATGGATCTCCCATGACATAATCTCACTCCTGCCCCAACTACCTTTCTCCCAATCAAGTGTGTAAAAAAAAAGGAAAAATTTCAGAGAAAAGAGAGGAACTTTTAACATTGTTGATAAATTTTGCTATGTAAAATGAAGTAAAATAATACAAAAATTTCTTGAAAATACTAGTTTTCCACTATATGCCACTCATTGCAAGTAGTTGTCTCATTGCTAATTGCTGTGGGACAGAATTTTTGGAATTCCTATGGCAAAGCCCATGTTACCGCTCTCATATATACTCCCCACAGACAAGACCCTTGCATTGTCAAATGTACTGGCAGTATGTTCATAGTCCGAGTGAGTTTGGAAAAAAATCGTCAAATTGTGATTTCTTCCCATTTGTTATGTTGCTCCATTTGAAGATAGTAAGCTTTGTTCCAATGCCCCTAATTTTGTGAACACCCTAAAGCTTCTTTGGGTTCTGCTAGTCGCTTACTTGGGAGATGTCCCTGGATCCAACCAGGAGACATATGCAAGACCCTGGACCCCATATACTTTGGGGAAACACTTTACTGTGACTTCCCAGCAGCACCTTTGGCACTGTAAGGTCATTTCATTTCTATTGTCTCCTTATGATTACTTCTGCCTCCATTAGCCCCCTTCCCCATAGCCCCCTCCCCACTGTCTGCTCTGTTAATTTTAGTGCAGCAGCTCTTTGTTAACATTCAAGGAAATAGGTAAAGGATTGAATGGAAGAGAAACGAGGTATACTCAAGTATGTAGTCTCATAAAAGGGGTTAAATATTTCTGAATATGTCTACTAGAGGAGAACACATGCTTCCATTTTTCCTGTGGGAAATGTATTATTGTAAATATTAGGTCAAGATAATACTAAGCAAATTCAAACAATTAGGTGCACACACCTATTGACACAATTCTAAAAATGAGGTTACAGATCCAGGTCAGGGTGACAACATTAACAAAGTTGTATTAAGCATTGCATGATATTGATTTGTTTACACACCTACAGGAGCGGTGTGATCAGTGTCTCACTTACATGCTAATCAATTTTTCTTTTTGTTCATATTGTGGTATTATTGGTATGGATTACAATATGTGTGACTCATTTCCTGTGTCTGCTTGTGATTTTAGATATAATTTTGTTTATCGATCATGTAATATTCGGAGGCCGAAATCGATAACAACAGACAGCTAGGATGGTTGCTAGTCAACATGCTTTATTCGACATCCCGGTAGTACACAACTAACATAGCACTCAGTCACTAGCACATAACACTCCCCCTCTTAAAACAGGAACCCCAAAAGGATTATGGAGAACCTGTTGAAGGGCATTCCACATACCCTTGTTTTTCTGGATGATTTAACTCTGACTCTGAGAGTAGTCGTCGCTGGATCCTATCATTGTTAATCCCAATTACTAACCTATCCCTCAGCATCTCCTCCAAACTGTTACCAAACTCACACGGTTCAGCCAGCTTTCTCAGCTGCGCCAAATAGTCAGAGATCAGCTGCTCTGGTTCTCTGGTGCTGGTATGGAACTTAAACCTACTGACGATGATGCTGGCCTTAGGTTGATGGTGGTTTTTTACTAGGGTAACCAGTTCCGAAAATGACTTATCTGTTGGTTTTGCCGGCGCTAGCAAATTCTTCATTAGACTATATGTCGCGGAACCGCACACAGTGAGCAGTATTGCCCGCTTCTTCCCATTGTCCTCAATGTCGTTCGCGAGAAAATACTGTTCCAATCTTTCCGTAAATTCTGCCAAGTGTTTAAATGTGCAGAGAGGGGGCAAATCATATGTAACAGGTGTGGTAGGGTAGGGCCAGTCAGAAAGCCTTTATGTTGAGGGTGAGAGGAATGTTGTGATATACTCTCTAAAAACTTTTGGGTCATGAGGGAACTGAACCAACATTTTGGGTCAAATATAAACTCCATGTGGGTCAAATGAAGCTTTATTTGGGTCATTATTTGACCCAGTAATTTTGGTCAATTCCCTCATGACCTAATTTTGGATCAAATTGACCCAACTGTTTTTTCAGTGTATAACTTATAATTTTCACTATCTAATTTTTTAAATTTTTAAGATTTAGTGTGGCTGGGTTTAATTTTTTTGATTTTTTTTTGTAATGTTATTACTAAAACATGGTTGAGGGACACATAAAAGTTCTGAGGACAGGAATGGTAGTAATGCCATGATACAAATAGGCCTGTATCTATTGTACACAGCTTCTGCACAGTAATGTAAAGTCTTCATTGCGTGACCATTAATTGTGCCAGTAAGTAAGATTTAAAATTATAATATTTTAGACATTGAACTGCAGGTATTTCAAGGTGTTCAGCAATCACAGTGTGAGAGAAGCCCATGAGTACTTGTAAATTTTCACCTTACCTAGCTTCTAATTTATCTTTTAACTGAAATTTTAGCAAGTTTAGGTCATGCAGTTGGGGAAAACTATAGATTGCTTTTCAATGAAATATGTACTATGACACATTCTGGTTTGAAACCACAAGGTCCTGAGTGGATCATTATGCCTTCAATTTGATTATCCTTCCTTTTAGTCTTCTCTCGAGTAATTACAGTTTTCAGTGGATGTCATGTGACCAGATTGTGTTACAGTTATCTCTAGGGCTGTGTCAGTTTAGCAATTAGTTGCTAAACGATCGAATGTGTAATAAACATTTAGTAGAAAGCTACCAGCGATTAATCACAAAACCCGTTTTTCCTTATGAAATAAAAAACAATCTGCAGTCGTCACAGAAAATTAGACATTCACTTTCTTTTTGAAAAAGTTGAATTGTACAATTGGCACACACATAAACATACAACATCAAAGTTGAACTTCTATGAGGATCCCTGTTTGAGGTTCATGGAAACTATGTCCCCCGGACGTCACTAACACATTTTACATATTCATCGTGTTCAAGGGCATGTCTAAAGTCTCTGTGTTGATCATAGGTACTTGCGATTAATCACTAAACGATTGCCAAATTTTGCGATTAAATGTTTAGTAATTTTGCTAAAAGTTCACAGCCCTAGTTATCTCTGTGATCACACTAGAATTTGCTCAAGGCTACCACTGTGGAAACTGCAAATCTTACACCTTTGGCTGAACTTGCTGATTTCGTAGACCTAATCGCATTTTGTGTACAAAGCTTAGGCATGTGGGACAGGAGGGCCCCACATTTTCAGAAATCCCCAAAACTCAGGCAGAATCTGTATAAATTCAGGGAAAATTTTTCCTAAAATGACTGATTAGATCGGGGGCAAAAAAATTGTGCCCTAATCCAAATGGTCTAATACACTTGTGGTACTAAGTATTGAGAGTGTGTGCTACACAAGCTATGTTATGGTCCCTGCTGTCCAGACAGTTGTGGTCAGCATATTTACACTTGAGAGATAAAATCCCTGAATGGCAGAGTTGGCAAATTTACAAATTAGTGTCTGACTGGCTACAGAATCCTGAAAAAAGCCTAATTGAATTGAACTTGTAATGTACCATCATTGCTTTCAAATGCCCCCCACTTAAACCACTTGACCATTGCAATTATGGCATTACGGTGCCAGGTACAGGGCAGATATAAAAAAATATGAATATGCAGGTCAAAGTACGGAGCTGCATCCATAAAATGGAAATAACGGTCTTATTACCTGTATAAATCATCGTTTCAGAAGTGTTGGAAGTTAAGAAGAAACATTTGCCACAGATATTAGTAATATGATAAATTTCCTTTGACATGTAAAAGGCAAAAATCATGGAAGTTGAGGTATCTTGGAAATAACTTGATCTTGATAGTGACACCAAAAACAGTAAAATCCTTTCTTATCTAATATTAATCATAGAATGTTAAAAAATACAGTTAAATCCACCTTATACATACTTGAAGTTCAATTCTTTTGTCCTACTTTCTGAAAAGTGACCTAACAAGAAAGATGTTTTCAACATTGACAATCCTGAATGCCAATATAGGTTGTATTAATACTACAATAGTTACTTAAAAAACAAAAATTGTAACACCACACTCATACAGTTAGACATTGCTTGGTTTTATGGAAATGAAAATAACAAGTTCATGTTTTTTAAACAAATTAAAAAACTCTAAAACTGATATTTTACATGATACAACTTGGCAAATGACCTTTTTGAAATGTTGGCATCTGCTGAATATAACAGCTCTATTCTCTCCTTTCTTACCTCTCTGTAGGTGCTTGCAATCTGGCCGGATCATTCGTATCGGGGTATCCAATTACGGGGAGCTTTTCAAGGTAAATTATTTCAACAGAAATTGGCACTTTGACTTTGGCCCATCCATTTGTAGTTTTTATCAAACTTCTGACAATGGTGGCACTGCAGGGATCAATTGTGCCTGCAAGTTTCCTCTTTTCCCCACTTTCCCCACCCCCACTAAACCCACAATATCTGGTGCCCATCCAAAACATACAGAACTGTGCTAATCATTTGTATTGGAAGCATTTCCATGGCAATACATTTATGTAGGGCACCTACAGGGTGGTATTACTATCCCAAAGACCATGAAAACTTACCACCATCGTTCCTCTTATATTCACAATCATGGCACATCAAATTGAATGGCCATTAGTTAAGAATTTTGTGTGCATCAAATATCATTTGAAGGTAGTCAAAAGCTTCATCCTTATGCCCCAAATCTTGGATACCGCAAAGCTTTTTGCCTTTCAGTGGGTTTACTTATGGTTCCTAGACAATTCCACTTTTTTTGTGGGGAAGTTTCCCTGAGAGGTAATTGTCATAGGTGGGAATTGTCTAGGAAAAAAATTGCCCAGGTTGGGAGTTGTCCAGGAGCAAACTCTCTCCAGGAAGTTATCCAGGTGGGAATTGCCCCGGGGGGGGGGGGGGGGGAGGCATGTCACCCTGGGGGGAGGAAGAGCACGGGGCATGTTCCCCCAGATTTTTTCAATAAAAGGTGTTGCACTGAAGGAGGAAAAAATTATTACGAGACCAGCATTTTTTTGAATAAAAATGCAAGAAGAAAAAATCAAATTTTGCACCATTTTGCATTTAGAGTCCTTGAAATAGGCAGAAATTTTCAAAGGGGAGGGGGACATCCCCTTCCCTAAGACATGTCTCCCAGGCCGGTGAAACTCCGCTTCAAGTTGGTTGTTCTGGGGTTATGCTGGGGGGGGGGGCTGGTAGTGCAACGTCACGTTAAGTATAAAGCAAGTCAGATTGCAGGAAGTTTCTGACACTGCTACAGACTAACTGCATGTCTCATTTTGACACTTGTTTCTACAGGTCTGCTATCAATTCACAAAGTGACGTTGCTACACCGGCTGCTGGTATAATGACAGGATCTTTAGTACTTCTGGCTATTGCCTTCTTGACACCACTCTTTTTCTACATTCCTAAGGCTTCCCTGGCTGCTGTTATTATCTATGCAGTTATTTTTATGGTTGATTATAAAATCGTCCCTGAACTTTGGAGAGTCCACAGTAAGTACATTCTTTGCTTACCAGGATTTTGTTTAATTTCTTTGGATTTTGTATAATTTAGATCCCATGGCTGAGATTTCCATTTGTTGTCAGAATGTACATTCAAGACAAGCATATTGTTATTCCCATTTTCCCCCTTGAAAATTGAAGCCAGAGGGTTAAGACCTTCCAAACTGCATATGGGTGCATAGGCATAGAAGGCTGTTCTCAATTGGAGGGGACATATTGGATAATTTTTAAAGAAATTTACTGCACATTTTTGACATTTTTTAAGTAAGGAGTTTTTGTCCTTCAGTTGAAGGAAGAGGGGAAGCAGACTTCCACCCTACCACATTTTTTATTTTTTACTGGTGGGGGCTTTAACTCCCTCCCCCTTCAGCTCCCCTACTTCCTATGTCTATGTATGGGGGAAGGATCTGTAATGGATGTAATAACTGTAAACATTTGACTGTTCCTGAATTTTCTTGGTTGAATTTTTATGTATATAGACTGTCAGATGGGAAAGCAAGGGACAAAAAATAATGTTCCCAATTGCAGAGTCACCTCTGCAGGATTTTAAAGTCAGTTCTCAAAGTGCATGATCATATGTAACACAATTAACTACTTTTTTGTCATTTGCAGAACCAGTTCTGATTTTAATCATGCACTACTCTTTTCTCCTTTGCAGAAATAGACCTGCTTCCCCTCTCTGCCACATTTGTATTCTCATTGTGGCTTGGAGTGGAGTATGGAACTTTGATTGGTATTGGTGTGGACCTGGTTCTTCTCATGTTACCCTATGCCAAACCCAAGACACAGGTATGACTTAGTACATCAAAGATGCAGCGTCACTATGTTGACCAGTCATAGCCAGAAAAATTTGTAGATGGGGGGACTCCACTATTTCATGGGGGGCTTCATATATGGAATCCTTACTAACGAGTTTACATGATTTCTCAGTATGTATCTATCTTATCCTACAGCTCATCTGAGAGTTTGGAGGTAAACACTTCGTAGCAACTTTGTATAAGCCATGTAGGGTCCCAGTTGCAAGACAAAGAGCTTCAGAGTTTCACTAGAAGCTGAAGGATTAGTGGACATTCTGTTCTCGGTTGTGGTACAATCCATATGAAGAATCAGTTTTGGAAACTATTTGCATGTGAAGTGAAGTGTTGTTCATTTAGTGGAGCAACCAATTTACTTATTATAGTGTGATCTGCTGAAAGTCCTCTCCATGTCTGACCACAAAATTTAGATGGATAGGAATTGCAAAGTAGGGATTGTTTTCGAACAAGAAACTGCTCAGTTTTTACCCTTTCAAGATGAGAACTGAAATGTGTTGCCTCTCACAGTTGTACCACTCTGTTGTGCGATATGTATCTAAATCTAATATCTACAAATGTCATTAGGGACCAATCAGAGTGGCTCACATAGGTATGGAAGGTAGGTTTTGTATTTGATGATGTGTTCTCATGTTTATCAAGAAGGTAACCAAATCACAAACTAAGAATGTATTGCTGGTGAATGTATTTCTGTTGGGATTTTGGCAGTTGTCACTAAACTAAACCCTGTAAGATTGGGTTGGTGTGGATGGGATTTCTACTTCACCAGAGAGCATACTTAAAGTTTTCAACAAGGAGTGAAAAAGATGTGTCCAAAGAAATCATTCAGTCTCCACCGTCTGGCATAGCATGATTCTTTCTCCAAATATCCACCTTCCACACTTTACCCTTTGTTCCTGGGTTCATTGTGCCTTTTTGTGCTTTTTTATTTTTGCTTACCGCTGGCAATTTCAAGTGTGCATGATTTATCTCGCAGGTGAAACATAGGGACAACATCATCTTGGTGAAACCAGAGCGTGGTTTAAGGTACCCAGCAGTTGATAAGTTAGAAACTCTCCTAGATGAAGAATGTCTCATGAGGGATATTCCCCGTTCTATTGTCTTTGACTTCACTTATATCAGTGGCCTTGACTATTCCGTCCTAGAGGTAAGTTTGCTCAATTCCATTTATTGAATTTAGACAATATATGTTAGAGGCTCTACAGTGGAGGCTTGATCATGATCGTTACCAAGTATATTTGGTAACAATCGTGATCAAGTCTCTGTTACTTGAGTTTTTGCTTTAAATGTGTGTAGTAGCCAGGACTTTCAATTGTTCACAGGTTGTTTTGATATTTAATTTGGGCCCCTCCAATCATTTTGATGCATGCCCCAGGCAACACATGACCTGTGGGCTGCCACTTGGGGACTTAGGGTATAAACATTCAAGGTAACAGCCAGTCACCACAATCTTAGTCAGAGCCAAATCTTCCAAGTCTCCTCTTATTTTCCAATAATACAGGAACCTGTAACAATGGTTCTTAACATAACCAGTGCATATGACATGTAAACCATGGAATTACCTTGCATAAATTCAACAGTTCCGTGACAAAAATGTCGTTTGTTACAAGTATTAAAGAAGTCCATATATTACAGAGCATAGGGAGACTTGTTGATTCAGTTGGGGGCATCTATAGACCTTATGCATATGATGTCACAGAGCAGAAAGTGCTCCCTCGTCCGGAGGAAAAGCATGTGTCATTGCAAGTTACACCAACAAAATACAGACGGCTGATTTGTCAACTAATCATATAGCCTACACGTGTACGTCTACTACACACACATGTGAAATCTATGCCGTTCGTGCATGTGTGCTTCATTGTTTTCCTTCAAAATGATGTCAGTGTCAAGTCAATGCACATGGTCTATTGCCCTTAGAAAGAATTCAATTATGCATCCTGTATTGACTATACTAAAGAAGCTGCTCTTCAGCCCTACCATTCTATTGTTTTAGAGGGGTACATTATATTGCGAACTCCATCACCTGCGACCTTTGCTAGTGCAAGGAGCTCTGAAATGGATTTCTGTAGATGTTTGGGTCAGTTAGTTGTGTCTTCAGGCTCACTGCTTCACTTACACTCTGGACCTATAGGCAAAAACTTGGAGAGAAACAGTTGACCAGTTTAGGGAGGCCAGTATGTCATGTGACACTGTGCGCTCTGTCACATTATGTATAAGTAGCAGGGACCATCCAGAATCTGGGGGAACAGTACCAACACCAAACCCCATAACTTGAAAAGAGCATTGACTCTGTGAAATATCAGACCATCTTATGAGAACAATATATTCAAGCCAAATTGAGTTTCTTGACTTGAGTGGAACAGTACCAACTTGAAATGTTATTGGTAGTTGTTGGCTTATGTGGGAGTTCACTCACTTCCACTTCAGAGTTGTGACTTCTGGCCAGATGTAGAGTAATGTCACTCCTTAATTTCCAGTACTTTACAAAAACATGCTCAAAAGTTATATCTCTGTGTTCTAAAAGGTTTGCATTTTGGTCTTGTACGAGTACAAGATTTAACGAGACTGGGTTGTATTAAGAAAACTGTCTCTGACTTAATCTTTTTTCTTTATTCCATTACTGTTTTTCTTCCCTTGAAATGGCTGTTATTTTTGGTCATTAGAATATGTCGCAGCAGCTATTGAAGTGTTTGCCTCTTAAGGTGGTGTTCTAACACTAATTAGTAGACTAGCAGCTGTGTGGTAGCTGTTGGCGAAATGTACGTGTGGAAGTTATGTCACTTTTTGGAGTCACAACTCCATTCAGTTGTGACTTACAAGTCCATAGATACTTGACTCCAAAAATATTGCATAGAGTCTTCCAAGCCTGTAAGATAAGCAGTATGCTCCGGCAAAAATCACAATGGTAGCCTGTATTATCACAAACAGTGTAACAGTCTGGGTCTTCAACATCAACCAGTTGCAAAAAGAGTCATGGAACTTTGAAGCAGTTATTTACTCCACCTAAAAAGCAAGAGAGGCCAGATGCTAATATTATAATTTGTTTGATAATGTGGAGGTGGTGGAAGCAATGGGGTTGGGGGGTGGGGTGGGGGAATGGGTACATACTCATCCACATGCCACATATGTGTGTTGACTCCACTTGAAAGCAACATTTCATTCATTTTTCAGACCCTGAAAGACAGTGTGAAATCATTCCGCAGAAATGGCCAAACCATTGCAGTTGCAAACTGCACAGTAAGTATTTACATAAATGATAATGATATAAAACAGATATTTTGTGATGACCAAAGTTACTTAGAAATAGCTAGAAAATCAAAAAGTTATAGGAAATCAATGTGCTACATTTTCTTCTCTTTAAAACAGAAAAAAATTACTGGAGTACTTCTGGCAGCTAACATCGATGGACTTGACATTTATGAGACAGTGGAGGAAGCATTTGCAAAGATGGGTCCATCAACCATTGAAGTAAATGGAGACTTTGATATGGACGCAACAGACAATGGTAATGACTTACCCTTACTCTGTGAAGATGAACAAGATAAAGGGGAAGATACCATTGGGAGAGTTTGATACAAATCATAAATAATTGTAAGATGATATAAAAACATTACTGCATTGCACCAGCTTTCATTAAAAAAAAAGGATAGTTTCTCTGCAGCATGCTGCATAAACATATCCATTCTCATGAATTGCCACAACAGAGGGGTGGAGGAGGGGACAAATGGCGGGATTCAGTATCATTTGCCTAAGTCCCTTGCATGAGTCAAAATAATTTTGCACTCTGTAAGAACTTTCTTAAGGGGTAGTCACACAAACAAATTACACTGTTCATAAAGATATGCAGCATAACTGTAGCAAATGCACAAGAGCCAATCATGTGTGCAGTTGCATCTTGTTTTGTCACATTAAATTAAAGCCAATCACATTGAATGTTATTGTTACAAATATACACACGGTCTTCTGTGGTTACAATCCTGGTCCTTCGTCATACACAGCTGCTGGGTATAGTGTGCTGCGTGTGTTGTTCTGGCTTTGTGTTCTTACGACGACTCTGAAGCTTGCATAAAGTTAACGCAAAATATTTATGCACTTTTCATTTGGTGAATATCAAGCAAGATATGCTACGTAAGTCTGACTTAATTGCAAGTTTTTTTTTCCGTAAGTATCCTTTGTGAATACAGCCCCAGGGGTGTGGCTCTCTCCTTTGAAAAATTTTTAAATTTCCAACTCCCCTAGAAATTTTGAGAGAAAACTTTTTATTGGTTTCGATGAAAAGAGAAACCTATGCAGTCATGATGGCGTGTGTGTATGTATGTGTGTGTGTTTGTGTGGTGTGTGTATGAGGGTGTGTGTGTGTGTTTGTGACACTTTTCTTGTTTACACGATATCTCAAGAAGGGAAACTCTGACAGTTCTCAAAGTTGGTAGGAAGATGCCCCATATTGAGAGAAAAAACCTTATTGTTTTGGTGGGGGTCAAAGGCCATTTGGGGTCACCAGGGGTCAAACTCTGAAAGCCTTGTTTACACGATATCTCAAGTAAGGAAGCTCGGATAGATTTCATACGTGTTGTGTGGATACATTATGGTGAGAGGAAGAACCCTATTGTTTTTGGTGGAGGTTAAAGGTCATTTGGGGTCACCAGGGGTCAAACTCTGAAAAACTTGTTTACACGATATCTCAAGTTAGGAAGCTTGGATAGATTTCATATTTGGCGTGTGGATGCATTTTGGTGAGAGTAAGAACCCTATTGTTTGGTGGAGGTCAAAGGTCATTTGGGGTCACCGGGGTCAAACTCCGAAAACCTTGTTTACACGATATCTCAAGTTAGGAAGCTTGGATAGATTTCATACGTGGTGTGTGGATGCATTATGGTAAGAGAAAGGACCCTGTTGTTTTTGGTGGAGGTCAAAGGTGATTTGGGGTCACCAGGAGTCAAACTCTGAAAACCTTGTTTACATGATATCTCAAGGTAAGAAAGTTGGATAGATTTCATATTTAGTATGTGGATGCATTATGGTGAGAGGAAAAACCCTATTATTTTTGGTGGAGGTCAAAGGTCATTTGGGGTCACCAGGGGTCAAACTCTGAAAACCTTGTTTACATGATATGTCAAGGTAGGAAGCTTGGATAGATTTCATACTTGGTGTGTGGATGCATTATGGTAAGAGGAAGAACCCTATTGTTTATGGTGGAGGTCAAAGGTCATTTGGGGTCACCAGGGGTCAAACTCTGAAAGCTTTGTTTGCACGATATCTCAAGGTAGGAGGCTTTGATAGATTTCATACGTGGTGTGAGGAAGGCTGGATACTTCCCATGGTGTTGCATTTAATCCATCAGAAACCCCCTATGGGTTTTGTCAGAAATCAGAGGCCAGCTGAAATCACCAAAGGCAATTAAGCAAAAATTCCTGAGAATTCCCAAGGTCAAATATGAACATGAAACTGTAATTTTCCAGCACGTTAAGATCACATTCATCCAATGACTGAAAGAAAAAGGACATCTTGGTGTTATTTGGGAGTACACATTAAGTGCTATATTCATCGAAACCGCAATGCATTTTTTGCATTCTGGTTACATTTTATAGCCTTTTATGCTCACCAGGACATGGCCTTAAGCAATAAAACAAGTGTATTCCTGCACAAGGCCGGATGAGCTTCATACAGTTATGGGAGGAGCTAGAAGTTGCATAGTTGGGAGAACTGGAACTGTCTGGGATGATGAAAATTCCCCTTTCAGTAGTAATTAGTGGTCTCCATTGATCTTTTTCTATCTTCATTGACCTTTTACTTAGTGCTTATTGTGATTACCAACACAGATTCAATACTGCACCATGCATATAAATAATTGTCACAATCAGGATTAAAGTGAACCTAAATTTGTACATATTGAAGAAGTTACTACAATATAAAACCTCTAAAGGATACTGTACTATATAAACTTATTGTATCATATCCTTATGCATGTAGCCAAAGTACTTTGGTCCTTCCTTCAAAAAGAAAATACTTCATCTTGGTTTGTAGTCTGGAGCTGCAGGTTGAGAATATACATATGAATAGTAACATGATTAGAAGGATATATGGGAAAATCTACCTCAAAAACATAATGAATGATTTGATTCTAAATTAAGTTTCAGGCAAATGTGTTCTCCCAATAGTTAAATTTTGACACACGCATGGTATATGGAAAGCAATACACTTACTAGGCCTTGGAAGTTGAAACCAATATGCTCAGTGTCCAAACAGCATAGGCTACTTGCATCAGTATAAAAATCTGTAAAATCTGAAATCTTGAGGAGTGAACAAACCAAAATTAGAAAGGAAAGCCTGTATGTTCTTCGAAAGACTTGAATTATATAGTCACTATTTTGTCCATACATGCAAGCTAGCTTTTGGTCATCTAATGAGTTTGAAACCTGTTTATGATTTGGCAGTAGACTGCACTAAGTGGGAACATTGCAATCATTGACCCTCTGCATATATTAATATTGTCCTTCAGTGTTTAACTGTACCTTTTTGCCACCCCTCCTCACTGTCCCCAAATTTTGTCATCAAAACGATAAATTTTAGTCAAACTTGGCTAAAACTTATCTCGACTATGTCAAAATATCTCTTTTAGAGTGATGTATACTTATTTTGGGTACTATGAACATAATGTATAATTTTTTGGACAAAAGAGGAAATCCAGCAAATCTTAAAATTATATGCTTGCATATTCACATTTTAGAAGGTCTCATTGAATTCAGAATGCCCTCTAGACTGATGTGTAAGCGATTGCCTAAAAAAAATTCCCATACGTTGTACCGTACCAAATTTTGCATTTCCATAGAACTTTATTTTGAAGTGATGGTGAAGGGATCATGAAGAAAATGAAATGGCCATCCATATTCATAAGTCATTTGGCTTGAAACCCCAAGTTTGAGTAACTGCTTTGGAAACTGACAAAGTTCATGCAGGAAAAGGATTTTTACAGCGTGGGAAGTTCATTGCAGTCTATGCATTCATTTCATTCACCTGTTAAGGATGGGTTCATACACCATTCCCATATATCTGTGGCATGTAAAGATGTTTGGGTGGGTCTTGCTATGCAGATATAAAATTCATTCATGCTTTTAAATATTCTCACTTCCCATGTGCACAGTGCATACAATGCAAGCATCACAGTGTGCATTGACCTGTGTGTACGGGACAGTGTGGGCATGTGACAAAGTACACAGCTAATTTCTGTGGTAATTCTAGGATTCTAACATTCACATCTTAATTCATAAGAAGGACAACTACTTCCCCCCAGGCAGATGATTTTCTCTGCCAGTGTCACATACACCTCTGATAGCCACACAAAACTTACTTTATTTTTTGCAAAGTTCCCTGGACTCTCTGGCAAAGAGCCATGGGGTGAAACTAACTACTCCCGAAGGACTTTCGATTTAGTACACAGCAATTGCCTATAATTGATTTTCAAATATATCATGTTTCTTTCCAGACTGTTGTAAATATCAATTGTTATATTGTTCCTTATTTTGATACATGCACTCAGAAGTGTATCTGTACTTTTCCGTTTGTACTATTCCATTTTTCTGTATGTGTGCTCATATTGTACTCATGGCTTAGTACTTGTACTCACAGAGTTTGAAAATTAGGTGCCCATACTTATACTCAGGACATTGCAGCTGATCTCATACTGGTTCCCAGAGGCAAACACTCGTACTTGTACTCAAGTTCATTTTCTGCAATCAAACTTGCACTCATGGCTTCATACTTGTTAGTGGTGGCTGTATACGTGTAATTACAGAATTTGAAAATCAGGAACTCAAAATAGTAAAAATTAGGTACTACTCATACTGTTGAAACTGAGGAACTCATACTGGTGAAACTGAGTTACTCATACTGGTGAAAATCAGGTACTCATACTGGTGAAAATCAGGTACTCATACTGGTGAAAATCAGGTACTCATACTGGTGAAAATCAAGTACTCATACTGGTGAAAATCAGGTACTCATACTGGTGAAAATCAAGTACTCATACTGGTGAAAATCAGGTACTCATACTGGTGAAAATCAGGTACTCATACTGGTGAAAATCAGGTACTCATACTGGTGAAAATCAAGTACTCATACTGGTGAAAATCAAGTACTCATACTGGTGAAAATCAAGTACTCATACTGGTGAAAATCAGGTACTCATACTGGTGAAAATCAAGTACTCATACTGGTGAAAATCAGGTACTCATACTGGTGAAAATCAAGTACTCATACTGGTGAAAATTATGTACTCATGCTGGTGAAAATCAGGTACTCATACTGGTGAAAATTATGTACTCATGCTGGTACCCAGGACATTGTATTTAATCTCATACTTCTACTCAGAGCTAAGCTTGTGGTTTGTACTCTCACTACAGGTCTGTTCATTTCCTCCTTGCAGATTATGATGAAGAACGCTTCTAATGTGCTACCACTATATCCCGCATAGCCATCATTTCACTGACCGCTCAAGACTTCACATTTGTGAATTTATACTTCTGGAACATTTTCAGCAACTCATAATTGTAAGAGGCATGTATTTGGAATATGCAAGGCAGTACCATTTCATATATATAGATACATAAGGGAGAAAAATGCATCTTCATTTATAAAACCAAAGGAAGTAAAGGAATATAATGCAAGTGTTCAACAGTATAAGTAACTCTCCTGGAAGCCAGTTTGCTAACACACAAGGCCTTGTGATGGATTTTATAATCCCAAATGAAGTTCCATTTCATTGAAGCATTTTAGGTACATGAATATGTGACAAATAATGATAATGATTTGGATTTATATAGCACCTTTATATGTAACATCTCAAAGTGCTTCACAATCATTACCCCTGGTCATTGGTAACTTGTCAAACCCACACTATATAGTGCACATCCCTTGCTGTTCGTACCCAGCACACTGAACAGAATGCCACTTCTTTGTGTCCCCTAGGGGACTTCCCATAGGAGCAGCCACAAATGCATCACTATACGAGTTACCTCACAGGTACCCATTTAACCCCTGGGTGGAGAGAAGCAATCAAGATAAAGCATCTTGCTCAAGGACACACATAATGACCCAGGTGGGAATTGAACCATCAATGCTTAGATCACAAGTCCAGCACCTTAACCAATAGGCCACCATGCTCTCTAGTGACAAGTGTCATGTGAGTTTTTAACTGTAAGAGCCTCAACAGCAGGCAGCCAGTGCAGAGCACATGAGGGTTTGAAACAGGTGTTAGAAGGAACAAATGTGGCGCAGGAAGTTCACCATGAGTATTAATCCATGTGTGTGATGTAAATGTAAACTATTATAGTTATTAGGATTACCTAACACAGAATTTATTTTGTTCTAGAGCAATTTTACAGAACACCAATGACTTAGAAAAATTGTGAGAAAAATTCAAAACTTGGTACGTAAATGGTCTCAAAAAAGTTGAAATTTTTAATGTCCATTGTCTAGCACACAGGCTGTAATGAGAAGCGAGGATATGTATCTGTTCTGTTGTGGTAGACAAGTATTTGCATGTCAGATGCCTTATCATCTTGAACTAAAATATAGCAGGTGAAAAATGTTCACAATGACAGCTTTCCTTTCAATTGCAAGGAAAAGTCCTCCAAGTGAAAGGTTGAAGTAGCTAATAATACCTCATTCATTAGTTTCATTTGTCTCTTCATAGTATGAAGATTAAATGTACACCAAATCTGTACTTGAAGTTTTATACCTTTAGAAGGCCATCCTTGATTCTGTATTCAATTTTCATTTATTATGTCACATTCTTGTAGTCTTATTTTTCTTACCACTTTATTCTATGAAGTTATATATAAATAGAAATAAGGTTAATTCATGGCTGGTAAGTACAGATTGAAGCCTTCACTGACAGCATTTCAAAAGCAATATGCCAGGTATTCCTTATATGTGTGCTGTCAGAGTATACCCTTTGTTAGTTAGAAGTGAAACATATGCCTGCTGTCATTGTGTCCCTTTGGGTAAGAGCCTACATTTGCCTGCTGTCATTGTGTCCCATTTGGTAAGAGTCCTACATGTAGCTGCTGTCATTGTGTCCCTTTTAGTATGAGTCCTTCATTTGCTTGCTGTCATTGTGTCCCTTTTGGAGTACCACATTTCAGGTAGTAGTCCATCTAGTGTCACACCTAGGAGTGAATTAGTTTTACTTGACAGTGCATATGCATTTAATTATTCTTTAATGCCATTATTTATAACATTCCTTCTTTTGTATGTTACTCTAGGTTTATTTCAAGATATTTTATACTTTTCTTGGAATTGCAAACTTTCTTCAGTATAAACCATTGAATATTAGTAATATACAATTACTGCTATACATTCCTACCTTCCATGCATGAAGAGTATAGAAAGGATTACTTAAATGCCAGAAGGGGTGTTCAAGATGTAGGTTTCACCATCCTTTTTACCCTATCTTCACCTGTTTCTCACAACAGCAGAGGTGCAAAACCTACATTTTGCCTTTGAAAGTTTGCCCCTCGACTTCCATTCCTGTTAAAACTGACACTGTTTGCACGATACACTTCCAGAAGGCAAATAAACTGAACCAGTCTCATTGCTAGTAAGGACTGAAAATTTTATGTAAATTTGTGATGCTGTTCATTGGACAGGTTGTCAGGTAAAATGCATATGCATACATTCTCTGTGACCCTAGTAGGCTTCATCAAATTTGAATTGTTCTAGGACATTAATGTTGGTCAGTGACAGTTACTTCTATATATCAGATTTGCAGACATGTATAGTTCCCATGCATGATGTTGGACACATGGTATTACTATGACCAATAATGGGTGTTACATGCTATGACACTCTTGCTATAATCTCATGTTTGCATAGCCCTGCGGTAGACCGTGCTCAATGGGGTGGTATAATTCACAGTCCAGTGAATAACTGATGAATGGGCCAACATGTGCCTCATTGCTCATGGGTTATATTAAACAGCACAAGCTTGCTAACAGGTTGTACAAAAAATTTGCTTATTAGAAGAATCCTCGTTCTAATTCATCATTAATGAACACTGCTAGACTATCCAAGAAATAGGCTAGTTTGTCCATGTTGCAAAGCATAATGTGTACATTATTTTTTTAGCACAAAGTTCACATAATGATGTTGTTCTTAAGCTAAGTCTTATTATGTGTATTGTCTGCATTTTTCATAATCTTTGAGTTACTTCTTCAAATAAGATATATAGGACTAGTGAATATTTGTATAGTGTGACTTTCGACTGACGGATGTCGTTCATTATCTTTTGAAACAAGCAGTGTGTTGTGATGTACAATGGAGCGTCCACATTGACAGACTACTTTGCTGTTGATGCTGTATAAACAAATTAAAAACTGGCTAATCCATCAAAGCTTTACAGGTGTATTATTTAGCAGACAATGCTTTAAATGGAGCGTTTGAACCAAGTGATCAAGGTATTCTGGGATTCATTGCGTGTACAGTTGAAGTTTCACAATACTGTACAAAGAACAAATAGTGTTGCATCATTAGCTTACAATAGCATTTGTAGATAGGCTTTTAAATGGTTTTATAGTGTGCTTGTAATGATGGGGCTGTTGGTCACAACAGCATTAATGTGAACTAGCCATGTAATCTATCACATACATCGAAGTAACAAATTTCATTGAAAGTACAAGGCTTGGGAAGAAATGTGTACATTGTGAACACCTGTTCTGCTCTCATCAGGTTTCCAGAGGATGTGATGGAAGTTTGTACATACTAAGGCAGAACAATCTCCTTGTAAATTTAATTCAACAATGCCAAAGAATGAGATTACTGGTGCTACAAATTAACGTGCAAATTGTGAACTAAAGCGAAATAAAGGCATAGCAATAGTAATCGTATTTCTTCCAAAGATTTTAATGTATATTATACAGATCTATTTTATACTTTCAGGTATACATATTGACCAAATGTGTTAAGGACTAATTGAACCAAAACTTTGTGCCTTTTTATATAGAACATAAATGTTAGTAGCTGTACATAGAAACAAGACTAAACATAAGCTGTTCTAGCTTTTACATGTATTGCTTTCTTAATCAGGTTTATATATCATGTAATGAAGTGTAAATAGCAAAATAGTTTTGATGTGCTATTTCTCTGTTTTTCCTAAGTTTACAGATGTAAATCTTTCATATAACTTTCACACTTGGGAATTTAAAAAACATTTAAGAATGAACTCCCTTCCTACCATCCCCAGCAGAACTGTTACAAATCTGGAAACAGTTGGGGTAGTGACAAGTAAAATTTATAAAATGTTGCTTTGCAAAATAGACTATTTTGAAAATAACTGTAATGATATGTTTAAATACAATAGCAATAATAATGTTCTTGCATAGTGCTCAATCATTTGTTTAAAAGACATAGCTCCATAAGTGCTTTTTGAAAGAAGTAGCTTACATTCAGCATGATTTAGAGAAAACAGGTGGGTTTTAAATATCATTGTCACTTGTATACAGTGTAATTTTCGACTACATATGTACGTGTGTGCTGGGGTACTTTTTTATTATTTTCATGGACAATTTTATTTGAAGAGACACATACCCATATTTGAAGGGCATAAGCAGTTGCCCTGCCCATTATTGCATGGAGACATCATATATTAAACCAATAAAATTTCTGTGTATTTCTGTAACAAGTAGTCAAGGTCAATCCTTCATGGCATTTAGCCACACAAATACTTCACACCACAGATAAACAAAGATGTTATCTTTAACACATGGAAATATTTGATTGCCAAACGATTTTTACATAAAAAGAGTAGTACATTACAGTATGTTAAGTATACTTGGGTATATAAATTTGACAAATCCAACCAGCAGGTCAATCTTAATAATATAAGACCATTCCTAAAGATCTCCAGTTCATTGCTACAATCTTGGACAAAACTCGTTGGGACATTGCGTTGCGTTGATTCGCAAAAGGGTAGGTGTCTTTTCGTTGTATCCTGCCTATTACTTTATATTAAAGTAATTTACCAGAAATAAGTTAAAAGGTACTTGAATGTATATTCATTTCACCTTTATAACGCAGTAGTAACTTTCATTTGAGTAGCTGAAACTACGCAGAAAACATCATTTTTCTATTGAATTTGTTCTCGTAAATCGCTCATTTGATCCAATGGTTATGCAACTTTACCACTCATGGTAGATTATGTTGAATGAGTCACAAAGATTAAGACCAACAAGAAAATTAAGGAAATGCCAAATTGGACAATTCATTATATTTCAAATTGACATAAAACAAAATGTTAAATAGGACTTAAGTACAAGAATATATGTTGTTTCAACTTTCATCATAATGTCAAAGTGAGAGTAGTAATCCAAATGTGAAGAAAGTGATAGTGAAACTGTTGCATCACAATAATTAGACAACATAAATACTGGATGTTGTGACAACCTAAAACATACTTTCATTTGTTGAAGGCCTACTTAACAAGCCTTACAAAAAGATGTACACGAATGTCAGCTGGCAAGATCTAGACCCTGAGTGTCTCACACTTGGGGTATTTGGTAAATTTGCATGGACTCCTCCCCTTTCTTATTAAGATAAGTTTATATTTGGCTGATTATTACAGTCATATAATCTTAACTGACTTATGTACTCTTTCTGACAACAGATAGGAGGCAAATGTCAGATTGGGGACAAGGTTTTAAATCCACGATCTAGATAAACATCATAAAGTACCTGAAGTAACTTGGTGTATTATGTTCCTTTAAATCTATCATCCATATTTTACAGTACCAGTACTAAAAGAAAGGCATTTATATATTGCTCTAAAAGAAAGCTGCTGTGCAAATGTAACTTTAAGTGTTTTCTTCACCAAACTCCTTAACAATATTTTGCTCCTTACCTTGATCAGGGGTTGGGAACCTATGGTCTATAGCCGGATTAGGCCTGCCATGGTTAAGTCCAGCCTGTAAGGGATGTTTAAATCAAACATTTTTGAGGGTGCAGAGGAAACTGCCTTCCTCTTATCAGCATTTTCCCATATCACTGATCAGTAATTGGCCTGCACCACTGAAGGTTTCTGACCCCTGACCGAGGTCTATCTGAGTACCTTACTTGGTTCTGTAAGCATTTTGCTTTCTGCTTTCTGAAACTCATATTACCCACGTGCAGATGTCAAGTTATTCAATCAATAAGATAATTTTACTATTTCATTCCAGTAATACAAAACATGTTATAAATATAGAATTTATTCAGTACTCTTTCATATCTGTAATATCTAAAAGTTACTCCAGAACCTATTTTTCCAATGCTATATGTGTGTGCATAAACTGCAGTAAAAATATTTCTTAATAAAATTTATTATATCCAGCAGTCAAATAAATGCTCTAAAATTAACCATTTGAAGTATGTACAATCACTTTGTCTATGGAATGTTTATTTTTAAATAGTTAAGGTGAAGTAGGTATTTGGCTGTAAAGACAACAACCATGAATGGAAATGATACAGGCCTGATGAAAAATTAATAAAACACATCAAGCTAAGAGTTATAAGTTATACAGAGTATATTACATTTCAATTCAAATTCTGCAGAATTCATATCGGACATTGTCAAATATGACCATGCTTAAAAACATACTCAGTTTACTAACTGGAACTCCAACCCTAGACAATGTGGACTATCTAGTTCCACTTTAATGCTACAATTTTAACCACAAAGATGCATTTACAGGCACATACAGACACTAAACAATTTTTACCAAAATTGCACCATCCATATTAATTAAGTCCCTGGTACCTCACACTGTTTATTATAAGAAAGTACAAAATGAAAAGGGATTGGTTGTTAGGTGAAAGCAGTAAATCACACTATTGTTGACACACAAGTAGCATCAAAATCACTCAGGATACCCTCTAGTCAACTCAAGATTTCTACAAAATGGGAGCTACTATTTCACTTATCAATTCCTAGTAAGTCTATGTTAATAAGGTTTATTTTTAACCTTGTGGTGATACCTTCAATTATTTAACCAGAGCATCCCTTCCTTGACATCAATGTTAGAGTTCCTTAAACAATTAATTTCATGCCGTTAAGTTAAACAACTACGCTCAACATATAGCAGTCCTCGAATTCCTCACATTTCAAAATCTGCATCCCACAGTATCTCAACTGTACACTTTCAACATTCAATACTCCCACTTCCATTATAAAAGTGTAATATGCATAGACAAGGAATGACGATAGTACTGTTTAAAGTCCATCTATTGTTTTGGTACTTACAGAGAAATCACCATTTTCTCTTTAATATTGAACACCCAACTTTTAGTCCAACTGTCAGCTAATCTCCCACTTAATACGAAAAAGAGAGTAAGCAAGCAACTTCATTCTTACACTTGTTACTTGCCATATGCATGTCATACCGTGTCCTTATGGATTACAACTGAAAAATTGACTCCTCATCGCCCCCAAGTGACACCTGGTTCAAACGAAGCATTTGTACACCAGGGGACACTTTCAAGGAGAAAGAGAACCCTGGCTAATATGCCTAGATAATTCTGGATGTAAAAAATTGCACAAGTAAAAGCTTTAAGTGCAAATTAAAATCATTGAGTAGGAAGTAATCTGACAAGGCTTGCCAGCCAAACTTGCTAAATGACAGTAAGAACACACCAAGGGGACATGACATGTGCTAAGCAACATCATGATTCCCTCTGAAAATGTACTTGAGTTCAAGGGAAATTAAGAAGACCTGGGCCCTGTTCATAAAGAGTTACAGCCAATCTTAAGTTTGATCTACCATGCAATCCTCCTATTGAAATCTTAACCCTTTCAGAAAGAGGGCCTATGACACATAAACTTTGAGGTCACACCATTGTGGAAATGAACTACATTAACTACTGAAGGGCCCAATATTAACAGTGACCAGTTGCCAGTGACCACCAGAATTACCAAAAGTAACAGGCAGGTTATCCTATGAACAACTGAATTTCACCAAAGCAGAAACCCATTGCATCTAGTGCAACTTCAAAATTTCCTTAAAGATAATTAAATTTTCTTTGGGATGACCAAAAAAGCAGACAGACTGTGGAATGGCCTTCCACAAAATTTTTCTAAAATTGAGCCCTGTATGAGAAGTTGAAGTCCACAGCCCTGGCTGGAGCAGATCACTTGATGAATGATGCAAGGAGATTGTGGATATTTCACATTTAAGCTTTTGCCAGCAATGGAGAGGCCATTTCCAGTTTCCCTCATTGCATTCTTTAAAGGAAAATCTGAATTACACATAGAAGGACTGTAATTTCCATATATATACCAGTGCAGAAAAAAACCTTATGACTCATCACAAAGCACAATCTTTTCACAGAAGACTTCTGGTAGCTTTTCTTTCTTCATGACACATGGCATGCAAAGACAACTTTCATGGAAGGATGATACTGGATAGTAAATTATGCTATAGTTACTTTGTGCAAATTGATTTTGATAAAATTAAAATGTAGATCAAAGAAAAACCTTGCTTGGAACAATATTCAGCAGTGGGTCAACTGAAGCTCACCCATTGTAGCTTCCATACTGTGATTTGATTTGTTGCACTGATCGGCAACCAATTTGACCAAGCTATTTTGATGTGACATCCAGTGGGTAGTTTGTCATACTGTACTGTGTATCATTACTTAGTGCATGGACAGTGAAATATAACCATGGCTTACATGACTGGAGCTGTGTTGCTTGGTATTCTTTTCATAATCAGTCCTGATACTGAACTAACTACAATGCACATTCATTCCATAACATTGAAGGCTCCCAGATTGTGCTAGAGAAACTTTAAACAATTGCAAAAATTAACATTAAATTCATTGATAAGGAAGGTGCCTTGGGTAGACTCCACAACAAAATTAAGCACACATTTTGGAATGTAAAGGTAGAAGCTAGGAAAGGTGGTAAAATGAAGTTATGAGTACGTGGCAAAAAGAGATATAGGCCAACAAATTGAATCTTAGCTATATGTTGTATACTTTCATAACAACATGTAGTAAGAAGTGTAGCTGGTTAGTACACAGCAGTACAATCAGTGAGTACAGTTAAGAAGTAAATGATAGAGACAGTATCAGAGGTTTGGGGTGCCCCCTCACCTAGGGATTTCAAACTGGTTGTTAAACATTGCCTCAATTTGAATGAAAGAGTGGAACCATGGTTTAAAAACAAAGGCTTGGTGATGAATTCACTTTCTCTTTTGCAAAGCGTAATACACTGAGTTTATGATTTGCTGGAAATATCACATGAGGGACAGTAAATGTTGGTATCAATGAAATAAAAGAGTACTTTCAAAACCTTGAAGAGTCTCTGAATGAAGTTGATCCGCTCAACATGTGCAACTTTGACAAGACAAATCTCAGCAATGACCCGGGGTCTAAGAAGGTTACAGTGCCTAATGGTATGAAGGATGTGGAACATGTGCAAGAAAATCTAATGACATCAATTTCTTTCATGGTGCGTGGAAATGCAGCAAAAAAGTTGCTTCCACCATTTACTGTCCATAAAGGCCAAAACTTGAATAACTTGTATGTAAACTGGACTAGTGGTGTAAAGAAGGGAACCAAATATGATGTGGCTGGTTAATATTAGAGCTTTTGATCAAAGTTTTTTTCGAGGACTTTCTTCCCCATGCATTTAAATACGAAGGCACCAAAACATTAATTCGAGAAAATATGCCGAAGAGTTTTGACGAAAAGTTTTGCAGTTGTGTATTATTATTATTATTACTATATTGTATACATTTTATGACTTGCACGACTTCGCATAATTTCAAAAGTCTCGTTCTTACACCAAATTGACCACAATTAAGAATGTTTAAAATTATTTCTTCCCTAGTATTTTTTCAATAAATTGAGATGTGCTCTTTCATGATTGTTTACCTTTGTTATATGAATTTTTTCACAAAAATCTTGTAACCTGCCAAATATGGCCCAAAGATGCACTAATTTGGCAGGGGATTTTACACCCCAGGGACTACAAATAAAGAGGGTGTAACACGCTACCCCCATGACCCAATTACACTTCCCCCAAATGTGTATACACTACTGAAACACTTGTAAGCAGCTGTATCGGATTATGATGCAAGTGAAAGCAGCAGAAACTTCCGTTTTCTCGATAAGAAATATTTTTGCACTGGATTAGTTCAGATGATATGACTTAGAATGTCATGCACCAACTTTCCCTTCTTGAAACAGGTGGTAGTTTACACATTCCTAAAGGCCGAGATAGGACATATACCAGGACAGTACTGAGAATATACACGACACAGTCATATACTTTTCTTAACACCGAGGAGAATCCAAAGAAAGGAAGCAAACCTGAATTTTTTTCTCAGGCTAAAACTCGTGAGGATTCTGACAAGGAACACAAATGAGCAACAAAATGAAACAATTAGTTCAATGCCATCTTCAAGCAAGAGCAGCCCCGCAGTTGAAAACTGCCAAACTAAACATGGATACCCCATTTGAGAGTACTGATTCAAGCAAACATGGTGCTGAGCGTAAACTTCAAGATAATTAGTTCATGGAAATCACTTGATTGGGCAAGGAAGGTTTTGAAAATGGTAGGCACACCAAGCAAGTTTGTAGAGTACAGGGAATGAAATCTTTGATGGCTATGGGTTCATTCAACTTAGAAAAGCAGACATAAAAAAAACATGGGGAGACACTGGACCACAAAAAAGCAACTGATCTGTGCAGGGCTGCAGAATGGACCAACTTGGTGGCATTAATTCACTGCCAAAGCAATAGGCAACAGAGAAAAGGCTGTCATCGCTGCAATGTCCAGTATTTACTTCACCGTCAAAAATGACTTGGGCATGAATTAGTATAATAGGCTGAATAAGCATACCGAAGGTAATGGGTGCAGCAATATTTCTCATCTAAAAGTAGAGGGAAATGTAAGCTACACACACCACTCCATCGTCAAAGTAATGGTACACTGCATAGCATCATTTACAACAGCATTTAGCTAGTGTCCACGTCAAGAGTAGGTTATATGTATGTAAAACTTGTCAGAAAATGTTTTCAAGACGAGACAACCTACTAAGACACCAACTTCAACACAACGTAGACTCATACCTGCAAGTGGGAAAGTCAAGGAAAGTGTGTGAGAGACCAACCAGAAGTACAGAGGTGGCCCTACCTGGAATATCTGACGGCATTAGGGTCCCCACTTCCCCAAACACCACAAACCCCCAGGGAGAAGACGAAGCAGGAGACAAAGCAAGAGACTCAGGAGGAGATTAAGCACGATACGGAGCAGAAGTGGAGAAGGAGACACCCCTGGGAGGTGGTGGTGGAAGGGAGGAAGCAGAGGCGGTTTCACGGGCGGATCAGGGCGAACGGTCAGCAGAGTCGGTATTTAAAGTAAAACTGAACCAGGGAATGGTCTTTCAGAAAGTGATCCGCACCACCACCTACCCCGATGGACGAGTAGTGGTGGAAGAAGAACAAGAGGTGAAGAGATGTGATTGTAATTTTCGTTAAGCATCGTTTGTAATTTAGTGGCCCAAAGAAAGAAAAAAAAAACAAAAGAAAAAAAATACAGCTTATGCCTCTACTGTCATTTTGTATTTCTATCTTCTATACTATTCTCTGTTAAAATTTTAATGCGAGGCGCATTCTTGGAAGATGGGGGTGGTGTAACGAAATTGCATTGGTGGCTATTTGTCGCCCTCATATAGTCTTACCGATTGGTATCAAATCGGAAGCCGCGGTATGCACATGTCTTACGAATTCCTGGAGAAGCCAGTTTCCCGGACCTCATTGGTCCTTTCCCCCCACGGAAAGGCAGTCCGTGGTACCCACTGAAGCACACAGTGTACGCGAACATGGGGGTGGGAGTTGTAGGGTTCCAGTCCACTGATTGGGTAACAGTCAACTAGCGCCGAGCATGTGGGGCTCATATGGTCGCATATGAAGCTACCACGAGGAGGAAACCACAGACACTTGAAGACAGAATTTCTCCCGGTAGACAATACTCACGCTGTCCGAGGACTTAATTAGAAGACGAAAGCCACTGCTAGACGAGCTAGGAAAAGGGCTGATAACAACTTAATAAAGATGCTGGAAACGAGGCGAGAGGCTAGGGGTACGTTCTGGTAAGAATAATCGAAGGGCTGGGTGGTCAATTAGGAGGGCAAGAGTTAAGCTGGCTGTACTCCGCTGTGTTAGAAATTATCTAGGATTAAGTCGTAACAATCGATAAGGGCCGGGGAAGTTGTTTAATCCACACCTTAGGGAGGGCCGGCAAGGCATGGAATTATTAGAATTAAGTAGTAGAGCCTGTAGGACGGTATCTAAAAAGGTTGAGTTAACCTGGAGGGGAAATACTTACTCCAGGCAGGGAGCTGCTATTGGGTATACTATGTTTAATACGTCATGTGTAAGCAATATTCACTTTATAGCCTATCCCCGGGCGGCGCGTTAACTTTTGGCGGCGCATTACATATCTATTAAAAGGTGTGTGGGGTTACATGTTATTACTGTTCACTCACAAGTTGTGTGCATTTACTTCTCTGGGGGTCATTGTCTAATAAAAACTGAAATAAGGGTATGAGATATTTTCTGAAATCATACAGAATAAGGATATAACTTCACTGCTGTGCATATCATGGGTTAGTTACATTTTCTCATGTAGAGAAGTCGTATGTGTTGTTCAGTAAATTTCACCATCTTGATGGAGCCTCACACATAAAGTTGTGGATATGCCACCCAAAAGACCTGTTTTTTCCTTGGCAGTTAAAAACTAAAATCCCCCACTATTAAGAAGATATGATGGACTTTTTTAAATTTCTTTAACCGTTCTCAAGATACACTTCTTCAAAGTTAGATGGTTTCCTGGAGTAACTTATTGCCTATGCAAAAAATAATAATGTTGACTCTGGAATTGTGCAAAGAGCTAGAATAATTACTCATCAGATAGTTTACAGTTTGATAAGTGCTATTTATATTTTCAAGAAACAAGTTCAAGTTCCATAATAAATGCATCAGGGTATATGAATGCCACAAGTGTCCTGAAATGAAGATTGGAAGAACAAAGACTATCACTTACCACATCTGGCGAGTCCAACACCACAAATTTGCATATTTCCAGTACCTAATATTTATTCTTAATACAAGTATGAAATAGAAATGACCCTGTATTATAGCTGGACATTTGATGAAATTTGATGGGAATAATGGTTTTTCTGGGTTTTTAATGCTTTTTTCACCAAATGTCCAACTATGTAATTTCATTTTACCTGACCGTTTAGAATGTCAGATGCCACACATGATTTTGAAGTCAGTACTCACTGCTTCATGTTGCACATGTGACAGCTTTCTTGATCTCTATTACTCCTATGGCTGGTGTGAGAAGACACTTATATCGCTAACCTTGTTAGTTTTATTTGTGCAGTTGTATGTGACAGTATTTATATTTGCTCAAAAGTGATACCGTACACAGTGGTCTATATGTGCTTTTCAATTGTCGGGGTTTACTTGATGAAGTGAAAACAAAAACTGTATAGTCCCAGTCTGCCTCTTTATGTACTAAGCGAAAATTTGTAGGGAGCACTTTTGGCGACTCCCTTATAGTATTATACACGATGCAGCCTAAGATTTTTCAAGCTGAGTTTCCCCAAGTATCTAGTCACTCTGTTGTAATCAGTAGCACCCCCTGGTGAATAAAACTATGTGGTTTCCCCTTTCAGAGAGCAGTAAGAAAAAGAGGAATCCTACTTACAAGAGACCAAGACTTCGCCACCTCGGACTTCACTCGCTACATATTTTATTGTCGTGTGACCTTTCGGAAGTTTAATTTGGAATCAAGATGCAATATCAAGTAAGAAGAAAATGACGGTTACCATAAAATTAGTGTAGTGGAAAGAAAAATCTGTAGAAGCTCAGATAAAAAAATAAAAAAATTCCTTAACTCACTGAATAACTCACTTATACACACCAAACACACGATTTGGTTGCAATAGGTTTGCATTATCCATTTGTAATTTGTCATGTTACAGTGAGGTAAACAATGAAGACGAACTCAACCTCAAATTGCGAAGAACGACAGAACTGGTTAATCAACGTGCAGAAGGAAATGCTGTACTAGCGAACAAACCAAACAATCCTCCCAAGTCAACTTCAGAAACAGAAGATGACCTACAGTGAGAAAGCAGCACCAACGTGCCACTTATGGGCCACCATCTCCTTCTGAAGCTCGATGTGTTTTCTGAAGATTATGTCCATCGATCTGACCATCGACCAACTGCAAATGACTTTCACCCTACAAAAACCCTTTCAGTGGTGACACAACAAAAGGCACCGGTGATGTGTGCCGAAACATTTCTTTTCCCAAAGCTTTTGGTCTTGCAGAGTATTGCAATGAGTAGGATTTAGACTGACTGTACAAGAACCACTGGTGAGAGTTATGCACCAGGTTCCAAATAAAAGCAAAGCTTAGGAATACGTACAACTTTCACTTACAGATGTCCATGATCCAAGAAGTGATGGACACAGCAAAAGAAGTTTTTAAAACACAAGAGACTGCTTTCAAGATCAACGTTGGCTTTGGATTTATTCTTCGTAACGTCGAAACATGTCAGCTTCAATATTACTACGCTTCCACCAACACCCGGCTTCTAACTGAGCCAATGTTAGTGACAGGACAGACCAGCTTTTTAAAGTTCTTGAGCTCCTTATCTTCAAAAGACCCTGCCCACCACATACGATTGGCCCTGCCCAAATCCAGATGGGTCGTGGAAATGGTGACCAATGCTACGTTTTATGTGTTCAACTTAAGAGATCACCCAATTGGAGGTGCGAGCAGATTACCAAAGTTTATTACATGCAATAAAGCCATCGTGAGTCTGCAGCGGGACAGACATAACAATCGCAGGTACGATGACAATCTCTGTTTCTTCAGGTGTTTGGCATTACACAAAGGTGCACCAGCCAAAGCTTTAGAAAAGAAAGCCATGAAATTGTACAAACAGATGTATAGCATAAAACCAAGTCTTTGAGGGTGTGCTTTTATCGAAATTACACAACGTTGAGACTCTTTTTGAATTGAACATTGTCATTTATAAGTTGACTCACCTACCGAAAGATCCTGATGCTGCAAACAAAGACAAAGGGAACCCCTCCACTTCACCCAAACTGACAGCACATGTCATTCGCCGATCATTGACACAATGTACCTGAATTTATGCAGGCATCATTTCTCCTACCGTACATCCAAGATATCAACAAGTAAGCAAAATCATACTGTAGTAGATTCGTAATTCCATGCTATTCCATGCTATTAGTGACTGACCCTTTAAGTATAATGATTACTCATGATTGTATCATCATTGTCCTACCACGTGTATGTTCCAATTATTCCTTAGTTATACCACTTGTGATTTAGCCCTATAATAGATAAGACGTGCAACTATATACATTCTTTCGTGTGGTCTTTTATAACGGGAATACCACATAAACTGGCGACGAGGATTTAAAAAAGTTTATTATCCAGTGTTATTTTACATCATTTTCGTCATAATGGCTCGACTTTTTGGAAAATTGGACGAGTTTAACAGTAAAAAAGAGGAGTGGACCCAGTACGTGGAAAGACTGAACCACTTCTTCACAGCGAACGATATAACAGAAGAAACCAAGAAACAATCAATTTTCTTGAGTTTAATTGGGGCCGATGCCTACAAATTGTTAAGGAATCTGGTCTCGCCAGAGAAACCTGGAGATAAAACTTATAAGGACTTGGTGGAAATTATGGGAAAACACCAAAATCCAACGCCATCGGAAACCGTGCAACGCTGTAAGTTCAACAGTCGTTTTCGCAAGCAGGGTGAGTCCGTTTCTTCATACGTAGCAGAATTAAGAGCTTTAGCCGAATACTGCAATTACGGTACCACCTTAAACGATATGCTTCGAGACAGATTGGTTTGTGGAATTAACAATGATCGTATACAACGGAATTTGCTATCAAAATCGTCACTGACATTTGAAACAGCATTAGAAATTGCCATAGGCCTAGAAACTGCTTCAAAAAACGCAGACGACTTGAAGCAAACATTTCAACAAGCGACGCCCACACACCATTCCGAGCAGAGCGTTCAGTTTATTCCCAAGGGGAAAGGAAAAGTAGGAAAATCAAATCTCAAGTCCGGGCAAAAGACTGCCTGTTATCGTTGTGGGGGTATGAATCATGCACCACAGGACTGTTGGTTCAAAGACAAAGCTTGTAATGAATGTGGCAAAATAGGCCACAAAGCAAAAGTATGCAGATCAAAGAAAGTGAAACAAGTAAATGACACGAGCGACAATTATGAACCTAGCCAGGAACCCGGCCTAGAGTACCTCTTTTACGTCCGTTCCAGGAACAGAGGACCGATAACGGTTCAAGTGAAGGTCAATGAGAAACCTCTCACAATGGAACTGGATACGGGAGCATCGTTGTCTCTGATGTCACACAAAACATTCAAAAAAATGTGGCCTAATGCATCTCTCGAGGAAACTGATGTTTAAATACTTACACGGGAGAAGAACTGAAGGTTTTTGGTATGACTAAAGTGAAAGTACAATACAATGAGCAAGTGGCTACACTACGGTTATTTGTTGTGGATGGAAATGGTCCGTGTTTATTCGGGCGTGACTGGTTAACAAAAATCAAGGTCGACTGGAGTAGGGTGAACGCAGTAACAAGCGGTTCACTGGAGAACATTCTGAAAGAACACAGCGATGTTTTTAAAGAGGGATTGGGAACATTAAAGGGGCACCAAGCCAAAATTTATGTTGACCCCCAAGTTCCGCCTAAGTTTTTCAAAGCTCGGAGTGTCCCGTACGCTATGAGGCTTAACGTAGAAAAGGAATTAGAGAGACTGGAAAACGAAGGTATTATAGAGCCGGTGCAGTTTGCAGAATGGGCTGCACCAATAGTGCCTGTGTTGAAAAGTGACAAAAAATCGGTACGGATATGTGGAGATTATAAAATGACTGTGAACCAAGCGTCAAGGGTAGACCAATACCCTATCCCTAAAATCGAGGATTTGTTTGCGACATTGTCAGAAAGGAAATGGTTCACAAAGCTGGACATGAGCCAAGCATACCAGCAGCTTCTACTAGACGAGGAGTCTAAGCAATACGTAGTAATTAATACACACAAGGGCCTGTTTCACTACAATCGTCTACCTTATGGCATTGCTTCTGCGCCTGGCATTTTCCAGCGCACAATAGAGGGCGTTCTCCGCGGAATACCTGGTGTTTCGGTGTACTTGGATGACATCCTCATCACTGGAGGCACCAAAGAGGAGCATCTCGGTACCTTAAAGGAGGTGCTGAGCAAACTACAAACGGCGGGACTACGGCTAAGGAGGGAAAAGTGTGAATTCCTGAAACCGTCAGTGTATTACCTCGGGCACAAAATAGATGCTGAAGGACTCCACCCCCTACCACATAAAGTTACGGCTGTCCAAAAGGCTCGGGCACCAACGAATGTAACCGAACTGAAATCATATTTAGGACTTTTAACGTATTATGGGAAATTTCTCCCAACCTTGTCCACTACTTTAGCCCCTCTGTATGCATTATTGAGAAAGGGGAAACAATGGAAATGGGGAAAAGAGGAAAAGGGATCATTTGAAAATTCCAAGAAATTATTATTGTCATCGCAATTGCTAGTCCATTACGATCCCCAAAAGCCATTAATTTTGCAATGCGATGCATCCCCCTACGGAATAGGGGCGGTTCTTGCCCATGTATTGGAAGACGGCTCAGAAAAACCCATTGGGTTTGCCTCCCGCACACTCTCCCCTGCGGAAAAGAATTATGGCCAAATTGAAAAGGAGGGGCTGGCTTGTGTGTTTGGCGTCAAGAAATTCCACTCGTTCCTTTACGGTAGACATTTTACCCTAGTTACCGATCATAAGCCACTCCTCGGATTATTTAATGAGAGTCACGCCATTCCGCTGCATGCGTCCGCGCGAATTCAGAGATGAGCATTGACGCTCGCAATGTATGAGTACACTCTTAAATTTAAGCCAACAGAGGCACACGCTAACGCAGATGCCCTGAGTCGCCTTCCACTACCGGAGGCCCCAGAACAAACACTGATTCCCCCAGAGACAGTGCTGATGTTAGAACATCTCAATGAAACCCCTGTCACAGCCACGCAAATCAGAAATTGGACCAAAAAGGATCCTATTTTATCAAAAGTGCTTACATTCGTATCACAAGGCTGGCCAGAGCAACTCAATGACGAAGCTCTGAAGCCATATGCGCGAAGACAACACGAATTGTCTCTTCAAGATGGCTGTTTACTCTGGGGAAATCGAGTTATCGTACCACATAAAGGACGTAAGCAGTTGTTAAAGGAGTTACACGAAAGTCATGAAGGTGGAGCGCGTATGAAAAGTTTAGCGCACGCATTTGTTTGGTGGCAAACTTGGATAGGGAAATAGAAGACTTAGTAAAGCAATAAGCTATCTGCCAGGAAAGTAGGCCAGCGTCACCCAAAGCCCCTTTGCAACCTTGGGCGTGGCCCACACGGCCATGGTCCAGACTTCATATTGATTATGCAGGGCCTTTCATGGGTCACATGTTTTTAATAATTGTAGATGCGCATCCTAAGTGGATAGAAGTGCACAAGATGAATTCTAGCACTAGTGGAGCTACCATCCAAAATTTAAGAAAAACTTTTGCTCAATTTGGGATTCCAGATATGTTAGTTAGTGATAATGGTACTTCCTTCGTAAGCGAAGACTTTAATGAATTTTGCAAGCAGAATGGCATCAAGCATGTCACTTCCGCTCCTCACCACCCATCATCAAATGGACTAGCCGAACGAGCAGTTCAAACTTTCAAGCAAGGGGTGAAGAGAATGAATAAAGGGTCACTCGATGACAAAATGTCACGATTTTTGTTCAAATACAGAATAACCCCACACACCAGTACAGGAGTATCCCCAGCTGAATTGTTGCAGGGAAGGAAATTGCGTTCGAGGTTGGACTTAGTCCGTCCCGACGTCGAAGCTAGGGTTATTCAAAAACAAGAAAGTCAAAAGAAGGCCCATGACAAAACAGCTGGGTCCCGAGAATTCCAAAAAGGTGAAAGAGTTTATGTTCGTAACTTTGTTCAAAGAGGTCCTAAGTGGGTCACTGGTAAAATCAGTGAAATAACTGGCCCTGTATCTTTCAAAGTTAAGTTAGAAAATGGGGTCACAGTTAAACGTCACCAGGACCAGATACGGAAATGTCACTTACAGGATTCTTGGGAACCCCAAGATCTTGATGAGGACTGTGCGCCTAATCAAGAAAGTGATTATCTTCAGGGTTCTGATACAGAGACCTTAGAGGATACTGACGACACATTTGCAGACGAACCTCTTGTAGAGGGAGATATTCATAATGAGGGAGATATTCATAACCCAAACGAACCTCCAGTTATGGAAGCAAATTCTTCCGTAATTGATCCTGCCCCTCAAGAAACCCCTCAAGAAAATCCCACGAAATCATATCCATCACGTGACAGACGTAAACCTGATTACTATGGTCATTAAGTGTAAGTTAGTAATGTTTTGAAATAATTGAGGTCAAATGAGAACGTAATGTTTTGACTAAGGGGGGAGGAGTGTAGTAGATTCGTAATTCCATGCTATTCCATGCTATTAGTGACTGACCCTTTAAGTATAATGATTACTCATGATTGTATCATCATTGTCCTACCACGTGTATGTTCCAATTATTCCTTAGTTATACCACTTGCGATTTAGCCCTATAATAGATAAGACGTGCAACTATATACATTCTTTCGTGTGGTCTTTTATAACGGGAGTACCACACATACCAATGTCAGAAATGTCAGAAACATACCTTTACTGGAAGGGTTTACTCACATCCTATGACAGTATTTGTATTGCTTGAAGAAGAAGCTATCTTCATTCCTTTTGACTTATGATAATACCCCCATCGAGCTGTTTACAATTGAAGCCCTACACATACCTCTGAGCGTTAGTGTAAGTAGTACCTCATCTCAAAGGGAAACGCTGTTGAATTGCTTCCAAAACATGCTCTGTTACCTGACAGAAATAGTGGAGAAAAGTGTGACACTTCTGAGAAAAACCTTCGGGTCTTACATCCATGAAATGAAGTCACACATTGCCACCAAGAAAGCTTTTGAAGAACTGTGTGAAAAGCGGAAGAAAAATGCGAAACCTCATCAACAATACTTGCAAGTGTTGTATGGCAACCTGATAGCCTATTTGAACGAACTACCCGTGCTCAACTTTAACTCTGGCAAATATGACGTCAACTCAGTGAAACAACATCTTTTCCCCTGGTTGCTGGAAAACGATCCGCTGATATTTATTGTCAAGAGATGCAACAACTACATGGCCATAAAATCAAACCACTTGCTGTCCCTCGACATCATCAATTTCATTCCTCCGGGTTTCAGCTACAATGCCTTTCTTAAAGCTTACGATTGTTCTCGAAGAGGGTATTTCACATACAAATGGATTAGCTTTGGCCATCTCGACGATACATCATTGCCACCCACAAAGCTCTCTACAGCGACTTGAGAAAGTCTAACATAAATGCAGACAAATACGCGTATTGCCAAAAGGTATGGCACCAAGAAAACATGCAAACTACGAAAGATTTTCTGACTTGGTACAATAACCGTGATGATGTCCCATTTTTGGAGGCACTAGACAAGATGGCACGATTCTACAGAGAAAGACACATCGATGTTTTCAAAGATGGCACATCTGTACCAGGCCTCACCATGAAGTATCTCTTTCAGAAGGCTAAAGGCAAACTGCCCTGCTTGACAAGAAAAACAAAGATTTGTATAACATGTACATTTCAAGCTAACCTCGTCGGAAGCCCATCCATCATATTCATTGCTACCAAGTGAAAGGCAAAGCAAAGATTAGAAATACCGATGTGTCAAAAGAAATTGTTGGCTTTGATGCAAACGCCCTCTACTTGTGGGCTATTATGCAAGACATGCCCACCAGTCCATCTGAGATGCCGTGAAGAGGCAGGGCTTAATTTAGAAAAGAGCTGTTCCATTAGACTCGAATGGTTACAGTGGAAAGCGTATGAAGATAAAAGTTATCATCCGGCACAAAGGCAATGGCAAAGAGAAATGAATTGGCTTGCGACGAATTCCCAAGGAACAAATTTGGCAAGGGACAAACACTGTTCATCAGTTTCACGGACGCTACTTCCACGGCCACAACTGTTCCCTCACACAAAACAAGATGTTATTCCTTCGAAGAACAGCAAACATTAACCGAGAGGAAGGAGAAACCAGCGACATCAGAAACTACATCATAGCCCTTTATTATTGCGATATAACTTGAAACGCTGTTGTTCCTGTGCACTCACATAGCACAACCATCGATATTTTCGTGATATTTTCATCTTTTATTCTCGTACCCATGTGATCGTTTGAACACCATGCCAACTGGAAAGTTGTAAAGATCGTAGCTGTACCACTCGATATGTAGAGGATGCTCCACCGTCCTCTTAAGTTGGTTATTTTTCCAAGAACATACCAGCTCCTATACCTGGTAGACTTGTCAAGCCAAGTGCTGTAAATAAACTTACAGATGGAGAAAATGTGTCCTGTGTTATTATTCGGACCCCTTTACACTACAGTGGAAATTATTTCGACGAGCATTACTACTAGGATTGTCAATGCAAAGAGAAATTTACAGCAAGCTATTTGTGTCACCAATACTGAGTCTCGTGTAGTCGGGCAGCAGCTAGCTGCTAGACGAAATTTGCACTAAGAGACTGCAGTGTTGCATGCAGCAGTAGCAGTTCCACTACAAGCCAAGAGCATGAGGTTCTGCCTAAGACGTCATTTTGTCAACAGCAAGTACAACCGGAGCGATCAGTACTAGAGGTGAGAATACCACATCGCCATCTCTAAAAATACTAGGTCAGAAACAGGAGAATTTAGAGAATTAACATCAACAGGAATTCAGAGGAAGCCTCAGAATGGACAAAGGATTGAAGGCTAGAATGTTTGTACACAACTTGAAGTGTCAAGTGTTGTTGATATGCACAATGCCCTTTGCCACAGAGCTGAAGATTGATGACTATTTACAACTATTAGTTAAGTACGAGATCCACAAGCCAGCTGTCAAATGCACATAAAGGGTAGTGTTGGAGCAATAATCGGGTCAGGATGTTTTATTGTTACGCTGTATGAGGTATCTGTAACACCCTCTGAAAGTGAAGGGTACGTACTATACTACCAATAAAGCTTGAAGACTATTGATGTAAATTGTGAGCATTCTCTCATTGTTTTGTTACTGCATGGTCTACAGTACTGTGCAACTTGTTGACATTGAAACTGTGCCATAGCCTTCGAACATAGGCTAGACCTGACCTACTGTATGTTATTGCCTGGGATTGAGAAACAAGGGTCTCCTTACAACACCACTTTCAGCTTGCCTGCAATGTTAAGACTAGAGTAAAGGCTGGTTCATACTTCCAAATTTCTCGCGCGATAAAGCGATCAATAACCATATATGGTCAAAATATCTTTGCCGCCAGTTCGATTCACGGTCATCCCTTGGAGTTGAACATTGTTCAACTTTTCTCGCAAGCTCTTGAGATATCGCAAAGGAAACGGCTTCTGATTGGCTGCTTGGTAGGTGAACGACCTTTTGAAACGAGCTCACGATCCTACTCGACAACAATGGAGGACCTTTCCAGATACCGGCTCATTACATGTATTCGGGTTCCGTGCAACTATCGGCGGCCTGATTGTGACAGTGAGAGTTGTAGGAATGGAGAGAAACAGTTATTGCTTCCCACGAATTAAGACAAAGGTTAGTAAGGCTTGTAAGTACTGTACTTGGCCTTTGCATAGGCAGGTATTGGGAGACTGTGCATTGCATGGCAGTACTGCGAAAGTTGAGCTATGCGAGAAAACTGAAGTATGAATCAATTTTACATCGGCATATCGAGACCCAGCTAACATCCTTAAACACAGCTTTATGGCGCTATAATGGAGTATGAACCGGCCTTAAGACAGTGTCCCTTATGAGACTAAGCTTAAAGTCAAGCCACAGGAGATATATTAAGTTAACAACCGTATAATAAATACGGAAGATATTGCTGGATTCTAGTTTAGAACTCGAAATTCCATATTGTTAAGGGAACCACTGCAAACTCAAGTGCCAGTCGGCGCAGTTTCACACAGCACACACTCACTGCCTATTATGCACCCTGCATAATGCTTATGCATGAGCACACTGAACCACGGAAGCTCCAGTAGAGTGAATGATCATAGAGTTCACCAGTTAAGAGGTACTGCTATTGTTCAACGACAAAAGCAGTAAGCAGATTTGGCAGGCATGTGGTTTCTGGACGTGAACAAAAGGTTGGAGCAGAAAGGATGCACTAATTAAGTGTTGATGTGTGTCAAAAGAAGACTTGTCTGCTCGATAACCATTGAATAATTGACAAAGTTACAATCTTCATATCTTACACTTTAATTTTCTTTATCAAGTATACATCTCATCAGTTTTTTACTTTTTTATCTACATCATTGTTCACAATTTCTTCTACATGTACACATAGTCTGTAAACAAGTTTTCCACCCTATTTTTTCTGCACATGTATTCAAGTTCGTGCAAGGTCTTGTAGGAAGTGTGATGCCGCCTGATTCCTACCATATGTATGAAGTTTCATTTGTCATATGCAGATGATGTTACAATGTCTTTTCAGGCCCCAAATAAATGAAATTTGCCTATTTGTTGATATTTTTGTTAAAGGGGACAACGATACCACAAATCAAAGAGCATGTCTTACAGGAGGTAAATGGACTTCAAAATATTGGCCTCACAACACTGCGATATTTGTTCCAACCAAAGCAAGCAAATCATGTTAATGCTTCCAGATATAAGGTTCACATAAAAGCAAAGGTCGCCCCAAAGGCCAACGATGTTCGCAAGGATCACCCATTTCAGCACTTCTATGCTGCCAGGGACCAAGCAGAATTCATGTCCCAGTTTTGGAAACACTCAATCATCTGCACTGCAGACACCACGAACAAGCTGCCCATTGGAACACTGGCCGTAAGCAGGTACCGTCAGCTCAGGACTATATTTCCAGCTGGAGACCAGCCAAATTTTCCTGACCATGATTTTCCGATCGGACATGGGTACAAGATCACACCCGAAGGGTACATGCTGCTGGAGCGCAAAGATTTGAAAGAGATGACGTATGACGACTCTGGTTGATTGCATTACCAGTATCCATGGACTGGCTTGTTACATATGATGAACAGCATTCAGAAAGTAAGCCCTTTGACCATACAATCCCATGCAAATGATCTAGTGAGAGTACTTTCTGACAGAATTTCAGAAGGGAAGTCCATGCTTCTATTAATAACGGATGGAGGGCCAGACTGGAGGGTTAAATCATGGACAGTAATGCTTTACCTTCAGAGAATGTTCAAGCACTTGGACCTGGATTTCCCCTTCCTGACAAACTACGCACCAGGACAGTCAGCTTTCAATCCAATTGAGCATGACTGGTTGCCTAATTTTTTTCCCATGAGGTTATCGACAAATCTGATTTTCAAAATTTTTCAAATTTGTTTCAAAATCATGGTTAGGGTTATCATTAGGGTTAGGGTTACGTGGCCAAGGGTTATTTGGCCTGTTCTTTCATAATCCGGTGTCAGTATTACAATAAAAGGGTCGGAAAGCTGCCATTTTGGAACTGGGGTGTGGCCTATTTCCAAGAAGCTGATTGGTCCATTGGCATGATTTGCCCATAACCTCGTGGGAAAAAAAATTGCTCTGCCTGGTCACCACATTCAAGGAAATTGTAGGAGGTTACATTTAGTGCTGTTCTAGAGGGTGAATGCACTCCACCGTGCATATAAAATGTCAGCGAGAGGGTCAGAGACAAAAAGGAGAGTAAGCTATTCACGCACGTGTTGAACGATTTGGATAAGTACTGGAACGAGATGAGCTTCAATGGGTATGAAGTTAATACATCACAAGGATCACTAATGGAGAACAATTTTGACATCTTCAATGACTACAATGACATCCATGACCTTCTTTCTCACAGCAGTTTACGGCAGTTGGAGCAGCAACGCCCTGACCTTCTCCTCAAACTTCAATTTACTATCGCCCATGGTAACATGGAGAGTTTTCCATTTGCAAATGTCGGTCAGACAACTGCAGGTACTGCTCGACGCATTCTGTCAGGGCAGTGGACGCCATCATTCTGTTGGAATCGCTTGGCGACATTCTGAACCCTTCTGACATCAACAGCAGAGGCAGCTTTCCTATGTACACTGAAGCACTGCAGTATCCACAAAAAACAAAGGGCCTTTCTTTACCAGGTGCCAAAGCATGCCAATTGTGCCCACAGGGATACGTGTTCACCTCGAAGGTCGACGAAATTCATCATGGCTCCATTATTCACAACTGCGGGAAGCAACGCAAACCACAAAGTTCTGCTGGATGTAAACATCCCCGCCGAGTTTGAAGAGAAAACGATACACATTTGTATGTGAGATCAACTATTAGGATCAGTGTTGGTGATGTACGCAAGAACCAAATAGTGGAGACTATCAAGTAACCTTGAAATTTCTTTATGTTTTCGGTGTTAAAGATACAACCCTTGGTGAAAAGGTGACCATCCCATTTAGTGGAATATAATTTACCTTTTAAAGTTATGTATTTAAAAAGGGTATTGTTATATAAATGTATATATTTACCAGAAGATATATACTCGTGGCTTGAAATTGTAAGAAATTTCAAGCTGCAAGCCTTTGTGTTTTAATAACTAACCCTAGGCTAAATCTATTTGTACAACTGTCAGACTGAATTTTTATGCTCTTTTGAGGGCAGGTTTGCATTATGTGAAACTTCAAGAGTTTGGGCCGACAAAGTTTACGCTGGTCTCCAGACAAGACATTGTTTGTCCTCGAAGTAGGTAGTATCATTTTAAGTTTTATTGAAGTCGCCACCTTTTTTATTAAACAAGCACTACCATTGTATTATTGGCATCGCTATGATTTTCAAAAAGGTATGCACTGACAAAGGTAAATGCCAAAACTGTTGTGGACATCCAAGTTTTGCCTAGCTCGCAGTCTACCCAACACTGTAAGGCTTAAAGCAGAACTTGAACTAGAGCAACTTGAAAAAGAAGGAATCACAGAGCTAGTGTGATTTACTGAATGGGCCGCACCAACTGGGCCTGTGTTAAAGACACACAAGACTTCCGCAAGGACATGTGGGGACTACAAAGTGACTGTGAATCAAGCATCAAGGGTAGACCAATACCCAATTTCTAAAAATAGAAGATTTACTGCAACTTTAGCAGAATGGAAGAGTTTCACAAAGCTGCATATGAGCCAAACATGCCAACAACTTCTACTGGATGAGGATTTCAAACGATATGAAGTAATTAAATTCCAAAATGGGGGTTTTTGCTACATTTGGTTACCTTTTGCCATTGCTTAAGCATGTGGCATTGTGGTACTTGAACAACATCCTTCTCATCGAAAGTACCAAAGAGCAGCATCTCTGCACCTTAGAGGAGGTGCCGAGAAAGCTGCAAACAGCAGGACTATACCTTAGGAAGGATAAGTGCGAGTTCCTAAAATCATCAGTATACTACCTCAGTCATAAGACAGACTTGGAAGGACTCCACCCTCTACCACACAAAGTGACAGCTGTCCAAGAGCGACAGTACCTACTAATGAACTGATCTGAACTCTAAGGACTTTAAACATATCATGCTAAATTTCTCCCAACCTTATCCAATATATTGGCCCCTCTGTTTGCCAGCTTTATTGCCTAAGGGAAAACAACAGAAATGGGGAAAAGATGAAAGAGCAGATTTCACTGGTCCAAGCCAGTTCAGCTCAATATGTAGTAAACATCTCAAGGAAGACCACTATGACCCTTCCCTTCCTTTGAAGGAGAAAAAGGGTTTGGCTACTGGAAGCAAAAAAGGACTCCCCTTCCTGGCAAGTTTCCAACTGTGCAAGTTTCCAGTAGAAGCTCAGGAAAGCAGCCCAAGGGAAGTGGTGGTGCCGAAAAACCAAGGCTTAACATTAGGCCTACTACTTTATGGATTTTTGCAAGCAGAATAGCATCAAACATGTCACTTCCACTCCTTATCGTCCATCATCTATCGAACTAGTGGATGGAGCAGTCAAAACTTCCGAAAAAGGGGTAAAGAGAATGAAAGAAGGGTCTCTTGGCCAAAAAATGTCATAATTTCTGTTAAAGTCCCCACACTAGTACAGGAGCCTCCCCAGCTGAATTGTTGCAGGGAAGTACTGTAAATTGCCATTAAGACTGGACTTGGTCCATCCCCACATAGAAGCTAGGGTTATATAGAAACAAGAGGCTCAAAAGAAGACTCAGGATAAAACAGCTGGAGCTTGTGATATTCAAGGAGGAGAAAGGCTTTATGATCATAACTTTAAGCAAAGAGGTCGTAAGTGGGTAACTGGCACAATCACTGAAGCAGCTGGCCCTGTCTCTTTCAAAAGTAAGTTGGAAAGTAAGGTTAAAATCAGCAGGTCCAAATAAGGAAATGGTAGTGAATGATTCCAAAAAAAACCCTCCTACATCATAATGAGGACTGAGAGCCTAACTGAGAAAGGGATATCTGCAGAATACCAATACTGAGAGCATGGACAATTCTAATGACCACACAACTGCATCACTTTTGAGTCGCAGAAATAAGAAAGGAACTTTATCTAGATCACTGAACTGTGTTTTAAAGCTGACTGAAGAGGATACAGGCATAGATGCCATCACAAAAGCTTTCAAAAGAGGGAGGCAAAACCTTAACCTTAAACCTTAAAGCAGTGGAGACAGCTCATTAAGCTGTCAAGGCTGTCGAAAATGAAGAGAGATTTGAGTCTGAAGAAGAGTGGATGACTGGTGTAGAGAACAGGTACCTCTCGGTAAGAATCGCAGTAGAAAGGTACTTAAATGAAGTTTGAGTATATGTAATGTAATGTCCTCGGATGCGAGGTAAACTCCAGTGGTGACGGAGAAAACAGTAATGTTGAGAATATAAACAACGAAAGGTACAGTACGTAACACAGGTAGTCAAGGTTGGGCTGCCGAAGAGACAGATGACCATTGAACAGAATAATATCATCTATGATGTAAATAGTGACCTAAATTTAATTGACATTCGAGCTGATAGTAGGTTCAGTGAAAATAACGACTAATGTACACCAGGCCTTTTGAATTTAGATAGGGCTAGACCTACATTCAGGCATATTTTCGACAATTGGACTGAAAGTTATTTTGGACGTACAGTACTTCAGTCAGCACTTGAATTACCAAAGGCTGAAATAGTTGAGTTTCATGGAGACCCAGTTGATTACTAGTCTCTCATTTCTAATTTTGAAATCAACGTAGCCAGTAGTGATGACGATGCACACTTTCAGTATCTCCTACAGCTGTGTAAAGGGAAAGCATGTTCTTGTATCGAAAGTTGTACGCTTCAAGGCAGTGAAGGTTACGAGCACACAAAGTCAATTTTGAAGCAACATTTCTGTCAACCGCATCTTATTCTGAATTCTTTGATGAGTAACATGGTTAATCACAAACCTATAAAGGCTAATGATAGAGAAAGCCTATGGGATCTCATATCCTACATGCAGAGACGTTATGTTACCTTAAGACAAATGGGGTACGTTAATGACTGAAATTCTACGAGTAATCTTCTAAAGATACAAAGTCTATTACCTATTTACCTTCAGACAAGGTGGGCTCAAGCAGCTCAGGGTATTCTTCAAACAAGGGAATTGCAATTCAAAGACTAACATACATACCTGGAAAGTCAAGCAGAAGTTTAGTGTAATATGTTTGGTAGGAATGTAGGCAAATCGTGGAGTTTCAAAAGAGGAGAAAGTCTGTGTGAAGGTCAACTCTGTGAAAGGTAAATCACTGAAGTGTTTTACATGTGGTAGTGAACACAAGGTGTTTGACTGTGAGTTGCCCTAAAACAAAACTAGATATTGTTAAGACAAAGCGACTATGTTATAAGTGCCTATTTCCCAGTCATTCAGTTGCTACAAATGCCAGTGGGATGCAGTGTGCTCATATTGTCAGTCTAACACAGTTTTAGATGCTTTAAAGATGTACTGATTTGAAGTGGGCCACACCCACAATTCAATGAATAAATTCGACGACTAGAAGAAATTGTCTGTGTCAAATGTTTTTGATGGTCTTGCAATCAATACCAGTATCAGAGGGACTTACATTGCAGACAAACCTTCTGTAGAGTAAAGTAATCCTGAACCCAAAAGAATTTCAGCTAAGGAGCAAATTCTTCTCAGGCGTGGATCCAGATATTTCGAAAAGGGAGGCCCCTTTAATATTCTAGATTAACATTATGCTACTTTTCACGTATTTGTTATTGTTGATGTGGCAAAAAAAGGGGGCCTGAGGCCGGGAAAGCCCCCTCTTGGATCTGTGCCTGCTTCTGTAGCTGATCCAATCCCCCTAGACAACCCCACAAAATCATATCCCATAATGAGTCATGGGATAGACGCAAGCCTCACTACAATGGTCGCTAATTGTGTTTTGAAATAATTGCTGTCAAATTGAAATATGTATCCTGTTCTCACTAGGAGGAGAGGAGTGTAGTAGATTCATACTAACACACTGTACTGTAAGGGACTGACTCTAAGTTTAATTGATTACCCATTAAGTATCATCATTGTCCCACCACGAATATGTTCCAATTATTCCTTTCTACTATCACTTGTGCTTTAGCCCTTTGTAAATAGATAAGACATGAAACTGAATACATTCTTTGGAGGTAGCACCACAACAACGTCGCTACTCACTGCACAACCAATAAACAAAATTCCACTAAGAAGTTCTTCTTAATGTGCCTGATATAGTAAAATTCTGGATCCAATCTTCCTGCATGCTTTGAAATATTGCAATTACAGTCTATGCATGTCACATGACGTAAGACTCCATAGTACTCCATGTTGTCCCCAAAAACATTTTGGTTTTTTTCAATAGACAAATAAAGCATGTGAATATGTCGTCAAAATAAAATGCACATATCCTCACAGACAACCAGACAACTCCAACCACAGTACCTTTTATGTCAATGAAACCTTCCATCTAGAGGGAGTCAGTTTACATAAAAAAAAGTGCTTTCTGTTCACAAAGCATCAAAGCAACAGCAAGAGCAGACACTGCTATGGCATTGCAATTAATGATTCTTGGAAAAATAAATGTATTTTTGAAAGGATCTTTCCCATAATTATACATTTGCTAGCCAGCCTCAGTTTGTTCTGCCTAAAAGAAGCCTAAACAACGTTTGTGAAGCCAGAGGGTACCAGGCCAATGTACTAGCTCATTTAAAGAGACCACAAAAATGGGTCTCAAGGCCCACACAGAGGTAGCTGACCCTCACGTTGTCACATCTTAGTAAAAATTTACAGCCAAGTACAGTTATCAGCCTCCTACACATTAAAAACCAACTACATCTTGTGCTCTACAGAGACTTGGTGCTTGACTGCTGACATGATAAACCAGAATGCAGGTAACTGTTTAAAATAAATAGCAAGCATTTACTCCACAAATGTTTAAAAGCATGAAGAAAGGGGGATCCACTTGTCCCATTTGATACTTCATGTAGGAATGGACGTCATGGCCATAAGCAGTATTCATGACTGTAATAGCCCTGGATCAGAGACATACTTGCAATACATATGGCAATGATCCCATATTGCAATGGGACTCAGAGACACTCTACCACTTACACATTAACTTCAACAAACCATGTCCTGAGCTCTAATGTTACCTTTGAAAGGTAGTAATGAAGCATGTCGACATCAACAAATTCTCATTAGGATGGACAGTAGCCTTCAAAGATTTGCCTCTGTTCACCGACCAGGAAACGGATATTTTAACTCCCTGATGGAGCTCCTTTTGTAGTTTCTCCAATCCACCTGATCACTTCCTTCAGCCCAGTGCCCTCCTTGACACTACATTCCAGGACTGTGATGTTCTGCTTTGAGTTCTGTAACAGTTCTTCCAGCTGCATGATGTACTTCAGTTCAGACAGTTGTATACTAGATGAAAGGTCACTGGAGAAAAAAAGGGTACAGATTGAAGCTGCTGTTTGAGAAAAGTTGAAGGCAAGAGGGGGGTAAAGTTAGATGAAATTTAACGACACACCAACACGAATGTGTTATATAGTGTCAACTAGATAAAAAGGGTAAGTTTAAATACGGTTTCAACTACGGTTCCAGTTTAAGTCTGGTTTCAAATACAGCTCAAATACGGTGCAAGTCCTTCCCTTTAGCCGCCTTTTACGACAGGCAGGAAATACCAATACCGTGGGCATATTCTACAACCCCCAGCCCACGGGGGGGGGGGGGGGAGAGAGTCATCTCTGAGGTAAAATATGGACCATGTCATAAAATTTCATAATTACTTTTCTGAATCAATGAATGGTAACTTGCAACTTAAGTGGAAAGAAAATGAGTGACTGACCATCAGAGATTTAGCAGTGATTCAGAAATTGGCAGCCTCCCTATAGTTGCATAATAGTGAAATACCCCCCCCCCCCCCCCCCCCCCCCCCCGTTACAGTGGCCCATAGGTGAGTTCCAGATGTCTTGAAAAAGAGATTGATGTAGGTGTTATTCATCCAATACAAAATATTTATGTTATGTCTATTTAAGCAGAATAACTTTTGTTTGTAATATCAGTGAGTTTTTAATTAATGTCTAGACTGAACAAAATCATATTTATGCTCAATTTGCAAAGCTATACCTGGGAATTTTTTGGCTGTCTTAGAAGCCATCTTGAAAAAATTTGGCCACCTCCATTACAATTAAGCAGTCTTAAAGAAGACACATTACTAGCTAATGACTTGTTTACCACTTACATTTTATTGAGTAAGACAAGAACAGAAGCATTCTGAAGATGTTCCGAAGCTAGGGTGGTAAGAAGGAGGATGGTAGAGGCAGATACTTGAGCCGGATTAGATGAATCAACCATAAACTGTTAAAGAGAAGAATATATACAATAGTCTTAAGATGATAGCATACTTAATGCTTCTGTTGAGAAGTTTGAAGTATTATGTTCAGCTCCACATGTATGTTAGTTACAATCATAGCGTAGGACTTTTTATTATAGATATTTGAGTAACTTGAATCAAAGCACTCTTCAGAGCTTAGAAATCTGTTGCAAATGAAATTTAAACTCAAAAATTAAAAGTAGCTCAGCTTTTCCCATGGTATGGCAGGATGTTCATTGCCTCATATTCTTATTTAAAACATTGTGATGAAAACAAAATAAGAAAGTGCAAAAAACAAACTAAAAGTCCTTACAATGAGGATACTGCTGTCACTGAGATAGGTAGGCCAAATGGGAGCCATAGCTCCTCCAAGTTCTCTGATAGTCACCTCCTTCCTTTTGTCAAAGTTGAGGGTTGACAGATTTGTTCCAACCTTAGGATTGACAAAATGAAAGGTAAACACATTACATTTCTGAGATCCTCTCCTAGTAAGCACTGAGATGGGGCAATGGGTGATTCACCCCTGATGTCTACAAAATCTCCTTCCAAAATTTAAATCACATGAGTGATTTTTCAGCAAAAACCTGAATGTCAGGCCCCTGGAAATATTAAACTCCACCCCTTTTAGTATTTAGTATTGCAAAGTGATATTCATTTTATCATTGATAAGTATTAATACAACACCAAAAAATTTGTCACAAAGCTATGTATCTCAAATTTACAGTATGCCTTTTTGAATAAATTGTGTTGAAATGGTAAACATAGCACTTTTCCATAGATGGTGACACGAAAAAAACTTGCTAATACTGATTCATATCCTAAAACCGCAAGTTACAGTCAACAACTCATGCATGCTTCATGCTACTAGTTGATATGTAGCCTGCATACCTAGGTATGTAGTACCAACATACAGCCTGTGAAACACAGGTGGCCTGCTGCTCTGCAAAATAATCGTTAGAATCACTCTCATGTTGTTATTTTAATGTATGTACACATGGTTATGTTACACCTGTTAATTTGCATATTATGAACTTAAGAACATGCACAGTAAGTTGAGTTGAATACACAATGAATCTGCACTTCCACTGAGACCCACCAGACAGGATATCTCTCTCTTCTTTTCGTTTTCCTGTTTTTCTAATGAGTTTAGCTGGCTCGTGCCTTTTACATAATTTTGCTCCTTTGTTCACCCAGATCATGTTGATGATGCTGAATTATGAATATATGTACAAAAAGAATTCTGAGTTCCATTATATGTTGACCATCATAGTAAATTGAGGTATGAGGTGACATGCTGAAACAAAGTGACAACTACCCACATGGCAATAATGTATGAAGTGGATGGAGAGCAAAACTTGAAGCTGTGTGGTACTTGACTTACTGTAGGAACTGTTGATGGAACTTCTGTGAAAGAGACATTACCACTAGTTGTTAACACTGGGAAAGAATTTAAGGAAAGTAAGAACTTGTGAATTTTTGTGGCCTTTGTTACACCCATTTAAATAATAATTTGTGCAAAATGTAATTCTACATGAGAAAATCAACAATTATATTACAACAGGCTATCAAGGGACACTGCCTTACAGTTTCCACAGGAATACAAAAAACTTGAATTTTAAACCAGAACAAGCCAACTTAACTAGGCCTACTACAACAGACAGATAAGATTTTTAGATCAGGTCAGAATCTGAGATGTAAGAAAAGGATCAGGAAAGATATGAAATAGCCACCAAGGTGTCAAGGACTTTGATTTGTGACAGAAAACTGTCAGAAACTTCATGTACATAGCTACAAGTTAGTACTGTAGGTGCAAGCTAGGCAATGAAATATGTATAACAGAAAGGAGTATTTTTACCTGCATACAGCATTACTGTCCCCAGCTGGTAAACTCACTGTAACTTGACACCCCCTGCTACAGCTCAATCGCTGTCATGCCAACACACAGTACTGTACATCACTAGAGCAGGGTTAGACCATTAAGCAATGGCTGAAAAAGCTCATTGTACAACATCTTTGAGGGTTTGTGAAACGAATCTTTGACTATCACCAGCAGACCCAGAAGGACAGCAGTCCTGTGTAGTACCAGCCTGAATTCACATTGGTGTTGAGAGAGTTAAAGAATTGTTGACAAGGATTTCAGGGTGTTACTGTATCTGATCCAGGTTTCCTCTGCTTCAGGTTGCTCAATACAGATCTTAGGCTGTAGCAACACTTCTCCATGCATCCCTCCCAGTTTGTTATATTTTGTCAGAGCCACAGATTTACCGCTTGAAAAATCACAAAATTCCGTTTTTAACTCTAAAAATTCTGTAAAATTCCGTTTCAAGCATACTGTATCCAAATTCCGAAATTTTCGTTTGAAGCCTACTGTGTATGAGCAAACTGTGCTAGTTCACACTATTGCATAGGCAAATTGCAGCCTATACAAAGAAAAATTCTGACGATTTGCAATAAGTTGCTTCTCCTTTTTGGATCATATTTTTGATGGATTTTGATAATTTAAGGGGTGAATTACCATCATTATAGATGGTAAAATGTTTGTGCATCTCTTTCATAAATGCAGACATTCATTTTGATATATGGTTTTGGAGAATAACAGCTCATCTTTTCTATCAAAAAGTTAGATGCATTTTGAGCTGAATAATTTTTTACTTAATTCTGTGGAGAATTGTCAAAGTTCCGTTTTTTTCGGGGCCCTAGATGTAATGATGGTATCAACATGCATGCATAGCCATTGCTAGGTGTCATGCGTCATCTCACTGCTTGTGCCTACTTAGGCCAAGGTCATTATAAAAAGGGAAGAAACAGGGGTAATGTTAGGCCTGAGTTTTTTAATCTTTGTCATGCTTCAATGGTGCATGTAAGAATTTATTTGCGCAGGTAAAATTTTAAGGTTACATACACAGGTGCATGTAACTTTTTTTTTCTAATTCGAACTCTGGTGTCAGTCTCCATGAAGATTTCTATACTTGTCTAAAACATTTTCATCATGACTGTCATCACTCTTCTCTGTACCTGTCTGTGTTGGCTATGTCCACATGTACCCACTTACATGTCAAATGAAAATATATACTACAAAAATTGCAAAATATTTTAAACATGTGTAAGGATTCTGAACAAGTGGCCAACATGATTTCTGAAGCTACACATCTTTGCTACTGGCACAGTACATGATCTGATTTTCAGCTTCAAGTAAGTCACACTTTTTTTAAGCCATTTTTGCCATGTACGTAAGAGTAGGCTATTATCAATACAGAAATGTGTGCAAGAGAGTTGATGATCAAAGTTGGGTGGGAAAATATTGTAAGTTGAGCATGTGGGAGGTTCCTGGACATTATGGCTGCTATGTGTGAAAAATTTGTCCGCCAGCACAAGATCTAAGGTAAAGGGATACAATGGAATTCCAGTACTGTTCAAAAGTGTGAGTTTGGCTTCCTTTAGATGCAGTTGTATGTGCATTGCATGGGTGTAAATTCTCTTTTAGCTTCAAAGCTTTTGTGATGTTTATTTCACTTTTTAGTAGCCGCCTAATTTTCTACATGTTTTTTGCTATTAAGTCTCTATATATTTGTACGGATGGATTGTATTTTCCAGGGAAGCTTGTCATGGATTTTGTTGGTAATTGGTCACGTTCTGTACTGGCAAGTGTGTGTGGTAGTGCAGTTGTCTTTTAATGTACTGTGCCTGCGCAGCAACACATGGGTGTCTACACTGGTTTAATTTTGTGAATCATACACTGGTCAGATCAGACAAAAGTTACTTTCTTTTTTTCTGTGTGTTGCATATTTACAGCAGATTATTTCCAGCATTGTCAAGTAATTTTGTTCTCAGAGGAAAACTAGCACCTCTCAGGCAGACAAGGGTAGGATATCTTGTGACAAATGTGGGGACTGTGGGGTTGCAGTGAGCAAGGATGACAAAGGGATTACAGTAAATGCGAGTTATGCAAATTAATGGTTCTATGTTTCCAGTCAAAATATTCTTGAAGGTCAATATCAGGCATCTGTTGAAGATAGTAAAACTGACTCCCAAATCTTCCACTGGTTTTCCTATTATTGTGTATAACCCTTCTACAGTGAAAAATTTGACTGGTATTATGAAAATGCAAAAGCAAATTGACGACCTTCAGCAAGAGGTCTATAAAGCCTCCAGTCATAGAAGTAAATTTACTGATCACATGTTGCCAGCCATGAGGACTATTGCTGAGAAAAAGGCTAAGAAGAGTTCTCAGGCCTAAAGGGCCAGTAAGGATAGGTTGCAAAGCTATGTTGTCAAAGTCAAACCCTGGCCACTTTTAGCTTTTTATAACCACCAATGGAAGAAGCAAGAGGTTATGAGTAGATTTGTTGATTGTAAGAAGGCTAAATCTATTCAGAAGGCTGGCTTGCTGCTGAGCTAGCTCTAGGTGTGCATTATTATTAGCCACATTGATTAATGCAGTATCGAACACGATACTTATGTAGGGCCGGGGTATATAGTGCATACATGCATTGCCTACTGTAAGTACGTACAGTATACGGTAGGATGGTGTGCAACATTGCGGGTTTCGAAGTTTACTGACCGTACAGTGAGAGACTTGGGCTTCGATTACAGTCCAAACTGAGAAGAAATAAAACAGGCTATAGGGGTGCAGAGGCAATATTTTTCCTCTCCTTATTTTTCGTGCCGCATGTAGTGCAGCCACACAGGGTTTGTAAATCGGTTAAAATGATGGGCAACACATTCATTGATTATTCGAGTACCAGTAGTCGGGGAACTTGAATGGAAATTGTTTTAGGAATAGCCTATTATCCAGATTATCAAATTATTGCGATAATTTTTGTTTTACTGTTGCAATGAAAATTCAAGTATCCTTTACATCCTTCATCCTTTACAAAATGAAAATTCAGGCCAGTTTTGTTGACCAAGTTGCTAAAAAATGGCCACAATTTTGCATGTAGACACTTTTATATTTCAAAAAAAAGAGAGGGGGCACCCCCTTAATACCCCTCCTCCAGGCTGGCAGTCTAGAAATGGACTGGGGTGGACCCACATTTTGCCTCTTGGGACTTGGGAGCTATGCCAATTTGTGCCACTTGGCTTGAGGCGTTTCACGAGACTTAGCTTTGCTAATGTAGGCTATAATCGATAATGAATATGACCACATCCCTGTCTCAGGCCTGCGGATTTCACGCGAACGATCGTTCGCGGTCGCGTGTTGGTTACGTGACCGCCAAACCACGTAACCGAAAAATCGGTTACGATGTCCCATTTGACACTAAATTCAAGTCTTCTGTTACCTAATATTCGACCATTCATTAGGAGGCATTTTAAATTCGATTAAAAGATATTATCTGATAAAATACAGACTACCAATTGCGACATTTTTCTCACATTGCTCTTGCCTCATATCACAAACCATAAAATAGATCGCATGCAGTTCGCACCTTGCAGCATGTGCTATCGCAAATTGCAACTGCCGAGTCCACACTAGCTGACTGGGTATCGTCACGCACTACGGCGACAACCTGTGCAGCCACGATTCCCGGTTGTACACCATGCGGATACACTGCACAGGCTGTGATTACGGCCCCACTGCATTGACTTTGCACGCAGCCCGATATCATGAAAGTTGTTTCAAAAATTATGCCACAGTTAATACACAGTATGTCAGTGGGGACTCATTGAGTCATTTCTTCGTAACGTTTCTGCAATGATGATGTCAACTAAAAGGAAACTTCTTGCTTATGCAGCTAACTGATACTGAATATGATAAAATGGATGTGTCAGACTGATATTGGTTTTTATCTATACTCAGTTCGATCATAAAATAAACGAGAAATCAGCGTGTCCTTCAACAGTAATTTACTATGATTCTACGTGTACAGTAAAGCCCCGTTTTTCGGTACTAGCTATCAGATTTAATAACAATAATATTCATCACAATTACGGTACTAATCCACCAAGTTTTCAGGGCTTTACTGTACAAGTCAAAATTTAACATAAACTTCTGCAGAAATGCACTAATTTCCTCGGGACTTTAAAAGTCACGGCAAGATGTCACGAGGGCTAAAACAGCCAACATGTGGGCATAGAAAACAATTTGTTATCTCTTTGTCAAATTTGGAAGAAAAATCATACGTATTTGTTTTGAAATTCTTGCTAGGATCCATGAGTCGGTATAGGCTTTATTTCTCCTTATACTAAAATATGTTAGGCTAGCGTAAGTCTTAGTTTCACTAAATCTGAAAAGTTAGTTGCGTAGTGAGCTTCATACCTAAAAATAATGAGAGTAGACCTTACAAAAACATTGCTAATTGCTGTTTGGGAGTCTCCTACACATTCTTCTCTAATATTTTTGGAAATTTATGCCGAATTTATACGCTAGATACCTCTCCAGATCGTTATAACTTCTCTTCAGCACATACACTCATTTAGTGTGTAGAAAGCATTGGTCATTCAGAAGGACGTAGTCTCGAATTTTGGGAATAAAATCCGGGTGTTTTAGAAGTCTAAAAATTTATTTGTCATATCATCGGTCACAAAAAAAAGTAACCAAACATTTTGGGGGATATTGTCTGCATATTTTGCCAGCCTTTTCGGAATTATTTGGGGAATGCGTTCACACTCTTTCCTATGGACCGTGTGTACCTTACTTGAGGCAAAAAGTTAAACCCTGTACATCAGAATTTTACCGATATCCGAAATACATTCGGTTTCGATGTGTTCGGATAAATGGGGTTTTACTGTACTCCAAACCATATGCTGTTACCTCACGACATGGCGTCAACACACACATTAACAGCATCATGTCATTTTGAAATATTGTTTTTCGTAATAAGTTGAACACATGTTGTGCACTGTGGCATTGACAGTGCAAGTGATCGCTCGTACACCTACACACTATACGAAGCTCAGTGTAGTAAACTGTCACAGAGTCATGTTTTCCTTATATTGGGAATACGCAAAAACCGGGTTTTTGAGACTGAACAAAATGGGTTATGTTAGGTTACGTGGATCACAAACCACGTAACCTAAAAATTGGTTACCATGAAATCGGAAATCCTCATGCCTGCTGTCTGGAAAACATGTAGCCTAGGCCTATGTTACGCCGAAGATCTTCAGCGTGGCACTCAAGTGGTCATGAATGCGAATTTTGTCAGCCAGGCCTATTTTGTCAGCCAGATTTCTATTTGGTGCACCTAGTCTACAGCATATAGTGGCATAATTTTTATCTTGCATTTCCTTTAGTGTAAATCTTCGGCGGCGAAAAAACGAACTTGTCGATATGGACCACAGCAGCCTCTGGCCTAGGCCTAGGCTCAGTTACAATTAGCCTAGGCCTAGGCCTACGTTAGGCCTAAATTACATCATGTAACGTTATGAGGCCTAGCCTAAGTTGTAACGTAAAGACTAAAGGATACTTTGCAATCTTTTCAGGAAGAGCGTTTTGCCAACACCCACGGCTCCAATTAGAAGACACATTTTCCACGAAAACACAAGACGTAGGCCTAACCTCGGGATAATGTCTGGGGGTACGGAAATCCTGTCAAAAATCAAAATGTCAGTTGAAATGAGATGTGACAAGCTGTCGTTCTCTCCAAACGTTAAACACATGGATGTAATTGTATTGAATAGTATTTCCACAAATAAGGATTTATTCCCCCAAGAGGGACATATGTACTCAAACTGTTTGTACGCACAATGTATATATTCTAATATTGCTGAGTTGAAAATTTCAACTCATTCATTCGTAGAGAAGTAAAGAGTTGAGCAAGATTTTTCTGAATCTCTCAGTGGCACATGAGAGCTGTTTTATTTTGGGCTGAATGGTGCAACGCAAACTTGGCTACGTCTATGAGACCCTTTTCTTGATCTTGATCTTAGTCCACACAAATCGCCCGGGAGGCACAATTTTTTTTCCCACGAGGTTATGGGCAAATCATGCCAATGGACCAATCAGCTTCTTGGAAATAGGCCACACCCCTAATTCCAAAATGACAGCTTTTGAACCATTTTTTTGTAATTCTGACGCCAGATTATGAAAGAACAGGCCAATCAACCCCAGTTCACGTAACCCTAACCTTAGAAATAACCCCATCCATGATTTAGAAACAAATTTGAAAAAATTTTGAAAATCAAATTTGCCCATAACCTCGTGGGAAAAAAAATTAGGCGCCCGGGAGGGCTGTCCACATAGCAATTAGAAAGGGTTATGAGTTAAAGTACGTTGCTTTTGTCAATGGTATACTTTACTGTGAACAAAAACGAAAAAATTACAAAAACCCTGTCTGCAAATTTTATGTGGAGTCAGTGCTTCGAGTGGAAGCAGATGTACATGAAATTAATTTGCGGAGCGGACAAAACTTTTTGTTCTGCTCTTCAGAAACAACACTACAAAGTAAATTTAATTGAAAGCAACCAGAAACGATACCCCTTTTGACAGTCAGAGCCGCTATGCAGGCTAGCCAGAGATGGTCGGGGAATCCCCTACGTTACGAACTTCACGTACACACTGAACAGTGATATACACACATGCACTGGATGCACGACATGGTTATAATACATAGCCTAAGTACTAAAATACAATTACGTCTTGACACGTTATGCCTTAATCCTACTAGTCTCGCGGGCACGATTCCCGAGGTAAAGGGTGTCGGGCTGAAGAAAGTTTTCCATCACAACTTATTTTTCATGTCCATTTTTGTAAGTACGTTCTCGAAAGTAAGCTTTTCCTCTCTGGACTGAGCTAAAAACAGCTTCTGACTACCTTCATTTTTTCAAGCCTTTCTGGAACCGTTTTCCTATTGTCTGGAGCTGTTTTCAGTTTTTCAAAGAAACCATTGTTCCCCTGCATGTAACATTGTCTGATCGTCCTCCGAATGTTACTTGTGCATGTAGTAAAAGAGACAGGAAATAAGACAAAGAGCATTTTTTGGTGTAACATCAGGCAATGCTAAGCATGGTGCAGTCTAGTATGCAGTCTGCTGACCTAGTTTGTTCAGGGAACAAAGTGTAGGCCTAGGTGAGAAGTAGGCCTTATAGGTAGGTGTGGTCTTTCCATCTCTGAAGAACTTTTAAGGGGCCGGTGCATGTATAGCCTACGGCAGGTTTAGATTGACCTCAATGGCACCTTGAATGTGGAGAAGTTGGGCCCGGGGTGGGCACAGGAGTTCATAAATTCCTTTGCCTCATGCATCTGGCACTATTTTTAGCACCAGACAGATAGATGGAAAGTATGCTGCACGGAACATCTTCCATGTGAGAATATGGCTTAACACTGAACTTTGATGGCATAATTTTCCTAAATTTTGCATACACACTGTACTGAATAATATGTATGCCACTTTAGGCACGGATCCAAGGGTGGGCTTTTCCGGGCTCAGCCCCCCCCCCCTTTTCACCACATCAACCAATAGCAAATATGCGAAAATTAGCAAAATGTTAATCTAGGAGAATATTAAGGGAGCTTTCAGCCCCCCCTTTTCAAACATCTTTCATATTTCAGAGCACAAACCAAGGTATTATGAATTTAACAATTCATGCAGCAACAGAAATATTGTCATGTGATTGAAAAGAACCATTTAGGAATTACCATATCTGAGTTTACTTATTCAAATCTTCCCACTAATTGTAAATCTCTTTGGATATATTGACATTCCAGGTGACTTGTGAAATGGTTACACATTGAAGCAGCCACCGTGCATGCATGGCACTGTTCTAGACTATTGGTTGCAAAGAAAAGATATCATGTATGATTGAGCAATCATGTACAGTGCTACTGTGACAGTAGCAAGACCTGTCTTGATCAGTTTCAGCATCAGGCAGTGTCCAAGCAACAGCTGTGTCATTAAATACATTGTCATATGATTCTCATTTAGATTTTGGTTCAAAAGCAAAATATATCAGTTGTAGTGCACTACTTATTTCTCTCAAAATTGTTTTTACTTGTTTTTACAGGTCTCTGAGTTGAACAATTCATCAGTACATCTATCACTGTGTCACTAACTATTCTGTTGAAAGATGAAGAGAAGGAACTTAAAAACAGCCAGTAAACTCTCTGCAAAATTGTCTAATGATGCAAACCCAGCAAAAAAGCAGAAAATGTCAAAATCTCCACATGTTTCTGGAAACACAGTTTCACCTTATTTCCAGAAGACAGAGCAGAAAAGACTAGGTTCAGCCTTCTATCATCAAGAGTGTATTCAGTTGTCAAAGAGTCTCTTAGGAAAGGTACTTGTTAGAAAGCTGAATGGAAAAAGGCTGTCAGGGAGAATTGTAGAGACAGAGGCTTACCTGGGAATAAAGGACTCAGCCTGTCACTCTTACAAGGGACACCAGTCAGACAATAACAAAGCAATGTGGATGGACCCTGGATATGTCTATGTGTACCTGATATATGGGATGTATCACTGTATGAACATCTCCGGTAAAGGTAAAAAGGACAGAAACATAAAAACAGGAAGCCCAGCATAGGTATACAAGGAATAGGGTGGGCTGCGGGGCTACAGCTCCCACTCGGGTCAAAATATGGCATTTTGGTGCAAGATATGCTTTATTTGGGCAAATGTACTTTACTATTTTGGGCAAAAGTGGTGGGCAACCCCCTCCAAAATTGGAAGTAATCCCATAGGCTTATGGGGCCGAGTCATTTATGGGGTTAGAATGGTATGTCCCAAAATTGTAAACTTTTAGACTCAATTTCTTATATTCTCACATATCAAAATCAGAAGAAATATTATTTTTACTCACTTCTAGGCAAGTACCCTTAATTGTGATCAAGCATTAAAAAAGAGGTACTTTATAGACAGACTTGATAGGTTTCTTTGTTCCTGTATTCAGATTATTTTGATAATTTATTCATATATGCAAAGTTGAGGGAAGGAAAACATGCAGACAGGCAACTTTAAACTAACCTTTCTGTAACAGTGGAACTGCCTTTTCAATGTCAAACTGAATATTGCAGTTGGTTTCATGCTGTTTGTATTTCAGGTGATGGAAATGCTGTTCTACTTAGAGGTTTAGAGCCAGTAGATGGAGAGGAAGTGATGCAAAAGTTGCGATCCAAGAGGCGGAAGTCTTCTACAGAATTAAAGAGGAAAGCTCTGTGCAGTGGACCTGGAAAGCTGACTGAGGCCTTACAAATCACAAAAGCATTATTTGACAAAGAGAGCCTTGTAACGAACTCTGAAATGTGGGTTGAAGATGCCCCAGTGATCTCTGATGATGACATTGTATCCTGTCCGAGAATTGGTATTGACTATGCTACAAAAGAATGGAAGGAAAAACCTCTTCGCTTCTATATCCGTGGAAATGCTTGTGTCAGTAAACGAGATAAGGGTGCCGAGTAGTTGAAAGGTCACATTGATGGTGTTGACTTATTGTAAGGAGATGGAGGTGCTGGGCTTTAGAGTACTCGGGACTTTTGCTGTTAGAGTGATTGTGATAAGACTCAGTCTGTGCCAAAATATTTTATATTTTAAGGTGGAGTTTTAGGTAAAGGACATATTTCCTCTTTCTTCCTACATGAGTATTACAATCTTGTCTACTATAATTACAAACACAGTAGTTCTGAAATCTTCTGTCATACCTTTTGGAACCTGAAATAAGCATGTTGGGTGTGAAGAATGTGAGTGGTAGAGGACTATAGAGACCACTGATCAGTCATAATTTGATCCATTTTAATTTACATTTTTTAACGAAAACTAGATATCTCAGGACTCTCTTTAAGGCACACATTGCCACACTAAACCTTTACATGAATATTATGTGCATACTGGTTGTACAAGGGTGCAACTCTGATAAAACCATGTCCTAAAATTATGACCAGGTTCAGAATTTTTTCAGAGAACCCTCAGAATTAAGTCACTCTAAACACATAAACTGACATGCAGCTACATGTTTCATATTAATGTACAGTGTTATGATCTTTCTCTCCTTAAATCAACGAGGTTTGAGGGGTTTTTTTCAGTCCAAGTATAATTTATCAATGTAAGTGTTATCTGCAGTACCAGTATTCCAATGTGTATATGCTATTCCATCGTCTTTATAGCAGGATGCAGTAACTAGCATTGTAGTATGATTATTTTTGTACATTTACAACATTTTTCATGCTGCAACATATGGCAGTAGGAGGGCATGCTTAGTCACCCCATCTGTACATTGAAATTTAATTCAGGCCTTGAAGGTCAGTTGTTTAATGATACTAAGTGACCACAAATGTGGACCAAGCCAGAAATTACAACTTCATGTTATGTGGCGAAGCAACTTTACAGTTTAGAGCAAATTCCTTTTTCCAATGAAGGGCCAGTTCAGATAGGAAAACCATAGATTGCTCTTAGATGAAAAGACCCACCTTACTTTAAACTGCTCAGGGATGAAAACCCAAACTTCATAGTTGCCAAGCTTCATTGCTTTGAATGCTACCACCTTTATCCTCTGTGCCTCAGCACTGGTTCTGATGAAGTGAGGAGTTTAGTCTAACAATATAAAATATTGGAGAATAATCTGGGGGCACGACTGGACAATTCTAAGAGGACAATTTCCCCTCCCAAGCAACTCCCAGTGGACAATCCCCACCCCAAACAATTCCCACCCATGATAATTATGCCTCAAACAACTTCCTTCATCAGAAAATTTAGAATTGCCCAGGGGTGGGAATTGTCTACAGGGAAATTGTCTGGGGTGAAATTGTCTTTGGGGATTTTCTAGGGAAATCATCTGGGCAGGGCCAGGGATTGTCCTGAGGAAGCTGCACTGGGACCAATGGGGGGGGGGGGGGAATTTGGAGGATATTTAGTAAGGGGGCCACAGATCTGAACCATATTTGTATTTGTCGATGTAAAAATTTGTTGTAGTACTTGTGATGTGGGTCAGGGGTTCCTTCAACTTTTATCATTAGCCACTAATAAACCAGATCTTTGGGTTGTCCTCAGCTGGTTTTCACCGAGTCAGCTTGTCTCTGCCAAAGAGAAGGCCCCCCCCCCCCCAAAGACTGTCACATTTTCCACCCCAATAGTGTTCTCGTAGTTGGAGTTGCGCTCTTTTTTTCAAGTCGAAATTTTGCATGTTAAATTTCACTGTAATTGACATTTTGTATGTCTGTTACTGATTTTAGTAATACAGAAGTGACAGCTTTCAGTCTTGGCTATTAAAGACTTTTTACTAGCCCACTGAACTAGTCCGCCGCTGCTTTTTCTGCCGTTTGCAAGCGGGCAACAGCCAATTTCAAACCCTGTGGGCAACATGGATGCCAACTTGGCACACATGAACTGAAAGTTTTTAAAACATTGCTGATGTAGTTTGTCAGAGTTTAGCTTACTGGCAATGGGGACTGCCTACAGCCTGACCAAAGTGGCCTTCACAAATAGGGGTTTGAAAATATCTTAGAAAGCTGCACCAAAAAGGGGCATAGGGCCACACTGCCATGCCTACATGTGAGCCAGCCAGGTTATGTATTGTTAAACATCTTGAAATATTGAGGGATGTGTGACATGTATTGATTATTCAGTACCAAAACCACTTAACTTAAAAATATTCATCAAAATTTATTATTGCACTTTACAAAAATATATCCATTTCTATGAAACATGAAAAATACAAGTCTAGCATTGAAACATAAAAAGATTGTTCCATTATTTTGACTTATGCAAAGCTGTTGTAAGCTTAAATTGGTTCAGTTGCAACTACATTCAAACAGCAAAAATTTTTACATTTCATCTTTTGTTTGGACTCACCAAGAGGGGCAAGTCGGTTTATAGTGTCACCTACCAAAGCCTCCACCTTCCCTATCACTGGCATCTGGACAGGTTGCTAACCAAACAGGCGTCACAAAGTGGCCCTTAATACTAGACATACAGGTATAAGTTCATACTTGTTACACATACATTGCTGGGATAGGCCCTGGCAATTTCCTCTCAGTTCTGTGCTCTTTTCTTCTTTTCCACTCTTGTTCAAGACACTGCTCAATTAATTCCAAATTGCCTACATAGGTGGCTTTTAGAGGATGTATGGCCAGGGAGTTGTTACGGGAAAGAGATACATCACTTTGAAATGAGGCTTACACCTCTAAGGTCACCCATCTGTCTCTTGTATCTTCCTGACATTTCTATAAGACTTACACCAGATTAGGAATTTAACACAAAGGGATTTGTCATCTTCCACATTTACCATGCCATAGCATTGCAAGTCATCAGGGAAATAAAGTATTGCATCCTTGAACACTCACTGACGAGCATGACAGTATATCAATTCGGTTTTATGTCACAATGGTATATCTGGCCATTTCAGGAAACAAAAATTAGACTTCTGCCTCTTCAGCTAATTTGCCACCCCTCCCCTTTAGGAAGGGGCAAACTAAATCATTTATTTCATTTAACAGTTGTTTTGACTTTTATAGCATGATAATTGAAGGCAAGCAATAAAACAAATCCCGTCAGCCAAAAAAGTTGAAGTAGCACACCCGGGTATAACATCAAGGATAGTAGCTTAGGGATCTGTGTGACAAAAGGGGGACAGGAAGGCAGGAAGGCAAAATAAAGCACCTGAATGCAAATTACTATGTGGAAGTCAATGGGAACATCTTCAATAATTGGTGTGGGGAGGGGGATATATATCTCCTTCCTTCACTCAACCACACTTATCCCACCTCCACCTCCACTGCTTTCCCATGTCTGATAATGGATAGGTTGGACTCCATGTTGGATGGCAAAATTTGCAAAAAGCCACATTTTTCATACGGTTTCCTACGTGTTTTTCGCATTTCACTGCTGCACATATGTACACACTGCTACATACTGTGGTTGTCTTTTCATGCTTATAGTGTCACACATATTGTGCAACAAACTGACCTGATGGGAGACAGCACGCATCATTCACATTTAAGATTCTCTCCCCAGGTCATTCTACATGGAACTCTGCCATAGTTTTGAATATTGCACTGGGAGCCATCTTCCATGGATACTCGGTTCTTCCTTATAAGTTCACTGCCTGGTACTTGGCTAACAAAAAAACTGTTTCACAGCTACAAATGCTTCCCACCTGACAACCATCAGTATTGACGATGCATTCCCCTATAAAAAGGCAGGTTCTCCATTCAGGTAAATGTTTCCTTTACCAACCTCACAATTAGTTTTGTAAAAACTTCTCACTAAAGCTAGAATACTTCAGGAGTACATCTGCTGGAATATGTAAAGAACCTTGAAGCTGAGCTCCAACCAAGTCTCCCTACCATGAATTCTGTATACTATGTATTGACAGCTTCCCTGACTTTCCTTTATAAAAACTCCTTGTATGTAATAGTAGCAGCATCCTGATGAGTACAAGTTATCAAGATGGACCTAAATTTATCCAATAATTCATAAAGGGATTCTCTCTCAACATTAGCCCAGTACATGATCTCTTCAAGGTGGTGTTTGCCTCGGAAGTAAGGACATAATCTGTAGAGAGACAGAAAGGATTATTTCCTGTAACAAGCACTCATTTCACAGTTACATTTTTAACCATTTATAGTGTGCCTTTAAAAGTAAATCTCAAAAATATGTTGCAAAGGTTACAAATTGAAACTCTTTCATTCCTTCAAAGGAATTCTGTCTTTGGTATGTAAAGATGTTGGAAGTTTATTGCCTCAGTTTAAATTGGTAGACTGTGTAATAAATTGTGAAGTCAGTCATGTAAAGTCACACGAGAATCTTGTTTTTTTCCTAAAGCTGCTATACCACATTCTGTCTCACTGTAATCAAGAGACTTGTCTGTATGTTCAAAAAATTCTCAGTGCACTTTGTTTCAGGAAAACAGTAAACTAATTCTTTTTTTTTCATTTTTTCAGCCCCTTACCCAAGACCAACAAACTACTCCCTCTGAATAATTTAGTATGTCTGGTACACTTCCCCCACAATCAAAGTGCAGTCACCAACTGTTAAAAGAGACATGGGGATGTTCCTTAACATGTTTGGAGTGATGCAATGGCCCCTTTAAGCATATTCAAGTTATGTGAGATAAAGTTCGAAGTAGAAAAGTCTGGCTGACCTTGCAAACAGTTTGAGATCATCTGGATTGTGAGCAGCTGGCACACTGAGCACGGCCCTGCGCTCATCTTGTGTCAACCTCTCCATCAGCATGTGGACCACATTTCCCCTCATCAACATTTTCTGAGGGTCGTCTTCAACATTTGATGAGGAATACATTTCAAAACTCATACTAAAGCTAAGATCATCACTATCATCTGGAAATATAACAAATATTGAAGGATTATTATTTCATAGATGTATCAAATCCAGTTTTAACAGATTCAAAAAGCGACTGAAAGTACAAAACGTTAAAACTCATTTTGACTTGTTAAGTTAAACAGAAGCATGACCCTAAAGTGACAATCTTGATGTACATGGAACCTCCAAAAATGGGAGAGACAGGGACAGAGTATCGCTCTTCCTCCCCTGACACCCCCTCCCTTTCCCATTTGTTCAAAGGAAGTAATATGTTGCTGATATTTATGAGTTCAAGGCAATTTTGCAAATATTTTTGAAAACTTTTCCCTGGGGGTTCACGAAATGAATAGCTCTCATACATACACAGATGAAGACAGAAGTAAATATTAGTGTAAGAGAACCCCCCACCCCATTCTCCAAGACCAGGTAAAAGTAACTCTTCAAGCAGAACACCTCTCCCTTTGAAAAAACTGACACAAGATTGACAAAACCATCTTGTAGGCGAATTTGAACATTCTCTTGTCTGGTACTATTATAAGTGGTATAAAAACTTCACATGCTGAACACTAAAAGTAATGCAGACACAGTGTAATTTCAGTTAGAGGTTTGAGTAAGAATGACAATATTTTCTCACAGTGATGTACTAAGGGGGGAAGAGGCAGGAGTGGTCTACACTGGGTACAAGCCAGGGAGGGTTGCCTTGCCACTGCTTAAAGTCTTTCACAATGAGAGGTTTCAAAACATGATCACTTCAAAGCTTTTTGAAAGATAGTATCATTTTGAACCCAGGCCATCTCACATAAACAAAAATTTCTCAAAGGGGAGGGAGACTCACCCCAACAAAGGAGGTTTCAACTTTCCTAGGTACACAACTGATTCTTTCAAATTGGCACAATGAATGCTTTTAAACTAATGACAGACTGAAGTATATATTGGAGTCTTCATGCATGTAAAAATAGTTATGAACATTGCTACTAGGAGATGCCACTCACATGAAAGGTTTTCACCCTGACCCCCACTGCTTGACCCATGGTCAGTCTGTTTATCTGCTGGACTCTCATCTCCATAAAGCTTAGAGAGATCCGGATTGGAATCTAGTTTTGTTTCTAGCTCAGCAGCAGCCTCTGAGTCCCCCACTGAATCAGGGGGTGGAGCAATGAAGACATAAGTATGAAGCTGTCAAACAAATTGGAAGCTGATTAAGATTAGTTCACTCTGTAACAACTTGGCATGTATGCATTCTTGAACATAAAACTTAACCAGAAATAAGAAAATCCCCTTCTAATCAATGAAACAACTAATTCAAAGTGATATTGATTCATAACTACTGGTTTTTTCATTAAGTACTGGTCTAGAGATGATTATAATGTTAATAAGTTCTTACTGAATGGTAAACACATATCTGACAACAATTATGTCATTTGCAACAAAATGTGAAGAAATGTTTAACACTAATGGTTTAACCTGTTGATAGAGTCCCTTCACCAATCAACTGCACCATTCACTTACAACTAGTAATGTGTGTTATAAATCAAAAGAACAAAGCAAGGCTTAAGTATAAAGATTGTTGTACCTTTTGAAAAACTGCTTAAAATATGCTTAAAGTTTTCATGGGAAGTTTTTTATCCAGTTTCTCCTCTCTCAATTCAAGTGGGCCATAAACAATGCTCCCCTTCAATCAATGCTGTCATGAACTTTCAAAGACATGCACACTTGCATAAACTGTTTTGAAATGCCAACAAGGACACTCAAATTCCCCTACCTAAAAACAAAATTTCTTCATAGGGTTTTTTTTAGGAAATCCTTATTCTTTAGTGAGACCTAGGTGGCTGCTTCAACATTGGGTGTATGCAATACATTGTCCTTAAATTACTGCCCCTTTGGGCTTAGCCTACGTAGCGCCTCTGTGGCTGCCGCCCCTCAGAGCCTGCCGGCGATAGCCATAAATTCCTTTCACTGAGCCCAAAAGTTGATGAACTTAATATTCATGAGCATGAACAGCAATTGGTCTTTTCCTGAGGTAGGCTGTGCTCAACGACTCGGATCTTTGCAACGCTACGTTGACCACAATTTCCTTCAAACCAAAATACATTTTGTCCGTTAAGGCTTCTAATTTAGATGAAAGTCTTGAATCATGGACAATCTCTTACAAACAATGACAACTGATATCAAAGAGTTCGTTTAGAAGCTGACAAATAATCTTCGGTTGAAAGATATCGAACAGTCTTTTCTCGTGGCTGAGTGGTAGGTTGTTAGTAATTAGTTGAGGAGTCGCTGTACTGTGTGTATGCACACACGGTGCCAGGGAATACCAGGATTGTGTCGAGTTGCAATGACCACTGTGACTCTACGTACTGTTGCTTCATCCAATCCCCTTAGAGCTATGTAAATGAAGTTTGCGTTGGATTTCTACGAAGATGAAAGGAATTTGTTTCCAAAGCATGCGGACGTTTGTTTTTTCGCAGCCATGGGCTGAACGAAAAAACTTCGTCCAGCTCCGTGGGGTACTGTGGGCGGGGGGTTGTAGAATGCCCACGGTATTCCCCGCCTATCTGGGAGGCGACTAAAGGGGAGGACTTGCACCATATTTAAATTTTACTTGACACTATATAACACCTTCGTGTTCGTGTGTCGTACAATTTCATCTAACTAACCTTAAATTACTGCACATATTCTATATGTGTAGCCATGATGATATCATTGCAAGCTGATTGAAAAAACAGGAACTTATTTCCTCCTCCCCCCACCTCCCCTCCTAAATTTACAACCCTTTACCACAACCTAAACAAAGACAACTATGAGTAACAGAATGCATTATACAGATATGTATGTTAATTAACAACCACACACAATAATTAAGAAATAAACAAAGTTAAGTACATGCAGACAAAAGCTAACAGCACAACAATCAGACACACATCCACAGATGCAAATGAAACGTTTCAAGTACATACCTGTGTTAAGAGTCTTTTCTGGAGTAACCAAACCACAATTTTCACCAAACTTGTAGGCTGATCTGATCTTTGGTAATTTTTCTGGAAAAACATAAACAAGTTAACAAAGACTGATCAGAGTCTCTAGCAATCTATTCAGTTTTACATCAAATTTAAACATGAATGTATTTAACACTTATGAGAAACCACATAAATATAACTCATATTCATCAGGTTCACTCTCTGTAGTTTTATAAGTTTTGTACATTGACCACATTAATAAACATGATCTTTCTTAAGACGTTGCAAATGTTATGTAAGGTGCTACTGTTAATAACATAATCAGTTGTTCAATTTACACTCTCTGCTCAGTTGCCAAGTAGCTCTTACAAAGTGTGTTTTTCAAGGCATTGAAAAGCATGTTTTACAAGAGAAAAACATTCAAGAGATAGACCTATGTACAAAAATTTTATAACCTGAATAAATTTAGACCTTGATGGCCACTTAATTTATGGATGCTTACTAATTACACATATGAGAGGAGCCTGTCAAGGCTTGCTAACTTCACTTTCTGCTCCTGAGCTGCCTAGAAGTATGACATCACTCATGACTGCACACAGCTATATCAATCAAAAAATATGTTTTTGCAAAATTCACCCACAGAGGTGACAGAAGTGAAGCTCACCCATGGAGATAACCGATGCTCTTTAAGAGGGGATGGAAGTGAAAATTCTGACAAGATTACTGTTAAGGATTCTTCTGGAAACAATTGACTGAATTCTTCATGAAGGGGAGAGTGTCTGCAACAGAAAATGGAAAGATAGTTTGAATGTAGAAAACATGAACATTTCATTGATCTTGAGGGTCATGATGGTGCCTTGTCTAGAAATTGGAAAATTATCATTGCATGTGTGATCATTATTAGTATCAACTTAAAAGGGGCCTTGATGAGATCTAAGTAAACTTCCTGACCAAGAGATAAACTGAAAGAATTATCTCTACTGTGTACTCTGACTCTCAAGTAAGAAATGCAACTTGTTATTCACAAACAGACATGACATACTGAAGACAAGAAGCTGCATTTTGTGGATAGACAAAAGAAGTCTTAATGTAGTACAGTAGAGAGCTTACTTGAAAGTATTTCACACAAATACAAAAATGTTTTGGAGGCTACACAAACTTTACAAATTTGACAGTTTCAGTTTGTGTTAGTTTTGCCCCTACAACACCTACTTACTATGTCAATGAACATGGCACATACCTAATGACACATTCACCCCAAATTTGACACAAACTAGCGATACCAAAACTCATGTTTACACTCAAAATATCCTCACTTAAAAATTCAAATAAAACAAAAATGTTCAAGTTTGTAATAAAGAAGTGTCATACACAACATAATACCTTAAAATAATACTTGTGTCCAATATTTTAGTAAGCAGAGAATGAAAGTGGCAAAAAGCACATTAACAAAATATTTGGTGCTGTCCACAGGCACTAATTGACAAGGCAACACTGACTGGGAGGTAACTACTTTTTCAGTAAATAAGATAGGATGAAAGTCATCACACTCGTGTTATAAAGTAAAATAGTTTTGAAAGCGTTTCAATACTTACATTCCAGTTGGAACCCTTGGTGATAATATATACATATTACTCTCACACAATGGGAAGATCACAGTAGCCTTACCCCAATAGACCAAGTGTCCTACCAATTGAAATACCTAGAAAAAATAATATGTAATGGCTATAAAAGATGCTTGGTGAATAGTTTTGTGGTAAACTACAGCTTGAAGACATATAGGAATAAAATAATGAATTTAAACACGAACATAACGAACTAAACAAGAAACATAAGCATGAACCACAAGACTAGATATACACAGTCATAAACAATAATATTTTGATTCCTTTTATCAAAAGTTTGTAACAGACTTCTTTGGTCAGAAAAGAAGTATTTATAAACAAGCATAAAAACAAACTAGAACAGCAATGCTGTTGTGTAGCTCACACAATTTCTCTTGTCTGTTAAAAACAGGAACTCAAAGAACCAAATTTTACCATTTATTCATCAACTTTCATTAAACCTCCTAACCATACAAAGCATTAAAACCTTACAAAGGCAAAAGGTAAGAGATGAGCATAATAATAAATGAACTCAAAACCCAACTGAAAAATCACAATCATGTTTAGGCATGTAAACACTGCAACTGACACCGTTTACGTTTGATGACAGATCTACAAATATCACTGCATATTTTCTAAATCAAGAAGGCCTGTAAAGGTTGCATACTTTAATTAGCAGCAAGACTGAAATTAACCTGATTTTATTAAACTGTTCAAGTTTGCAAAGTACATTCAGTTGCACCTACAACTTCACAAGCAAACACTGCATAGGTCTGCACTCAATCAAAACAAACTACAGACTAAAGAAGCTGCTACTGGGGTTGAACTCAAAAACAGTTACAGTATTGCAATTACTTGACTTGACCATCCCAATTGATCCAGGAACAAAATGGGACATATCCCCATAACAGGTTAAAACATTTTCCTTTCTTGTAAGCCAAACTGACCACAGAGTTGCTTCAAATTTTGTTATCATGAATCAAGTAGCTGCTCAATGCAGGGAGTTCCCACGGAACTCCTTGCTTAATGAACCTTGATAATACAATTAGTTATCCCAAAGCATTGTGATTGCACAGGCCACTTGATGAACAAAGACTGATGTGTGTGAATGGATCAAATTTCAAAACAAACCTGCACAGGCAGACTAGGCAGTTGCGAGATAGCAACTGAATACACAACCAAGTACACTGCTATAAGTGCAATGAATAAACAGCTACCTGTTCAGCAGGCACAGTGAACTCAGCCCTACAAAAATTGCTTAAAAACCATATTTAACTTTTGTATATTAAAATGCAAATTGGCAAGTTTTAATGCTCTATCCACAAACAATCATGTACCACAATTTCAGCTCAAAATCTCCACACATAAAAAGGCTGAAAACTTTTGTTGAAAAGTTGACGACATCTGCCCCATTTTCTAACCTCACACATGTACCATGTACGATGTGTGAGCTAAAAACAAGGACTTGATTACCTTCAATACAGATATATGCATTCAATATGACTTTATTTTTTACCCCTAGTGTTCTGAACTGAATCAAAAATTACAATAGTATGAATATGCTACCAACTCTTTTTGTAGGGAGACAATATTACAACTTCACAGCAAAGATGACACAGTTAAAAATGGTGGTTAGATTTTATCCTACAGGTACTGAAGAATGCCTCTACTTTAAGCCTGGACAAAATTATTGGTACATTTCAAGCTTCCAAGATATTTTCAGAATGTCTTCCCCTCCAGCCTTTCCTCCATTTTGAGAAAACGAAACACACACATTTTTTATCAGTGCCCTCCCTAAAATGCATATGGTGATTTGTTGCACATTATTTTGTCTAGGACTGTTGCTTTGAGGCCAATGATGTAAATACATTTTCATTAATACCTTCTATCAAGCTTTTTGAATTTGGCCTAAAGGTATGTAGACTAATCTGAGGCAATATTGCCTCAACCTTCACCTATGAAACTGCAGAGGGTGAAATCTGACCCAACCAACTGTCTAACATTACAATTCTTGAACTATGAGACCAAATCAACAGATTTTGTAACTGGAGAAAGATATTTCAAAATACAAATCAACAAACTATTAAAAAAGTGTACCTGTGACAAGTGCAAGTCTGCATCTAATGCTAAACCCTGGAGGTTTTTGAGAGGAGAAGTTAGTTTAATGATCCTTCTGAGGGCAGGGGAACAGTCCATAGGTAGAGCATTCCAAAGGTCTGCTAAGGGTTCTAACAGTAAAAGAGCATGGTATGGTTTAATGGCTGATACACTCTCCTCCATTCCATTTTTCTGTTAAGAGAAAAACATATTAAAGAAAGAAATCACAGCTTACCTCACTTTCAGAGAGATACAAATATCTGATGAACATGAGTTCCTAAACCTTCCATCATTCTATAATGGAATGTGAGGTATTCAATCAAAAGATATCTCACTGAGATACTCCTTCTTCAGTGAGAGCCACTTCTGACAAAAGATTGACTACTTCGAAATCATTCATCAACATACTCCTTTTAAGAAAGCCTCTCCACTTATTAGACTATGTTCTTTTTATGTTCAGGCAGGATCCCCTAAAACACTACTACCCAATAATTAGCTTAAACATCTTCAATCATTTGAGGCTAAACAAAATTAAAACTTATGAACAACTGCTTTGATGAAGTGGTTGGACATATTTAAAAATGATCCTTTGAAAATAAGAACAGGAAACATTTTATCACACATGAATGCCATGATATAAGATTTACTGACCTCAATCTTTGACATGTGACTGACATTGTGTACTTTGTGTGGAAGACAGAAACTGACTTCAATCCAGTTATTGATGACAACATGACATGTACCAGTCTTAGTCAATCTAGGAGACAAGCAACAAATACATGAAACTGTCAAAAAATACTAAAATTTTATAACTTTGAATATTAAATAACAGTAAATTCATCTCCATCAGGTTTATTGCAAAAATTGAATCAGTACAATCACCATTCGTCAACAACAAAACAAAGTTGTTCAAATCATCTAATTATGAATGGGAGTTAGTAAGTGGGACAATTTAATAAAATTATCTAATATTTGCAGTTTGCTGCATATAGAACTCTTAAGCAACTTGAGAAATGCATAGCAGTACATAAAGTTATCGTTTTTCACTGATTTTGTGGTAAACAAATCAATTAAACCCCGAACTGCTATTTGAGCACTAAACTCTTGCCTGCATAGCAAAACTTCAAAATGGCGATATTAAACAACATTTTTCAGTTTGCAATATCTGAACTAGAGAAAGTCATATGGCTGGTCAATTGCTGGGAGGCTTTTAGGAAATAGTCAACGGTCAAATCTGCTGGAGACTGAACTAAGGAAAACATGATACTATTGCATTGCTTTATCTCCTTGAAATTACAGAAAAGCTGTTTTTCAAAATGCTCAAGAGAAAGTAGTTACAGTAAAAATACTCCCAACTCAGTTTTCAAGAAAAGCTTAACTCATATTTCAAGAAACAGCATGGCAAGTACTTCATCCAAGGATAGCTAGCCAATATCATCAATTTTCATAAACAAACCAAAAGAGCACATTGCCCTAGGTATGCTGTTTCACAGGGGTGGCCCACTCACTATGCACCTTTTTTGCCCACCATGCCCCTATTCTTTAGGTTCTAAAAATCTTTCTGTGGAAATATGGTTTTGTGAATGACATATTAGAAGGTGCATCAAGTATATGGTGGTTTGAGTAATGTTGGAAAGACCACAGACCTAATAATGCAAACACTTATATTAACAGAGTGAAGATGACTTTGATTTACAAGCTTTGCAACTTCGTAGTATAGTAAACTGCATGCATGTGTGCCTTTCATACCCCCCATGCATGTGTACCCTTCATTCTTCCCACCCCTAGCCCCCAATTCAATGGACCTAGGGGACTGTAGGAGGCAGGGTGCTTAAAACAACGGGACAAATTTTATCAGCACTGACTTCCTCAAAAGATTGGGTTGTACACAGTTTGCCTTAAATGAGGCATTATTATGTCATTATTAGTATGAAATGAGACTAAACACAGAGATTGTTACCCCTCAAACACCCCTGCCAGGCCTTGACAAAGTTTACTTCGCTCCATGAGAAGCTTAAATGGAGACTCCTCAGCATCTGCAGGTTAGGAAAATAAATCATGAAAGAAAACAGATATTGTTTCTAACATGCTAAGTCATTTAAAATACTTCCCCTTATCCTCTACTGGCATATCCAAAATTAATTGACATAAACTGCATTCAACTTGTTCATTTTGTCTATCATACAGTGCTTAGTACAGGCTCAGCTTGCACAGCAGCTCTCTATGGCTTCTGCCACACAGGGCTACTTCCCTTCAGGTGCTACTTTCCCTGCTGGTGATAAACAAAGACTCCTATCACAGGAGACAAAGATGTTGTAACATGTGAGCTTTATTTCAGCTCTCATCCATTTATCTGACCCTGCCCTTCAGTGGTGTGTATGGTTGATGCAGAAGGGAGAACCCAAGAAGGTGCCATATTACACTAACCTTCTTAGCGGTGCACAGAACTGTGTGATGGTTGTGAGGCTTTTCTGTGTAATACAATTTATTGGCTTTTGGGGGGCCAACTGCCTTGTAGCTACTTAAATAAATTTTCCATCAATTTTCAAATGCAAATGAAATGTTTTTGGCTCTAACACCTGTGGATGTTAGAGTTTTTGATGTGCTGGCAGGAAAGTGATGCGGGGCATCCAGAGTGATTCCCTGTCAACTATGTAACCTATACTAAATCAAGGTAACTCTTCTATTTCTTGATTCTAGCACTGTTTTCAACATCTTATGGAGAAATCCATTCAACACCTTGTCACAGAAATGCTTCCTTGTCCTTGTCTTCTGCTTGTCAGTTCCCCAGACACTGAACCCATCCTCCTGCAAAAATACCCAGTCTGTGCCAGTGGTGCTCTATGTTCTAACCTAAATATGATGTCATAGAGACTTATGCTGCAGTTACACTTCAATGACAGTTTACTACAACTGTCACTGCACTTCAAACCCACAGATCTTAACATAAAAATAAGCTAGGAAGGAGTAAAACTACCAAAGGCATACTGTGGGATCCTTTCAGAACATAGCTGTGGGGACAAACCAAACAAACAATACCAACTTCTGTGATTAAGTCAGTATCACCAATCCCTCACCATTTTTGCAATCCCCTAAGTGCCACATCCCCACCCCTTCCTCCATTTATAGCTTACCCTCGGGCATAGCAGCTACTTCATCCATAGTTGTGTGAACCACCACAGCTTGGCGAGACAGATACCCACATCGTCTCTCTTCATGTTTCATGGCAACAGCCAGTCGTTTGCTCAAGTCTTGGTAGCACTGGACCAATGACGGATGAGAATCTGCCTGCAAAATGAAACAACAGTTAGTGGGATGTCAACCACTTTACATTCTAAGATCACTCTTGTTCATTATATATATTACGTATATGGACAGCAGAAGCACTCTCAGCTTGTGTTTGAAATGTTTTTACCAATGAAACTAAAACACAACATAAGAAAGAGTCCAGTTCCTTGAAGTAATACTGTACTGTATAGCCAATTAGTCTTAAAGACTATTATTACAAGGGCTGAAAAATGTTTTTTTCCTGGGAAGGGAGTCAAACTTTCCACAATTCCTCCCGTATTTTCATGTATACATAAAAGGTGTAAATTTCCCTCCAATGACCAAAATTTCCCTCCAGATACCCAAATTTCCCGGGAAGGAGCCTCCCAGCTTCCCAACTTTTTCCACCCAGGATTATTCCTAAAGACTATTATTCCTAAAGCCCACTGAATGAAAACGACAAAGCCACTGCTAGTCCTAAAATGTGCTATTATTTGCAAAATCTCATTGGCTGTAGGACCAATGGATTGTAAGACCAAAAGGCTGTAAGCAGTGTACTTTACCAATGGGGCATAGTGCCAATGGGCAGTGGGACCAATGGGCAGTGGGGCCAATGGGCAGTGGGGCCAATGGGCAGTGGGGCCAATGGGCAGTGGGGCCAATGGGCAGTAGGACCAATGGGTAGTAGAACTTATAGTATTATAACGAGATGTACAGCCATTATCAGCAGTAATACTGAAAATTTGAGACCAATAACCGTCTCCTAGTTCAAGTTCAAATTTAAGGGTCCCCTCAAGATGTATGTCTCACACCTTGGCTCTGTTTCATAAAGAGTTACATTCAATCTTAAGTTTGATTTCAACAAGACTACTGCATGGTAGATCACAATTACGACTGAACATAACTCTATGGAAAACAGGGCCCTGGTGGTGACATCTACATAATTTGGTCTAATAAAATCTATAAAGGAAATTAAACCATGCATGTATTTTCACATGGATAGCAGACAACTTTATGATATACATTTTATGAACCTGAAATATAGCAATGTAAGGATGTCACATGGCAGACAGAAAGCAAGACAGACCAAGATAAAATGAACTGATGAAAACACAACTATGACCTGTAAAACATAAACTCAGGCTGAACCAAAACTTAAACAGGGTTTGTCTGTGTAGATCTTTACTTGAATAAAATAATCTCTCTGTATCTCAGCTTCAGCATCACCAATCAACTTACATTCAGGACAAACACCACATTAAACATTATCATTGTTGGTTTGACTGCCATTGATGAAGACACTTCTTCTCTCTGTTAGGAAAACAAATTTTCAAAATAATAAAATTTACTTAATAGGACAAATTATGCAAACAAGTTGTCACATTTAATTTCTGAATCAAGGCTTTTAAAGCAAGGTTCAACGACAGCTATTTAGCCACCTCAATGATGAAAAATAGACTTATGAATAGAAAAGCACATAAGAGCCACACTGAGAGACTTCGCACAAATTTAGTTTAATAACAGCTAACTTGGTTTTCACAGTTATGAGACACTGCCATTCCAGACATTAACTTTAAATTTATAACAATGTATGTACAGGAACAAAACATTGCAACTGTTTTTGTGCATTTTATGCACCCTGGACATGTGTAGCAACACCATCTCAAGCACAGTCAGCTTTTCAGTTTTCAAGACCATATTGCAAGTTTTCCAGACAAAGCTTCTACAATTTAAAGACTTACAATACTACAAAAAAATTCCCTACTTTATCCTTTTTCCTACTGCATGGGAAACCCCAAAATACACAAGTGAATTTCCCTTTACCAAAAGCAAGGTAGAGAGTTAGTCCAGAAGGGTTTAACATAAGTAAGGCCTAGAACAATCGAGGACAAAGTAAACTCTTCAACAATAACACAGATACTGTCACAAATATAAAGCTGTGGGTTTTGCTTTTACCTGAGAAAGTGGATTGATTAAATGAAAACTGTCTGGTAAATAATTTCAAATTTAAAAGCTGCTCTATGGCAAGCCATGCTGAGAAGTTGACAGGTGGTACAGACCTGGATTAAAGTCAAATGCCTATCATTAATATATTTTAATGGTTTAACATAATTATCCTAAATTAACAAAAAGTCAAAAATTTACAGAAGCCACAGCAAATGCAAAATCAAAGTCATTACTTTTAAGTCCCATCTTTGTCGCTTGTTCCTTGTTCCTCTCCTGAGATATCAGATACAAGAATTTCCTTTTCATTTTTTACCTATTTGTTATTTCAATTGAAATTGTGAAATGCAAAATAAGATTATGCATTAGTGAAGACAAAGTACTGGCTTTTCTTTGTCATTACAGAATCTGATTAACATCTTATCAAGTGTACAATTTGACAAAAGTATGAAGCCATGAAAAAAATGGAACATTGTTCTTTAAAAAAAACTACTTTATGCATGGTATTATTCTATAATTGGCTTTCATGGAAACAGCATCAGGAATAGATCAACTTATTACCACAAAACATTTTATAAAGTACCATTTCCAGTTGTGAAACTGACACCTGTCCAAAATGTGCCAAAAATGGCAGTTTTTCTTTCTTTTTTATTCTAATCCATAGCTTTGAAACCTACTGCACATCTGATACAGAGATGATGCACTTTCAATGGTATTCCTTAAATGAGAGTATACTACTCACCCATCTTTGATTAACATCTTGCACTAGGGTTGGGAAACCAACAAATTTAACATCATCAATTGTCAACTCAAAGGGAAGCTTGGATAGTTGTGTTTTGGGAGTAAGAATGTTGGCAAGAATTTGATCTGTGAATCTGAAAGATGAAAGTGACAAGATAGCAGTGTGCTGTACCTATATGAAAGTTTATATCCACTGACAATACTTCTCTCGTCACCTTTTTAATCACATTCTGTAAGTGGAACTTTACCTCTCTAAAGAGAAACACAAATTCTTGGAATCTGTTTTTTTTTCTTCACTTGTGAATATACATTGAAACCAGGTGATAATTGTATAGACTTCCAATGATACTGCAAACCAAAAGTTATATACAACTGCACAAGATTGTCACTGATAGGACATACATTATCAGCTTCGTAAAACTATGAATAAATCCATTTATGCACTTTGTGGTTGATCCCCAAAGAGAAAAGGCCAAACTATGAAAAAACTTAAGAAAATCATGAAAAGATGGCCAAATTTTACATACAGTAAAAGGCAATAGGACAATCTTGATATCTGTAAAGTTTGTGTGACACACAACTAAACATAAATATACAATGTTGGACCCCAAACTGACTCTTCAAAAATCCACATGACATTCAAGTCACTTTTGTAACTTGCATCAGTGACTTACTGCTTTCACTTCACATAAATGAAATTACAAATGAACATCAATTTAGAAACTTTAAAAGGCAGATTCATACTTCAGTATAGCACTATAAAGCTGTAAAACTTAAACACTTCTCATCTCTGAGCTATGTCCATGACTGGCCCAGAAAAGCAAGGTATGATATATGGTTCTTATAGTTTTATAGCATGTGAAAGTTTGGAAGCATAAACTGGCCTTAAGATCAATAGCTATGTTCTGTGCCATTTATTCATCCTGAGCCAAATTTGTTTCTATTGATTAGATTGTAACTTTGCAACTTGTAATGTCCATGAGAAAAATAATTTTAAATAGCCACCCCATTATTCTATTAACTGAAAGCAGGAATATGTCTAGTGAAAGGAATACTTGTGGACTGAAATTTGTGGGACAATTGCTCTTTTTATGAAAAAAATTTGTTTTTCACCAAAAGTGTCCATATGTAAAAACAACTTATGGTCGCCATTTTGAGAACAAACAAACTCAAACTGCATTAGCTTAAGTGCTTTTAACATTAAACCCACAAAATCACATGAACTTTTTTAAGAGTTTTAAGCCCATAATTATGAGTATTAACTGGTAGTAGCTTGATGAATATTCTGTCTTGATTCTTGGTCATTCCTATATAAATAAACCAATGGATACACACACACTGGATGGTTTAGATAAAACATCCACCCTTCAGCTGGGACACCACTGACTAACTCCAGTCAGGTCAAGAGGTCATATCAAAGGCTATAATAACAGAAACTTCTGAATTTTTCTTGCACAGTACAGAAGCTCATAATAAAGATTGTGACAGAAATATAAGTACACTGGGCGAGTTTTTATATCATGAATGCTTCAGTCACTTATGATATGAGCTTCATAAGAACCAACTATAATTATTTAACATACCTAGCAAACACACGGCCATTTGCCCCATATTTTGTCTGATTCCCAACATTGGTTTCTTGAGAAGGAACTGCAAACCTATTTTTCTTTAATTTACCTAAGAGAAAATCAAAAAGAAATGCAGTAGTTAAAATTTTGTTTAATGTTTCTTCAATATTTAAAAAAAGGTCCACTGTCCAGCATGTAGACAGCAATATACTGTAGGTCCTACTGTACCTTTCTTCAAGTTGTACTCATCTGTTAGCCTATCTTACCTGCCATCTGCATTGAATACAGAGAATGTTGTCAGGAATACATTATTACAGTCAATGTGGCGGCCAATAAGACCAAAAAGATAAGTTCATATCTGCTACTTGCAGATCAAAGTTTGTGGCAGTGACCCCCATATCTTTATAACAATGCCACACAAAACTGGCAGTATAGTATGGTACTTTACTATTAGAGGGGATGCAAACCTCCAAAGTGAACAATTTGAAAGAATGATTCCAGTACAAATGAGTTCTTGTCTTTTTATGTATTTTAACTCCAAAATGAATAAAGATAGCTAGGCACAAAGCTTGACGATCTTTTTCAGCTTTTTCAGCTTTTTTTCTCTTCAATATATTGACTTTATGGTCATGTTTCATTCAACACTATGTAGGCCTGCTAGCTGAGTACTGTATTAGTATCAGTTTTAAGATAATTCTTTGTAAGTAACTACAATCTTGGACAAAACTGTTGGAACACCTCCAACCGTTGTACCGTGTACAATATGATGACGTGCATGATTTAGGAAACCCTCGTCCCCCAGTACAGTGTTGCGCACGATTTACGAAACCCCGTCCCCCAGTACAATGTTGTGTCCAAATTAAAGCGGTGCATCTCCAATTGACATTATTACCTCCAACATTGTACGGGGGAGAGGGGGTGCAGGGGTGTTCCAACGAGTTTTGTCCAAGATTGTCTGAGTTTAAGGAGGTCTCAAGTAGGAGCTAAAGATGGGATATTTTTGACCGTGCACAAGGTGGAAGCAACTGGGGCCCTTGCAACTGCCTATGACGTCATTTTCCAAATGGTGAGATCACTGTGCATAATAAATATACATTATAAGTTTAGGGCGCTGTTGCGGAATTTCGCAAATCACAGCGAAGGGAGGTACTTTACGGACGCCAAGCGTCCACTGCGTCCAACAGAAGCAACAGTTTGCTTAAAGGTTAGAGGCCATCGATGCTCTCAAAGGTAAATTATCAGCCTGGGCAGAATCTTTTCATAGGCTTAATTGCTTTCTACTTGGAAGGAACGAGCTCCACGTTAAAGACCACTGTATTTCAATAGAGTAGGCTCTCCACGTCAGAGGGTTTGGCGAAAAACCAGTGAAAAATCGATGTCCGATTGCACCGCCTACGGGAAATACTGAAAAGGTGGAACGGGAGGGGAGGCAATATATATATATATATATATATATTTCTTACATTACTCTTAAACAACAGGGAGAAGAAAACCATTCAGAAGGACTTCCAAAACGAAATAGCGCCACGATAAACAGTACAAAATAAAAAAGTCCCTTGACAGTTGACCCTTTTGTGAACAACTAGTGTTTATCGTTTGAAACTGATTTACTCTTATTTGTAATGGGTTTTAAAATTGGTGTACACATTTTTGGGGGGAAGAAAAGACTTCATGTGCATTTCTCTAGCAGTAAGTTGACTCCTTCTCTTCTCAGAGTCAACCTTAAAGTAATTGCGTCGACTTATTTAACTTGATTCCTTTGCAGTGACTACCGTTTATCGTTGATGGATGATTATATTTGTATTATTTTTTTTTGCGAATCTGCCATAATGATTACATCCTAAGAGAATAATTATCATTACGTTTGAAAATATAAACTGAAGTTCTTAGTCTATCGCTCTAATTTCTCCTAAAACCTTTGAAAAATGTGCTGCTAATTCTCAGACAATCTTGGACAAAACTGTTGGAACACCTCCAACCGTTGTACCGTGTACAATATGATGTCGTGCATGATTTAGGAAACCCTCGTCCCCCAGTACAGTGTTGCGCACGATTTACGAAACCCCCGTCCCCCAGTACAATGTTGTGTCCAAATTAAAGCGGTGCATCTCCAATTGACATTATTACCTCCAACATTGTACGGGGGAGAGGGGGTGCAGGGGTGTTCCAACGAGTTTTGTCCAAGATTGTCTGAGTTTAAGGAGGTCTCAAGTAGGAGCTAAAGATGGGATATTTTTGACCGTGCACAAGGTGGAAGCAACTGGGGCCCTTGCAACTGCCTATGACGTCATTTTCCAAATGGTGAGATCACTGTGCATAATAAATATACATTATAAGTTTAGGGCGCTGTTGCGGAATTTCGCAAATCACAGCGAAGGGAGGTACTTTACGGACGCCAAGCGTCCACTGCATCCAACAGAAGCAACAGTTTGCTTAAAGGTTAGAGGCCATCGATGCTCTCAAAGGTAAATTATCAGCCTGGGCAGAATCTTTTCATAGGCTTAATTGCTTTCTACTTGGAAGGAACGAGCTTCACGTTAAAGACCACTGTATTCTATAGAGTAGGCTCTCCACGTGAGAGGGTTTGGCGAAAAACCAGTGAAAAATCGATGTCCGATTGCACCGCCTACGGGAAATACTGAAAAGGTGGAACGGGAGGGGAGGCAATATATATATATATATATATATATATATATATATATATATATATATATATATATATATTTATATATATATATATATATATATATATATATATATATATATATATATATATTATATAATATATATATATATATTTATATATATATATATATATATATATATATATATATATATATATATATATATACATTTCTTACATTACTCTTAAACAACAGGGAGAAGAAAACCATTCAGTAGGATTTCCAAAACGAAATAGCACCACGATAAACAGTACAAAATAAAAAAGTCCCTGGACAGTTGGCCCTTTTGTGAACAACTAGTGTTTATCGTTTGAAACTGATTTACTCTTATTTGTAATGGGTTTTAAAATTGGTGGACACATTTTTGGGGGGAAGAAAAGACTTCATGTGCATTTCTCTAGCAGTAAGTTGACTCCTTCTCTTCTCAGAGTCAACCTTAAAGTAATTGCGTCGACTTATTTAACTTGATTCCTTTGCAGTGACTACCGTTTAACGTTGATGGATGATTATATTTGTATTATTATTTTGCGAATCTGCCATAATGATTACATCCTAAGAGAATAATTATCATTACGTTTGAAAATATAAACTGAAGTTCTTAGTCTATCGCTCTAATTTCTTCTAAAACCTTTGAAAAATGTGCTGCTAATTCTCAGACAATCTTGGACAAAACTGTTGGAACACCTCCAACCGTTGTACCGTGTACAATATGATGTCGTGCATGATTTAGGAAACCCTCGTCCCCCAGTACAGTGTTGCGCACGATTTACGAAACCCCCGTCCCCCAGTACAATGTTGTGTCCAAATTAAAGCGGTGCATCTCCAATTGACATTATTACCTCCAACATTGTACGGGGGAGAGGGGGTGCAGGGGTGTTCCAACGAGTTTTGTCCAAGATTGTAGGTGGTTTGTGAAAACCCATCTCAGTGGTCTATGTAAAACAGTTACAAACATGTCTTTCCCTCCCCTAAGCATTACAGCAGCCTGTCATTATTTAAGAGTATAATATGTATATTCTGTGGTTTTAGATGAAGTACATGAAGAGTGCCAGTCAATATCAAAGGATTAAGCTGGCCTCCCACTGAAGGCAATACAATACCATCATACAGCCACACCATTTTAAAGCTATCTTGAGGGTTGTTGCAAGTTGTGGCAGTCATATAACAGACCTTCCAAATGGTTTTTAATCGCCCACTAAATGATTTGCTAAAATTTACCACAGGGTTTCTATGATTCTACTTTCTCACCAGACTGTGGATACTCAACTGCAGCAAGCCATTGGGGATTCATAAGGATATGGTTATAATCTGCAACTCACGTACAAGTACATATCCCATACTCTGTTCTGGTTCTGGTAGGATACTACAAACAGTTCCACCACCCCCACCTTCTGCATGATATATGAACCTTGTAGGTGTGTGACAGCAAGTGAATAAGAAATTATTTTGAGCAAAACCCCTCTTAAAAGGATGGAAATTCAAATTATTCTAAATGAATCCAGAGATAGCATCTCTGATGGTAGGAGGCAAACATCCACTCAATTATAGAACTGGGTGTACTGAATATATGTAGCATTCCTTCCTTGCTGAGCAATGGTCAAAAGAAGTATGAATTGCTTCTCAAGGGCAATTCTCTCTCTATCAGGATTTGTAACATACCAGACTAGGCTTATAGCCACACGGTGGTGGAAAATAGGAAAATATGCATCCAAAGTACGTAGAGCCATTGTAGCTGTGGTTCTGCACACAGTCCAATTTAATTTTGCCAAAAAGGATGAGACACTGTTCTTGTGTTTTTGATCATTGCAGACGAGGGAGTTTCTTGGAAAAGGGGCTACTTTCACTCTGGACAGTCTTTACTTTCTAATTTAGCCAGAATTGAATAATGACAAGCTGTGGTTACTTATTCAAAATACACCATTCCACTGTTTCACAACTTCATTTGCTGGTCTTAAGCTGGCCTACACTACACAACTTTGCATGACTCTATTCAGTACACTTGCTATGATCCAGTCTGTTGTAGGCTGCACAACTTTCAGATGCAGTATGGACAATGCAAACACTAGTTACCCTGGTTAACATGGTAGGACTGGAGTATTTGAGAGCCCTCCTTCAACTTTCTGCATAAGTACGGGTAACGTAACATAATTGGTCAAACTGCATCAACATTCTTAAAGAATGTAGCAGACTTGGTTCAGGAAAAGCAAACATGTTTCAGTTTCCTATCTGATGACTATATAAGTTAACCCTTACTTAAACTAATCCCGTAAACTGCTAGTTGCAGTTGCACATCACATGCACATCACACAAGTATTGAAGAGGTGAAGGCCAAGTTGAGGCATAATGGTTCAAAGTCTCATAGCCTTCTCTTAGTGTGCAGCTACCATAAAGCCTACTCTCAGCAAATTTAATATAGGCTTAAGCCTACAAAGCAGGCTGTGTGGCATATTGCACCAAAGAACAAGGAATAAGCCGCACAGTTTCGTATGCAACTGTCAATGTCATGGTTGAACTGTTTGAATAATCCAACTTAAAACTATGTCTGTACATCAGGCTACTATCCAATGTGAGAACCGGATTCCTAAAGGGAAATTCCCTTTAGGTAATGTGACATCACTATCAAGAGATGAATGATCTTGGTCATGTAGAAAAAAATTTTTGCCAGAAAACATAGGGTTCAACTTCTCCAGTTAACTATGCAGCAGATTCATCCTTCCTTCCTACTGACAAAGTAGAAGCAAATCCTCTTAACTAATTAAACAATAACCATGCATGAGTTGTTTGAACAGCCTTTAACAAAGGTACCCATTATATTGTTATAATCTCTTGCCAGTGTTTCTTTAAGTTGACCAGTTTGCTAAGCACACTGGCCAGCCTAAGTGTGTAATGAGATTATCTTATACTTGAGTGGTTTTGAGTTTGGACCCAACCACGGCCATACAAATGCAGGGCTGTAACATACTGCATGGGCTACTGGGAGGGAAAAACGGAATGATGTTTCCTTTTTAGAGACATATTTGGTCCAAATGAATCATCATTTCCTTTCACTTCATTTACTTGTTTTTCCACTTCCAGTGCAGTAACAATTTAACTTAACATAATTAAAAAATAATGAGAAGTGAAAGGGAGTGCAACTAAAAACCTGAGGGCTTGTGGAGAGTTCACTTTCTAAAATAAATTTTGCTATGTTATATATCATAACGAAAGAAAAAGGAAAAACAGAAACCAAGACCCCCCCCCCAAAAAAAAACCTAACATTAATTGCAGTAACAGTACAGTACGTCCCAGAAACCCAACATCACAAGAACGAGGACAGCAACCCCCCCCCCGGAAATGACGACCCCCACCTTACCCAATGGGGAGAACACGTATGGGGTGTAAATGCTTGATAATTATGATAATATATCTAGAAAAGTTGCTACGGAAGAAGTATGGTTTGGTTTGATTTAGTTTGGTGAAGTTGGTGCCAAAAGGCCATGAAGTGCACTACCTTTCCTCTTTTATATATAGTATAGGCTATATTTACTATATGACTGCCTGTGGGTATGGTATATACTTCATGTAAGCCAACCTCAAACTAAAGTGAATAGACACCTACTACCCCTATTCACTTCAGGCTATTCAGCCTATTCATCTCCCTTCAGTTGTCTATTCACCTCAGTTTTAGGTAGTCTTACATGAAGTATAGTACCCCTATACCCAATCGGAAAAGAATTCTACAGAAAATGTCCAGAGGCGTGCTGCCAGATTCATCTTTAACAACTACAGTCGCCAATCAAGTGTTTCTGAGATGATTAAAGATCTTAAATGGGACAGCCTTGAAACTCGATGATTTAGGGCTTGTCTTGTTGTTTATATGTAGGCCTAGGCTATAAAGAAACACATGGATTACTTCCAAGTAATGTAAGGAATCATCTTATTGACCCTTCAAACCTTAATCGACGGACTACCCGTCGTACTAGTGGTAGGTATCTATACCATCATCCCTCCACAAACAAGCTTTGCTATCAGAAATCTCTCTATCCAAGAACTATCCCTAGCTGGAACCTATTACCGGAACAGGTTCGCTGTGCCCCTTCAGTGGACAACTTTAAAAACCAACTCTTAGCCCTTGATCAAGATCGTTGTAGCTAGTTTACTTTATTCATCCAACTCCCTTAGTCCTAGTTCAACAGCACATGATAACCTTGTCTGTCGTTTGTGCTGCATTTGAAAGAAGAAGAAGAAGTATCTCCCGTGGGTGAACTGTAGGTAAATTCAGCTTCTCAGGAGTTGTCAATCATGCCGCTAGAATTCAATAGACTCGTTTAGCTAAAGTTCCCTGGAAAAAGGCCATTTTTCCCGGGTGAAAAATATGGACTTCTTATGTCGCCTGATGGCTAAATCCTCGTACTGAACTCTGGCCTCATGGAGTGGAATAGTCTGCTCGAGGAGGTTGTTAATTCCACTTCAGTCTGTCCACTGCTTCAAGTAAACATTGACAAGTTCTATTATGACTGTGAAAGAATCAGTTTGTGATGTGCTTTGTTGGGTCTTTGGTTTGCTTTGCGTTTTGTTTTGGGTTTGGACTGCAGGGCATTTTATTTAGCTTTAGCCCCCCTTTGCCCTGTATCTTTTTATGTTATAACCACTGTTACAGTACGTAACGTTATGACTACCCTACTGTAGCAGACAGTAGGCCTAGGTAGGGTGATCGATAACTAATGATCCCATAAATGAAACTTAGTAACAACACATAAAATATACATCATTGTTACCATCGGTGGTACTTTCGTATCTTTTCTCAACTTCATAAGGATATCTAAACAGCAGAAGGTCTCCTTTTGATCCAGAAGAGACGAGAACTATGCCCAGAGGTGTGCACTTGTTGGCCATGATAATTCGATTGATATTAACTTCAGTGTTTCCATTACTCTGTCAAAATTTCCTGAAATAAGAACCCGATCTCTGGTATGATCTCTTATAATCTTCAAAATGTATGCTATTTTGCCTCAAAGAATCTTTTCCAAATAGGAATTACAAAGGATTGTGGGATGGATTTTTGGTGTGCATCATTTTTGCCACAGCAAAATGCCATTGACAAAAACATCGCGTACCAGAACTTATATTGCGGATTATTCTAAATCTGAGGAATTTCTAAAATAGTATCAAAATTTCCACACTCTTGGAAAGTGGAAACATTGGGTGGAGTAACAAAGCCGTTTAAACGTGGTAGCATACCAATAATTCCAGAGTGCATCCATGTAAAACTTCTAAGCAAAAATTATCTTTGGACGGCGGTCCATTATAGAAATTTAGTAAAAAAATGTTTTAGAAAAAGACTAATAACTTAAAAAAAAAGAAAAAAACATGTAAGAGATGTTTTCAAATCATCCGGGACAGGAGCTAGACTGACTCCGTGTCTCTATCTCCTTTTATCCCTTGAAAAGGCAGCCCGAGGGGTAAGAGGTAGTAAACTCATGGTCCGGCTCCTGACCTGTTGGAGCCAGCTCATGTAAACGGAGCTCCTTGGTCGAGTGGGTCCACACTTTCCAGAGTCGGGTGCAGGTCTAAGGATCCCGTTGGGAGCTGCCTTCCAAGTGTGTGAAGGGCATGGTCCTCGGACTAGCCGCTGCAGCAAGGCCTGTGAGGTAGCCCACCTCTCTTCACTGTGGCACCTCTCTTTCTCTCCTTCTTAAAATGTATCTGCCTTAGGATGTTCTTACTTTCGGCCTTATCGCCCGACAACTATCCGACTCTTGGGCAGCCTCTCCTCCAGGGGAAGCACTTCGGGAAAGAGTGGGCGGGGTGCTACATCCCCACCCACAAAGTTTCGAAGTACCAGTCTTGCAAAAATTTGGCGGTCCATTGAAAAAATAATTGCCGCTTTCTTTTGCAATTCATTTACTTTTTCAGCAAAAATAATGTCTTTGGGGAAATTTTAAATTTTCAATGTTTTACTTAAAATGAATTAGTGGCGGCTGGAGACATTGTTTTCGATACATTTGACCAGAAACCTGACCTCTCTTAGATTTTTGACTGTTCGGGAAGTTATATCTATTTTGGGAAAAGTAATCACAGATTAGGGTTCTGTGTCAGTAACATATCTCTACTGCACGCACTGTTCGGGAAGCCAATATCTTTTGAAGAAATCCAGGCCCTATTGGGAAATCAGAAGTACCGTATTGCATAATTGTTTGCAATGAAATAGACACTGTGAGATAAAAGCCTTTTGGAATGTTATGGAACTCAACCTGACTGCTTGTTGGGGATGGGTTGTTGGTATTCGTGGTCGTAGGGTTGGATTGTAGGGTAACTCGCAACACACTGAAGATGCAGATTACAAGTTTATCAGTCACATACGGGGAGAGCACATTGACTTTCCGCAAACTTCGTCTGATATCGCAAACGCTCTTTTATTGGTGAACTAATATAAAGAAAAAGTTAAAAATGCATATCCGTGCTATGTGTAGATAGGTAGATTGGCATTTTCTATGTAAAATGTAGTGCTGATGAAGGCAAAAATTACTAAAATGTCCGTAAAAGTGTTATTTTTGGGCCCTTTGCGCGCATTCATCTTGTACTTTTGTTGTCCTGTCATAATTTCCCTTAGAACAATAGTATAATTATTGAAAAACTCTGTGGAAACGCTATGGCTCTCCACCCTCCCACCATCAATCCCGCTGCATCTTGAAGAAATCGGCCAACGGTTTGTCAGAATTACGCTATTTTGAAAACAGGAATAGACAGGCTGCGATTTTATGGTCTGTTTTATTGCATATGCAGTACCATTTGTAGACAGTTAAATGATGTATTCTAGTGCTCACAATTTTGTGAATGCTCCACAGCTTCTTGGGGCCAGCTGAAAGGGCCCTAAGTTAGGCAACTGAGCCATCACGTACGTCAAAGGCGATCTTATGTTCCTACGATGGGGAAGTAGTGCCTCCTGTTTCCGTGACCAAATCGACAGTGCTGTTGTAGCATACAAATAGACATGGGTGCGCCAAAGTCAATTTAGCATTGCTAAAAGTTAAACTGCTTTTTCCAAAAACCTGTTTCCTTTTTTTTCTCCCATAAAACTTTAATTGCCATTGTGTACATTTTATAAGATTATCTAAAAGCAAAACGAAGGTTATGAGTTAAATGTTCTTGCCACCAATATATTTTTGGGTGATATAACCCTTATTTGTCGGAAAAAGATCCAGCACTCTAGCTACCCCCAACTCAGCGATCCTTAGGGAAGCCCTGCTGTCCTCTGTCCCAGGTTACTTAATTAATGCCGGACGCCTTTTAAGATGTAAAGTACTCGTGTACGAATGAGTAGTTGCTGCTGAATCTTCGTGGATATTAAGGAAAACATGTTAATCTGTTAGTGGTGCAAAATTTGGATAGATTAAAAGTGTTTTAGACTGTTTTATAAATTGCGGGAACAAAGTGGTGATTTTCTTTACCTTGCGTATTAATATGGGTAGGTGTATACCCTCTAAACTTCATCCCCTTTGTAGCTCAAAAATCTAAATTGCCATGGTATGGTAAGTTTGTATGTGCAATGATAGGCCAACTCATCAGCTTTTATCTGAGGGTTGGCTTTCTTGGAACTTTGACAAGGCTGCTGGGGGCATGTTGCAGACACAAAATAGTTGAAAATCAATGGAGAGCTAATAGTGGCCGGTGTGCCCCCTACAACGGTCATGTCCTACTTTTTGGAAAGGAAAGTTGGAAATGGTCACCGTACTCTGCCTTGTAGGATTTGCCCAAATTATTGGTTATGGCTTCCACCATCTCTCTGAACAAAACTGGTAGCATAATACACAGCTGACGCTGGACATAGTAAGGCAGAGAATGTACGACTGCGGCCTCATACTTCCATACAAAATGACTACATTAATTTCCCTAAGATTTTTTCCATAATCTTCTTTTTCTTCTTTTTTGTGGGACGGCTAGTTTATAAAGTCAAAATTTTTACTTTTTTTCCACAAAAGTCGACATTTTAATTTTTCTCGAGGAATATTATTAGCTCAGCTGAAAGCTTTCAGCTGAGCTATTGCTGTCGTGCACGGCAAACGTCTGTTACCATAACATTTGCGTTTAAGTGCCTGACATTTCGCTGTTTTTCGTTAGATTTGGCTGAAATTTAGTAGAGATGTTAGCGAAAGTGATATCTGTATGCTGCGACTCTTTTCGGTTAATTTGACCGCTATTTGACCTCGGAAGGGGGCTTTGTTTGAAAACGTAAAATTCCCTACTTGTCTTTCAGTTTTGCACCAATCTTGATAATATGTTTCATATAGATAGTTCAATTTGTGCTGAAAAAAAGTTAATTTTTTTTTCGTTTCTGCAATCATTAAAGGCATGAAAACAGCACTTTTTGAAACAAATTCTGGCGAAGTCCTCATGTTCGACAATACATCGAGAATCCCAGTTGTTATCATTTGAGAGACTGTACAACGAAACGAGGTACAAAAATATACTGAACATATATAAATGTACAGGACGTCTCGTGTTTAATGTATGGAAGTGTTTACGCAAAGTGCAGTGTATCGATTTTTGAATACCGTACGTGGGCTACCCCACTATGTCAGACTATAGCTATGTTTGCTCGAATCTTCGCTTTCCAAACCAGGGATATGACATGAATAAGGGACATACCATACAGCCTACTATGGAGGCGTTACGTGAACATGTGGCGCTGATCTCATTCAGGCGTTTGAATAATAGACCAGCTAAATTGGTTGGATGGTGAGACCTACTCGAAAAGAAATACCGGACATTTGAAAGTTGTGCAAGTTCTTGCGAATATGTGGCCTTGTGCGAGACATTTGTATACGATAGGCCTACACATTTTTTTGTTGAGGCAGAAACAAGTATTTAACTTAGCCTGATGTCTGAATGGTTTTAGGAGTTTGACTTAAAGTTTAAAGAGAATATATGCACTGAGCCGCCTCAAGTTTCAAGTTATTTGTAAACATTACCTTAATCTTTCAAATCTTCTTGTATCTCCTTTACAAACATTTTTCTTTACATTACTGAACAAAAACTATTTAGTATGAAAGGTAAACAAATTACTTATCCTTCCTAAATAGCAAATTAGTTTATATTGTCACATGAAGGAAAGAAGCGACTCGCCGCGTGAATTGGGATGCCGGCGCGGGGTACACTACTTCAAGTTAAGGTGAATGTTGTCTAGGAAATGTCGTAAGAGGAAAGAGGAACCCACCCCTTTCTTTTAAACAAAGAACATAGCACGTTGATTGAAAATACAATGCTTCATATGGTTTAAGCTTGACGGTTGTGCTAACATTCCAAAAACAATTTTCGGTTTGAAAAGGAAAACGTGCTTTTTGAAGGCGTGTGCCATATGTCAGTCTCGGTGCCTGCAGGAATTGTGCAGCTCAGGCTTCCAGTCAAGCGGGCCAAGGGGGCGAATCCCTCTTTGAAATTTGTTCGCCCCCTAGCAAGTTTTCAAGTTGCCATTGGCTTAATGGCATTTGTATACATTTGGTCCCCTTAAAAATTTGTTAGCCCCTGGAAGCCATTTCGCCCCCATCCAGTACCTTGTCAGGCTACTACCCTGGTGCAGTCACATGGGCGTCGACACTGCAGGAACCGCCCCAGTCTTGTTCTCCGTTGCCGAAAGCCCCACCAAGTTGTTAAGGGGAAGCCATGGGGGATAATATTTCAATAGCCTTAGACTTAGTATAAGTGTGCATATTTTCCCAACGCTTTCTACGAACTGTAGTTACTCTCCGGCCTGTTGCGACACATTCACCGGTCCTAAAAGCGATCGACGATTTACACCTCGTAGATCCCAATCATAAAAATTTTATGCAGTAGAATAATTTTGTAGGGGAAAACGGGACTAAAGAGTACTCAGAATTAGGCGCGTAAAGAATTTAATTTAAAAATTATCCCTTTATATTGAGTAATTGAGCAGTTTTGGTTTTTCCAAATCATAGTGGCAACACGTATTTGAACTTTTGTCCCTGCACAAGTTCAAGGAATATCTTTGGGGCAAAATTTCGCTTTTAAGACCTTTAACCATTTGTAAAATTTCTTCATCGGAAGTTACTATCTGGGTCTAATTATGGAAACCAAATGAGGTCTACAAAGCAGCACACTCATAAAACATTCATTATTTGTATACTAACATCTGTGCAGTATATAAAGTTAACTTTGTGTGCCAGATTTAGTCTTTCAGAGACTTCGGGAGTTCAATACATATTTCATTGCATTCAGTTTATATTTATCTCTTTGTTTTCTAACGTACGTATAAACAACATGAGTTACAGACCCAACCAAAATATTGACTGCAGACTTTTAGGTCAACAGGAAAAGCTGAGCTTCGGCAACATTGTTGCGCTTGTTTTTACTTTTACCATGATTTTTTTCACTTTTTGCCAGTAATGTTCCTTACGAACCACTGTATCTGCAATGTGTAAAAGAGGAAGTAAATCTAAACATTCTGGTGAAATTTTATGCAGTTCTGATGTGTAGTTCTCGAGATATCATCAAATGAAGTTACCTCCTTTGTGGCACTGGCAGTAAGTGAACCTGAGGCAAGCAGGGGTTATATCATCTCCTCACATTGTTGAGCAATGCTTTGTTCTCTTTATTTGTCAATCTACTGTTTTGACCTTGAAGTCTAGTGGGATATGTGCTTTCCATAGAAAATTTTAAAGTTTGTAAAATTCCAACACTTTTCATGCATTCACATGACAAAGACATGAGATTATGGAGGACAAAATTGGTTGTAAAGTTTAAAGAAAAAATGAGAGGTCATTAATGGGACTTATGATGTCACATGTGCTTGCTCTAAGTTCACTTGGGATGAAAAATATGACATCTTCATCTGCTGATATCACGAGAACCACACATCAGATTCCACTGCCGATAAATCTCACCATAATGCTAAGATTAAGAGCATGTAAGCCTAACTCCTTCTTTAAAGTTTGATCCGGGAGAATTTACACTGCAGGCAAAGGAAGTGTGTGAAGGGGGATAGAGTGATATTCTGCCTCCCCCTCCTTTTCTAGAAAGAAAACCCAGTTGCGTCCACTCTGTAGAGTTAATCACACTTTTTCAATGAAATATTAAACTTTGCCAATAAATTTTACTTCAAAAAATACACATCATGAAGTATAACATTGCATTTAAGGACCCTCAAAAATTCACAAATTTTTCCAAAGCGAGAGGAACACCGCTCCTCTTAGACCCCAGGAAACGGTCTAAAGCGCACACCCCCTTTCCAGCAGAGAAGAGCTTCTTATGCTTATGTCCTGCACAGTACACAATAGGCCTACAGTACTATTTAGGAGATATGTGAATGTTTGTTCAAGAATGCCATCAAGAAAATCCGACTTACCTTCGACACTGGTATGCATCATTTTTTTTTCATCGTCTTCTTTTCGTGTTTTGAATGCCAGAACATGAACGTCGATGTCCAGGTGGTATAGGCCCGTCTATCAATCCCTTTCTCGAACCCAGAACAGATGGTTCCAGACACCGATCCAGGGGAAATTTTCATCTTCAGCCCACCCGCCCCTTATGCACCATTTTCTTTATTGAGACTGTTCCAAAGCTACAATACAAAGTTTACGTACACTAATTTCAATTGCAAGATGTAAGAAAATCCCATTGAACAGTGTCTAACTTACTTTTCCAAAGAAACCCTCCCCCCCCCCCCCGACTCCAATCGAGGCTTTGTAGCTCGTAGCTTGGGACTTTGCCCTCACGGAATTACCCCCTTGTAAAATCCTGGATCCATCTTTGGGCTCTGCGCCATTCTGCAGTTTAATTGCTGACCAAGTATTTGGGTAGCTTTATAGACCCAGGGAACAACGTGTAGGAAGTAGTACTTAAAAAAAAGCATAGTGCCGCACCAGTTATCATGCAGGCAGCCTTCATTTTTCGAAAATTCTCTTTGTAACTCTGTGTACAAGACAACACATCCCATTCCACTAATTGAACTCTGATGCATTTACAAACAGTCAGGGTCGTCGGAATTGGAGCGGAGGGATGCATCTCCTCGATAATTTTCAGTAATAAATATCTTTGTTATTTGATTTTTTGTTGTAAAAATGTACAAAATGACTTGAGAAATGTCAAAAGTTGAGTTTGAATGGTTCAGTCTCCAATCTTGAAAGTCTTCTTAGGGAACTGAAGGTTATAAAACTATATGGATCCCGGGTTCCTTCAGAATGGAAGCGTGACCCTCCCCATTAGACAACCTGAAAAAACTACATTTACGTTGATGTTCGTAAGCCTAAAATTACTCGCCAAATAGTGCCTTGAAATATTTTTTATGACTTTTGAAACTTTTGAAGTATGTACCGTTCGCTAACTTAATGGTAGTAGATGTTCGATTGTGGATACGACAAACATGAATAAACAGATAAAAGAGCAGAAGTTGTGAAATTTGGGAATATTGAAGGTTATTTTATTTTTTCTGGATTTCATAAATGGAAGTGTACTGTGGGTTTTGCTACATAATCAGCTTATGGGGTGGGTATCCTCTTTTAGGTATACGTAGATCTAAAAATACATATATAATAGTAAAATATAATATGATGGAAAGACATGATATGATGGTAATTTGTTAATGTCGTCCTAGATCAACTCCTTAGCTTTCATTTGCTGGGGGAAGCATGACATGATTATGGAATTCTAACACTGAGAATTTGGTACCGTGAAAGGAAGCTAATGTAGTGTTAATAATTAATTGTGGGGTGTGATTTAGTACCACGAGTATGTCAGGATAACTACATTTACTACAGGTCCTATAAGCTGAAAGGGTGACCTCAAACTGTGAAGTTGAGGTCGATACTAGTACATAACATTACGTTACATGTTGCGCTGGTCACGTCCTCTTTCGATTGAAAGGCCATTTGATAGGCATAGTACCAGCCTTGGGCCAATATGGCTCAGTGTTCGCCGAGGAACATAGAGTCTTCACCATATGACACGCACCTAGGTGGTCCAGTGGAAAGACGGACCAGGGTCAAAGCCTCCGAAGCAACTTTGTGGGCATTTGCACAAATTATTTCATCCACTGTCTCTATGTGCATCTACAGGTGGGGGACTGGTGGACATGTCTCCCCCATCCCACTTTTGAAAGTGGAAGGTATCCCCCCTTTTTTTTAAAAAAAAACCCTGACTAAAATAGCAGCAAACGTTCGAGTCCATAGTTTGCGATATAGCTGATTCAATGACATTAAACTCAAAAATGTTGGAAACAGCCATTTTATGAATTAAAATGGTAGGAAAATGCCTCAGATTACACCAGAGATCATCTGGCTTCCGAATTTTTCCAGGACCCTTAGATGAGGGCCGGATCCGTTCCTTCTGGGGCTTCTAGTTTGCAATTTACGGCTGAAGTAGTTGTGGTTAAGGTTATGTTCCCCCAAATTTTGAGAAACTTTTGACGCCCTTGACTATCTCTAAAAGACATTGGACGAGAAAGGCTTAACAGAACAAATATCAACTTGACCACTTGTCTTTCTATTTAATATGTACGAAGTAATAAAAATGAATGAACATCTGCGGAAAGTGCGCGCTGAGGGCTTCAAAAGTAGCATTTGTGAAAGAATTTTAGTTTTTTCTTCATTTTAAATTGCAAAAGTATCCACTTTCTTTTTAATTTTCAATCCATCCATCTAAGAGGGGGACAATGCAGCATGCATTGCATACCGTTTTTGTGTGCGTAAACAAGGTTCAGAACCCTGTACTTAACTTGTGGAACGTTTCACTTTGGGTGAAAGATATGACGTCGAGTGTTAGTACACTGTAACATAGACCTTTTTCCAAATAGCACATACACAGGATTGTGGGACAGAATTTGGTGTGTGTCGCTTTTTGCCACAGTAAAATGCCATTGACAAAAACGACTCATACCAAAACTCTATCCCACAATCCTTTGTAATTGCTAATTGGAAAGGGGGCTATCGATTCGCCCTGCGGTAAGAAACTCAATAAAAATTATTTTCGTGAGGAGCTATGTTAATTCAAATAGATTTCGGAGTAAAAAACGCATGATGTTGTGAGACCTATTACTACACTGAAAGTAGTATTACGCAGTGTGTTCCTAAAACATTCTGGACAGGCGCGTAGCCACGGGGGAGGGTTGGGGTGGAAACCCCTATGGCCCAAGCATGAAAAAAAAAATAATGACAAAAATCCACGTGATCATTATAAACTTTATTTCGTTTTAAGCACAAACATTGCACCATTTTGCATCTGGAGACCTAAAAGAGCCGTTTTTCTTCAAAGGGGAGGTACCCCTCCCCTAAGACCCCTCCCCCATGATCCCCCTCCATGACACAATCCTGGCTACGCGCCTGATGCGGAGAATAGTAAATGGTGGGTTACAAATGATTATCAATTATATTTCATCAGTTTCTAAAAATATGTATTTATTACACGCCTCGCTGGCCGAATCAAATGGTCTCGCTGGCCTTATTCGACCCGAGGGTCTGAGGTTCCCCACTTATGCTTTACAGTAAGGGCGCTCTGGAATTCGCTGTAAACACCTGAATGTGCATTGGCTGCAGTCCATTGCGACATGTGTTTCCAGGTCTGTCAGAGAGACTTTACTTATTGGTCCATCGAGTGGGCCGTGGCATGATAAATTCATTTTATACTTGTTTACATCTGCGGTATTTGCTTCTCGCCACTTGAATTACAACAAAGTTGTAAATGGTGCTACATTTCATCGTCTCAAGAAACGTTCCCAAGATTGCAAATTTTGAAATTCCAAGGGTAACTACGGAATTTGTTCTAAAATTTCTTTGAACTGCAGAAGCATCTAAGGTCACAGGTGTTGACTGACTGAGCAGATTTACCCAATACACATAGCATGTCCAGTTTAAACTGATCTGTGTTACAGAAACTGTAACACGTGTTACGAGAACTGTTAATGGTACGATACGGTTGAGTGATTTACAGATAAGTAGTTAATTTAGGAGAACGGCTGTCGAGTTCTCCCCATGGTACAGTGGTCAAGAAGGAAGGCATGAGGCTGGCAGATTGTATTACTCATTAATAGTAGCATTGAAACCAATTCTTTTCCATTGCAAATAGATGGAAATTGGCCAGAGTTGTTCCAATTTACAAGAGTGATTTAAAATAAGATATTTCAAATTGCAGGCCAATATCAATTCTCTCTGTCTTGTCAAAAATGTTTGAAAAACATTTTCATCAGTGCATATAAATATTTCTGTAGATATGATTTGCAATGAAATGCTCAAGCAGGTTCAGAATCAATACCCCTGCCAAAGAGTTTTGCTAAAAGTAAATGACAGATGGATTAGATGGAAAATAAGGGTACATAAATAAACACACAAAAAATGTAAATACTTGTGAAATTTTAGGTATTAAAATTGAATTTAATTTATTATGGCATGAACAAGTTATGTACGTAACGCGATCAGCTCTAGACTTGCCCTTCTTGGTAGAAAAGAGACATTCTTTTAGAAAGGATACTTCAACCTTATTCCATAAAGGGTATATTTTAACATTCTTAGATTAGTGTCATCTCTTACTGAGAGCATACTATGCTGGGGGCAAAGAAAAAAGAGTGCTGCAAGGATAATTTTAATTTTGTTAGTATGAGACATCGATACTGTTATCTGATGAACTATAAAAGACTTTTGACAGACATGTAAAACAAACAAAAAAAAAAACAATGATAATGATTATAAATATACATGATCTTAATCCTTCTTACTTCAAAGAATTGTTTACTTCGATAACAGGTATGCATATTACATTTCTTTCATTTTCTGAATTTTTAATTTAAATCATGTTTAGGGGCCTTTTGGATTTGAACGTTGAACAATATCGTAGCTAAACTAAAACAATGAAACAACTGAAAGAGTGCACATACTTCTGCACTGATATGTCGCTGGTGAATTTGAACTTACGAAACTAGGGTCCAAAAGGAAGCGGTGTGCCATTGCATACCGGTACTGTCAGCACAAAAAGAGTCGCTCTTTCACGGGAGTCCAGATCACATCCGTGCAACAACACCCTTAAAAGAGTCCACCAAACCATGACTCTCACACAAGAGTCAATGGAGTATGAGTCAGTGGTGTCATTTTACATTGAAAACGAGATAAAACGCAAAGCATACGCTATTAGGCCTAGTATTACTATTACTAATTTTTGTAGAATCTAACGTTAGTTTGCCCAAATCTACCAAGTTTGGATTAGGCCTACTGTTAGCTAAAGTTTGCTGTCAACAAGGTGGGTTATAGAGGGCTTTCCGTGCCTTATTGTACATAAATATATGCCATTGACCACAGGCTCATATCACTGTATGGACTATGGTGTTTAACAAATATAGTTTGCGCTAATATTTGCGCAACAGGTTGACTTGCCGGCTATATTATAATTTTCTTGTTAAACACTGGAAAAAGAGAGGTGCGATCGCAGCCATTGCACTTACCTTCACACGCTATGTTCAGTAATGTTAAATCGTTGATAACAGCAAGTAGGACCGTCGTGGAGTAGGTCCTACGTACCGTACTCCCTGTAACCACTCAGCTGACCCCACGCTAAGAGTATGAACAAAGGAGAGATACTGATTTGACCGTCGTAAGGTTTCTAAGTCGATGGGGGTGGGATAGGACTAAACCATTAGCTCCTAAATTTTGTCATTTAGTAAGGTAATTATCGAAATTTCTAAGACAGTTACTGATAATCTCTAGGGAAAAAGACCTTTCAAAGTAAAAATTCTTAGGGGGTTACATCTCCGTCTCAGGTTCGGATGGTCGTGGTGATACAATATATCTTGGAATTTAAACCGGACTTTAAAGCTTGAAACTGACTTCCTTATCATTTAGTCAGTTTGCATTGCTATCATTGTTTTCTCTCTGCGTGTTTTTATATTTATGATTCGTTTTTACCAGTGAGTAGGGAATAAAAGTTGTTGAGAAGACCCCACGGGGTTTTAGTTTTAATTACTCCTACTTGATTGTCAAGTTTTTACCTTATTTTTGTTATTTCAAGCCCTCATATTTAAGTTGTAGAAATAGAAATTGACGAAACGAAGCGACATGCTTTCCCAGACTTCTTTAATCCTTCAAATTTCATTCGTCTCTGTGTTTAAATGGCTAACATATCCCGTCGTTTCCTTCATTAATTTTCCTGTAGTCCATCAAAACAAACAGCCTATCATGATTACAGCAAATCTATCAGTCATATAATGATGATTTTCCTTGGAGATGCCTTTCACACTTTCCAAGAAAGAGCTTTTCTGTTCAAGTCAATCAACCTCCTCCTATCGGGTAATTAAGCCACTGCCTCTTCTAACTTGTTTTCCAATAGGACTTATACATCGATCAATTAGAGGGATAAAACTGCATTGTTCATTCAACCAGGTAGTGGTAATTTTTGATTCAACTTATAAAGGGGCAGTCTCACGCGGTACGTAGTGACGTCAGAGCAGACTGTCCTTGGAATTCTTAGTTGTCACTCTCAACATGTCCTTCTTTCCATAAAAATAAAAACGTAAACTCTTTTATTGCTCTTTCACAGTTTTAACAAAAAGTTACATGGTCAGAAGATTGCCTTTTAAAGCATATTGGAAGAGACTTACTGGACTAAGGAAATTCTCAGTAAACAGTGGTTGGCCGATTTATGGTCTCTTCTTGAACTCGGATTTAAGAGGATTATAGGCAAAGGATCACAATATAAGGGCGGGGAAGCGATTGCTCTGGATTACGATTTGTTGTTAAAAACTTTTGCGGGATGTGTCAGTCAGTGTTATAGGAAAGCAGTTTCTTAAGTGAAGGAGTTAATGAGCCCTGAGAGTGGCAAAACTTTAATGAAGATTGACTTTCGAAAAAAAATACTGGAATAAGATCAAAGTTCTTGTTAAGTTCAGGGAACTTTTCTGTCATTCATAGATAGCCTTTCGTCGTAAACACATAACGTAGCACTAATATTCTGGAAAAGCCTCACTCGCGCTTCTTCTTTGGACACCGCGCAATAACGAAATACATTTGTGGAACTAAAACATAAAAGTAGTTAATCTAACATGACACCAGAATCAAACGCAGGTTTTGGCAGCAGCCTTCTCAGGGCCGTGTCGGCAGGAAGACCACGTCAAGTCAGGTTGTTAATAGATTCAGGTGCTGACGTGAATTTTCCCGATGACTGTGAGCAGACACCCTTAATGCGTGCCATGTTTCTGGATAACTCACGTACTCAGTTGAAAATTGTAAAAACATTACTCAAGAATGGCGCCAAAGTGTCACTGGTTGATATTGTTGGGCGGACAGCCCTCAACTGGGCGTGTTTGCGTGGATGTGATTTGGTACTCCCCATCCTATTAAGCTATGCTGATGGTAAATTAGACTTAAATCGAGGAGATATGAATGGATGCACTGCTCTGTATCATGCAGCTACTTCAGGGAGTGCAAAAACTGTAAAGCTGATTGTTGCAGCATTGCAAAAGTACAAACTGAGCGTTGATATTTCAAATTTACAGGGTGTCACACCGCTGATGCAAGCTCTTCGACTGGGGAATGATGTCTGCGCAAGCGTGTTGGTACACCAAGGACAAGCGTCCCTAACTGTCAGAGACGAAAATTTCCTCAATGCTGGTGATTGGGCTGAAAAAGCGGGACGTTTATCGAAGAACAGCAGTTCAAAACTGAATACGTTTCCTATTATTCAGGAATCGACAGCCCAAAACAAGGCAAGGGCGTACCGTGCACTGAGAAGAAACCAACGCCTCGTGGCAGTGGAGCGAGAATTAAGTTCTGATGAAGATAGCGACTCAGTTTACAGCTCGGGCTCGTCATTTCTTAGTCGGACTACAGACGGAGGATTTACTTCTGGTTACGATTCTGACTTGTCTCGTATGACACCGGAAGCTGTCTCATCTTCTTTCAGTGATCAGGAAGACAGCTCACAACTATCTGATGATGGAGACATTGATAGTGTTTCTACCCATGTCGACCAGATTAACAAGCGTCATCCCGACAAATCGCAAGTTAAATTTCAGAACGATCTTCCATCTATATATGAGATGTTCGGGGAGCAGCTCAGCAAATCTTTTAGACGAGGATACATACCGAAGTACGGACGAGACAACACCCCCAGTCCCGAAGTTTTTCACGGTGAGGGATGCACTCTTGAATGCTGCTCGGAAAAGCCAAAGTCTGCTCTCCTGAGGTTGTCCGATCAAAAGATTCAGCGGGTAGCAAGAGTAGCCATTGGCGCAAGATCAAAGGAAGAAAGAGTCACAAGTGGTATGTATCTCGTTGACGTTTGTTTATTTGTAGCCTTGTCAGTGTGTGCAAGCCTGTAAGTACTTCCATGGTGCAAGGACGGCCATTTACAAAAAAACAAAAAAACATTAGGAAGGGGGAGGGAATAACCCCGGGGAGCGGACTCTGTTTGCCCAGCTGTTCTGCTCACCAAACCAAAGTTAGGGATATGACTGAACAAGGAATATACCGTACAGCCTGCTACGTAGGCAAGGAAGGAGGAAATGGACCGTTCAAAATTATGTATACATCTGTAAAAACACGCTCATGCGTATATGTCTTTGTGCACATTTGATGCATAGGTAAGTGGATGTATTTGTGCCTATGTGTCGTTGCAATGATTTAAGACAAAAGCTTGCTATGCTCAAGCTTTCTGTGTGCAATCGTAATGACATGTCTTACTCATGTTAGTGACATTATACCAGTGGCGTAGCCATGGGAGCCAGGGGGTACTGCCCCCAAAATTATTTTGTAACACATTCTTGCGCCCCTCAAATAATTTCAAGCGATGTGTTTAAAAGAAAAAACGGGAAGAGCTTTCTTTGACAGACGAAAATACGACATTGACACTAAATACAAACTTTGATAAATAGGACCAGCTTGGCAATTAATCAGTTCTGCCAGTTGGCAGGTACGATCTTCACTGGTCAAATTTGTCAAAGCATATCTTAACCGCATGCATGCACTGCAGTATCAACATGTACCGTACCATATATAGTCATGTACACATGCACATGCTGCTGCACGCTGCATAAGGCTGCAGTACGGTAAGTGCACAAAAAGCTTATTTTGATTGCCCCCCTTGAGAAAAGCCTTGCCCCCAACAAAGAAATTCTGGCTACGCTACTGCATTATACGTTTGTTGAACAAATATTTTAGGAAGAAAGTACCCCCAACACAAATTATTGGGAGCATGCCCGCACACCCGGTTGTGATCGCCACCCTCTTGTTTTTTAATGGTCTTTGTTTCGACTGCATTCATTCAATAAAATACACAGTCACACTATAGCCTGTATGCCATGAAAAGATTACCTGCCTAATGCTTAGAGGAAAAACCATCGCAGAGTATGTGGTAAGATTGTAATGAAACAATCTAAACTGTTAACAAACTTACCGTAAATACGTACACATGTAAACGGCCCCTTAGACAAGTTATTAATTAATGTCCTACCTTTTATGAATTTACCAGTGTCAAAGAAATGAGATTGGTATTGATTAAGCTCTTAAATAATTGTAAATTTCTGCAAACAAAGAATCGAATTTACCTGCTAATAATATCGTATTCTCAGATTCTGGTCAAATGTTTTAAAGAAAAAAAACATTCATCTTAGTTTGTAACACCCTTTTAAATCGCTTTTTACTTTCCTCAAGTATCTTTAAGAATGTTTTACAAGTCAAAGACATACGCCTATGAGACATCTCGCACAAAGGGGTGGTAGAAGTTTGCCCTGAAATTTTTGCTAACTAAAAAAGAATCATGAAATGAAGTGTTAAATTGTGCCCTGAAAAATATTCTTTTGTTTTCTGTATTTATTAGTTTTTTGTTGCTTTTGTTTTGTTTTGTTTTTTTTTTTTTTGTTTTTTGTTTTTTTGCTTAAAGGGTTGCCGTCCCCAGACTCCGCTTCACACGCGTACTTTTCGTAATACAAAGATCACATTGCCCTAACAAAGTGAACCAACTGCAAACAAATAAACAATGTCTCATCAACAAAATTGTCACATGATTAAAGTTGTGGCATTTCACGATTTGTAAATTAAATTTAAGTAGCTTTATTTGTACTTATAAGGACCCCCATTGTCATTTTCTCTTGTCTATCGGTTGTTTCTCTGGAGACAAGTGTTTTAAACAGTACAGTTGCTCCAATTTTATTTTGAAATAACAGCTAAATCTCACAAATTTCTTCTTATTTTTCTTCCAAGTATCTTCCATGATATTTCAGGAGTTAAATATTGCATATTCAAGTTTGACCAAGGAGTTACTCCTGGTGAATTTCACAATTTAGTGAGAAAAATATGGTCACATGATTTTCAAGAGCCATTCATGAAATAGGGTATACTACACTAATCCAAATTGGGGTGAGTGCATTTTTCCTTGATGTTTTATCATTTTGTTACACATTTTTACTCTGTCCATTTTTTTTTACTCATTCAGCCAAACGCCAGAAAGGAAAGAACCAAAGTTTAAGGAAAGCCATCGCTGAGAGAAGATTAAGAGAAACTTTACCCAACCTAATAGAGGAAAAGGTACAACATCGCACGACAGACTCATCTGTCTCTATGGCAACACAACAAAATGTTACGAGTTTACCTGCTATTTCAAAGAAACTGTTTTTGGTTAGTGGTAGCAATTCTCCAACAGATGATGATTTATAGCCTTTTCATTTTATTGAGGCGCTATTTCTTACAGTCAACAAGCAAATTGTGTATAGGTACTCCTTAAAGTTTTACAACTTGATTCTTGTGAAGAAAAGATACACAGATGGGGATTTGTTGTGGTCAGATTAGATAAGATATTCTTTATGTAAAACCAAACTCTTAAAACTTAAATGAATTGGCCTTGACATTTTTATTACATCTTTGTATCGCCCTGCTTTTAAATGGCATCTGAATTTAGTCTACGAATTGATTGGTGCACGGGGCGCAGGGCATCATTACAGGTCAACTTGGTAAGGAAAGTTCATTCGATTGCGACTGAAGTGTTGTATCAATGATCTGACAAGTGGACTGTTCAAAATGTCAGTGACACTAGTTCAGTAACCGTTTTTATTGTCAAATTCCTCCGTCAGGTGCATTTCGGTATTGTTTTATCTCATAGATAAGACACACTGTCTTATCATTGAAGAATCCATGGGTTATGCCATAAAACAAAGCTACAATAGCAGGTCTACAACGAAACTTTACCAAATGGTAAATTGTTCATAAGTACAATATTTACAAGGATCTGAAGGTCGAAAGTTAAACCAAAGAAACCAGACTTGATGTATCCGAAGGTCGAAAGTTAAATCAAAGAAACCAGACTTGGTTTATATGAACCAACTCCATATTCAGTGGTATGCAAATTGGACACATTGCAATAATGTTGGTAGTGCATAAAATTAATTTTTGAGACAAACTTATGACAAATTGTAGAGTAGGCTTCAAGTAGTATGGATGAACAATGAATAAGTAAATGTGCAACGGAAATGCAGGAGCAATAACACTCATCTAACAATTTTGTTAATATATCTAAAATTTAAAGACAGACAGTCATCACCCCAAAGTATATTTTAGTGTATGTATATCAAAATTCTCAGTTGGTGACTGCTCTTTGATTGACATCAAAGTTTGGAAATTTGAAAGATGCAGAGTAGCTCACATTCCACACAAGGCAGAGAGAATACTTTTATTACATTTTATAGCCTTTTATGCTCACCAGGACATGGCCTTAAGCAATAAAACAGGTTTCTTCTTACACAAGGAAGAGCCTCATACAGTTATGGGAGGAGCTAGAAGATGCATAGTTGGGAGAACTGGAACTGTCTGGGATCATGAAAATTCCCCTTTAAGTTAACATATCGATTTGTCCAAAAATTAGTCGTCTCGTATATATGACCAGGGAGTTGTTAGAAAGGAGATTTAACGTTCTATGGACTCTTTGAAGCAATGTTCGTTTCCGACACTTATCTTGCCTTTCTTCTCAAAATTCTTATCTCAATACCCACATCAACTAGGATCAGTGATGCATTGTCCAAATGACAACGAGAAGACATACCTCTTACGTTGAACTCGTTAACTTTTCGATGCCAGCCGTCATGCAAAAATGTGAAATTTTAACCTTTCGTCGTTATTCGTCACACTAAATATCATTTCATTTAAAGTCAGCTAAGAATTTATTTACAAATATGTTTCTTAATGATGGGAAAATTTGCTAAAAACTAAGAGAAATGTATGGGCTTGAACAATGTTTCCAGCAGGTGACGTATTAAAATCGTGGGGGCACAATTGAAGTACATTGTTTAGGGGTTTGTTGCCAGTCATTTTACTGAAAATCCTGATTAAAGTTTGTTCACTGGCGGAAACAAACCTTACTTCAAAGCATTGTATAGACAATGGCTTTTGTGTCGGGATTACTTGGAAAAGAAAGGAGGAGATCATTATTAAAAGGGTTTAGTCAACAGAGACTTAACAATAGTAACAAAGGTAACTGTCAATCAAATGGCAGTGCCTGAAAAGAATTAAATCATTTTCAAGTACATATTGTCTGATAGATTTGGCTGTTGTATCTCCCTCCTAACAACTCCCTGATATGACTTATTCACTTTCATTTTTAGCAGTTTATTATTACTTTATTGCGATTAATTGGCACGAGGTCATTCTTTCATCATTAAGCACCTTACTACCATGCATAGCAGTGCAGTGAGAGTGCGGGCGTCACTCATAAGGGGAGACATGGGGGTAGGGGCAAAGGTTCACCCTATTTAACGTTTGGGGACAAAATCCGCCCTTATACTACACCTTTATCCGTATGCAATCAGTCATGCCCCAAACTTTTTATGACTAGTACATTCAGTTACATTGAGATTTCTGACTTTTTTCTATTTTACTTCTGTTTTAAAGCATAGTATTGTTAAAGAGCAAATGTAGTAGCTCCACTTTAAATAAGTTCACTCCTTCTACAATATGCAATATGTATGTGCATAGATATAATATAGAGATGATTGTAACGGCAATAATTAAGACGAGAAATTTGGAAGATTTAATCTAAGACAACTGCTCATGACCTCTAAACAAACGCTCCTATAATTGTGCAGTTAATTGAGTAGCTTAAATGGTTTCCAAACTTTACTTGATACCTCAAAGAAACAAAGAATTATTTATTTCACCTTCTTAATCCCACTTGACTATACGCTTCAATCGAAAATGGTACATTTATCTTAAACATGAAATGCCATGAGTCAGGACAATGAGGGGAAGCAAACCTTACAAGATTTAATACAACACACGATCTGATTTTTCGTTTTCATAACCTCATCCCTTCTAATGTCTGATGCATAACATTTGCTTTATGATAAAACATTTCATAAAACTTTTGCTCTGTCCTGGTAACAATTTGTTTTGTTGTATAATACAATACCCGATCTAATTCTTCGTTCTCGTATAGCTCCATCCCTTCTAATTGCTGTGATAAGCTGATTGCATAACATGTGATTAAAGGGGAAATGCAGTCACCCCAACTTGAAGTAGTGTAGTAGACTGTCCTGTTTCATGATTGGCTCTTGAGAGTCATGTGACAATATTTTTTCTCCTCAAATGTGAAATTTACAAGAAGTAACTGATTGGTTTACCTTGAATATGCAATATTAAAGTCCTAACATATTATCAAAGATACTTTGAAGAGAAATAAGAAGACAATTGTGAGATTTAGCTGTTGCTTCAAAATAAGTTTGGGGTGACTGCTCTTGACCTTTAAACATTTGGTAAATCTTTTGATGTCTCTTGTTGAGAAGTTATTTTCAAAGTATATCGTCTGTATAAAGTATTTTCATGAATTGTATATATCTTAGACAAATGTAAATAAAGAGAAAATTGGGATGATACGTTTAGAATTTAATATTTGAAAAAAAAAATGAAGTGAAATTCACATTTATGTAATATACAGTTTTAAACATAAAAAATGAAAATGAGTAACTCTTTCAAAATTTTTGTTACTTTCATTTAGTGCATATTCATTTGATTTAAAAGGAGGGAGGAAGGTGAATTATGAAACCCTTCCATCTTAAAACATCCACCCTGTCGTTTATATTATTCTTACCAATTTTCTCTGTCATTAAGTTTATTAAGGGGCCTACAGTTGAAACTCAATATTTTGTTACAAAGAAAAGGCAGTAGAACTCACTGTCTCATCTCTCAACCTCACAGGACGTCTTTGTACCGTGATGTGAAAACATGAAATTAAATTTGCTTAACTTTAAAATGGTAGAGTGGTAGAGTACACAGTAATTTGTGTTATCACTCTTGCTTGGTATCTCTTAGATTACTTTTCTTTCTCCTTAAATATGTAGTCACCCCATCTTGTTCCAAAATGTTGATCAGTATCACACGTTACAAAGCAAACAGGTGTGGCGGGAGGTAGGGCAGGGAATCATGGCTCCCGTCGGGGAAGGCTGCTCCCCAGGGGAGTAGATTTCTTTTCAACTTTGGGGGGATGGGGTGAATTATCGCAAATGTAGGAAATGTGCGCGCAAAGCCCATGACGGGTGGGGTCCAGGAGCCCGCCTTAGGGCTCCCGGTGGGGGTCCATGGGCAAAGCCCCGGTGGGGGTCCAGGGGGGCGAAGTCCCCGGAAGCTCCTGGGTTTAAAAGTCTCAGAAGAGCCAGAGAGACTGTTTTAAGGGGTAAATTTCAGAGGTAATGTTCTTGGGTATTGGTATATTTTTACATTTAGGAAATGCTGTTTTGAATACAAAACTCATTGATAAGCTGCACTGAATTGAAATTATACAAGAGCAACAATGTCCGGTTAAACTTAAAAAGGCAGGGATCAACTTGTAGGGTCATCCCAGACAACTGGATTTTGAATTCGGAGGTCATTACAAGACCTACATGTGGGCTTGAGATCAGTGGCGCGGCCAGATTTTTTGTGATTGGGGGCACCACAGATGATGACGTAATAATACCTCAGTTCCCGCAAGTCTCCGTAAATTGCACCTTTATTTTTGATGCGTCCCTGCATTTGTATACAGCAGTTTTCATCTTTCGTTTGTCACTACATAAAGGTTCCGGCCTGGGAAAGGGGAACTCCCTCCCCCTTTGAGATATTTTTGTTAAGTTAAGGTCTTTTAGACGAAAAATGGTGCTACCTTTGGGATGGTTTTGGAACTGATCATATATGGCTGGAAAATGTCCATAATGTAGTGAATGCTAATTTTTGGTAAGGTAAAAGAGGAGAATATGTTGTCTATTAAGGAAAAGATACGTTGTCAACAAACATCCTGAAGCCTCCTCCCTTTTGTCTATTTTACTGCTTTCTATCTGGGGAAAGTTTTTAAACAAAACTACGTGCCTGGAGTCCACAGAAACATTCTTGGACTATTACGAAATATTTCCTTTCCTTCAGTGTGCAATATGGAAGGGCATCTAAGGCTAGCAGATAGGTGTATAGGACCTGGAAGCACTGCATTAATCACATTAAATGGGAGCAATGACATAATACGTACTACCTGACATCCAAATGATAATATAGAGTATGACGCCGAACACTTTACAACTATCGTATTTTTACTAATTTTGAACGAAAATCCAAATAAACAGCTTCCAGCAATGGGGAATGAGAGGGAGGGAGAGTATAGGTGCAGGGAGGTGACATTAGACCTCCCTGATAGGTGTAGTATAAGGGGTGAAGAACTATTAAGCGCGTTTCAGAATGCTGTTTTCGTCGTAAGTGTATTAACAATCACCATGTATACCGATAATGGCTGCGCGCGAAGCGCTCGGTAAAAATATTTTGAAAAATGTATAAAGGCACATTCAACCTTCCTCATCATACTACATATTAGATTGAAAGATCCCATATTGATTCGAGGTCCCCACAGCCGTTTGGAAATGTATCTCTGTTCTTCGGAAAGTGTTGTGATCAGAATAGATTCATGTATTATTACCTTTATAATGGTCATGACATGGAGTGCAAACCGTGGCGATTGCGCGAGAAGCGCGCCGAAATTTTTCATTAAATAAGATTTCCATGACAAATCTGCATTCAGAACTTTCAATTTTTTGCTGCTGTGCTTCTCCGAAAGTTGCTATCGGAACATATTGATAATAAGAATAACACTGACGTAAGGTTTGGAGCTCGGAGCGCGCCAAAATTTGATAGTTTGCGAAGGATTTGCTAAAATTCTGATAGTTTGAGAAACATTTGTTATAGAAAATGAAGCAGAGATTGAAGAATTTCTTATGAAAATGAAGGATAAAATGTACTTTCCAGAATACACGTTATCTGTAGACTGTAACATGAGGGGATGATTACATGGGCCATCCCCCTAGTCAAATGTTGGGGGGTATATCCCCTATCCCCCGGGATCTACGCCCATGCTGCTCCCGGTCGAAAAAAATTTTCGGTTTCGTTTGGGAGCAGTAACGTGCACGGTAAATTTAATGGCTCCGACGACTGCCAGCAGCCCTTACGATTTACTTGATTTTCCTTTTAGGGTAAATTCTTCTACAAAACCCAAAATTTTTCAGTTTTTGTCTCTAGAAACCTAAATTTTTCAAATTGTCTTTAACAGAGGCCTAAACGTTTCAATTGAAACCCGCGCGCTGCATATTATCCCTTCGTCGTCCTAAGAGCAACCCCAGTCGTCCTTGTCGGGGATTCAGGCTACTGCACCCACCCCAATCCCTGTTGGGCAAATCCTGGGGCCACCCATGATACAAGCCAGACCTTCATCTTACAGAATGCCTTAAATTTACTTCTTGTTGTAGATTTTAAGTTTCTGTCAATGAATGGGACCAGAATTATGACGCAGGCCAGGGCCGTAGCCTGCGGGGGACAAGGGCGGCAACTTGAGATTTCCAAAACGCGGCCCTGACATCCTTTAAGTTCTGAATATAGTCCTCCCCTCCCCTGACCACGATCAAGCCTTTACGCTTTCGTAAATCGTGGGTTTAAGATTCGCCATCTGAAAAGGAAATCTATTTTTTAAGTTCCCACCGTTGATTTGCTAAACTGGGTCGGGCCCACAAGAAAAAACGATGTACTTGTAGGGCACCCTTTGTTTCAACCTGAGAGTTTAATTATTGTCGTTTCATTCATAGCAATACTATGCTATAGACCGCGGAGCGGGGAGTTGCCAAACCCCATTCGGTGAAAGGGGGCGAAAAGCTGATAAATGTTGGGAGCCACTGCTTTAGAACAACAAATATTTCTCACAGAACAGGGTTGTTATTACTTCCCTTAGGCCACAGAACAGGGTTGTTATTACTTCCCTTAGGCCACATCCCCTTGAATTACACCCAATCAAAAATAGAAAACATCGGTGAACAATGAGGTTTCTAAACATATAATCAACGCTTTACTAAGTTTTACCAAAGCTAGCACCATCTTACTTCTAAGCCACTTCACATAAACAAAAATTTCTCAAAGAGTATGGGTGTCCTCCCCTCCTCTTGCCTGACACCCAGACTGACAGATCAGTAATTACTGTACAAGCCATCATGATCGGGTGGTCACCCACCCAAAAATTTGAAAAATCAATAAAAAATGACAATTTCAAACTTATAATCAACTCAAAGCTTGCCAAAAATAACACTATTTGCATCTCATCCACCTTTAATAACTGTTACCCCTCTCCTTTTGATAAAGGACGGGTCTCCCCTCGTGTCAACTGTCTATAGGCACGCTACATTGGCCTACTACTCCGCTTAGTGTCGTTTATAACTGCTCTCTAGAGATATCACCCAGGTTAAGGCCCTTCAGGAAACGTGTCAAGTCATACTTCACAATGCAACTCTTCAACGTGTGGTTCAGTTCTCCTTCAACTGTGACCAGGGAGCGGCCATTGACATATACTTCGAGTATGCACTTCGCCAATGTCATAATTTAAAGAGATCCGAAGACCCAGGAAGTGATGGAGCATTTCGGAGAAGTTTCCAAAATTTCTGTGATGCCTCACGTAAGCGATGAACAAAACAGAGATGTTTGCACAAAAATAGTGTCAATTTTGAAACTTACCCGGCGCTTCTCATAGGAGATTAAGATTCTTCTAAAATATCCTGTTGGGCAGCTAGGGAGTGTCCTAAAATAACCTCCCGTGCAAATTTGTTTCAACCACTCATTATTAAAGGTGATAATGTAGGGTCATGGAGATAAATTAAATCCGTCCCACCCATCTCTACCCACCCTACCCATTGCAGTTCCCTTACAGCTTGGAGATTGTCACATTCAAAAGAGCCATAATTATGGCTTACAGTTCATTTTGAAGCTGGAAAAGAAGACAACACAATTGGATATTGGACAAGGAGATAGGTTGTAGTAACAAGTTTGTGTTTGAGAGAGCGATTTTCTGCAATCCAAAGCGTTAAAAATGTGTCAAGTGTTCTTACATTAGTCGCTACTATATGGCAGAGTATAGGGTTTGTCCCGTATGGCGTCCCTTATAAGGAACCACCCTTGTGTAAAAGAGTGGTACTGGATCCACCCTAGAGCAGTCCTAAGCTTTAGCTTAGGATTTCCCTGATCCACCCATGAATGAAGTCATAACTGATGTATCCTAAAGGCAAAATTCCTATGAAAAGGTTTTGTCACAAATATGTGGCTGCCACATTTAGTTATGCACTGAACATGTTCATTCATTAGCTGAAGCCACTTTATTAGGTTTTATCAATAGGCGTAGGAAGCAAAAGGGGCGGCTGGGGGAACCCCAGTCAATAATGTGGTGGGGAGGAAGCATACTTTCGCCCCTCAATTCAAGAACGAATACTCCTTATTTTTCCCTATGTAAAAAATGTCGAAATTTTGCAGTAATTTGCCTTAAAATTTGCCCAATTTGTTGCACCTGGCAAATTGCATCTAAGGACACTCAAATATTCAACCACCTCTCTTTAAACCCCTCCCCAGAACGGCCGTCCCAAACAATGTTCAGCCTACCCGACGAGAACGGCTTCTTACACCAGTGGCTTCAATATGGACCTCCAAAGCATACTCGGCTTTTTATCACACTTCACATTAAGCTATATGTTCTTGTTGATAGTTTTTTCACATGCAAGACCTAGTTGTCCCGAGTGATTTAAATTATTACAAAAGAGTTTGCATTTAGCCCTTCTTCCATTCACATTCTATAAAGTACATCCCAGGGGTGTTTTAATTGCCAATACCACATCTCTACTGCTGAAGACAGTCACTTGCTATACTTTACTAATCTACCCAACATTCTGTTATAATGCTTTGCCTTCAATAAAGAAAACTCGGGAAAAAAAAACTAGGCCGCCAAAAGGCAATTCGTGAAATCAAGAACGTAAGCGACTTCACCAGCTGTGCAACACACCTTAACAAGCCCATGCCAAGTAAGAGAAACTAAATATTTGCTGAAACCCTTCCATTAACAGCACTGCCCTACAGTGACGCCTCCAGGGTTTTAAAAAGGGGAGAGGTAAACAGGGGAAAGCGGGAATGTTAGGGTAAGAATTACGAGTACACATTGCTCTTGTAAACTGTACTTTTGCACAGGAAAGGGCAAGTGGGGCAAAAACACCTGGGGAAATTTCCCATACCCACCCCTCCCCCCTTATCGGCTCCACCACTGCCCTAACGTTTACAAAGAAGGTGTAAGCATAAATCTATTTTCGATATGTGAAAAGAACTTAACCTCAGCATTCTGACAGTGAAGTTCAGCAGGTGACGTTATCGCAATATGTAAGGTAAACTTAAAGCAAGCAGACGTGATTTAATCTCCTCCCTTTGATGAGCAATGTTTTGTTTTCTTTGTCGTTCAATTTATTACCATGAACCAGATTAGGATATTAGTTCCCCGCGGAGAATGTAAAATGTGTAAAATTTCCATGCCCCCCCCCCTTGCAAAAATTTTCGGTAATCGACAAGATGGTAAGCAGAGTGACACTATCAGCTGGTGTACAGGGTATCAAGAAAAAATCACCAAAATTTATTTCCATATTTCAGGAAATGACACCCGTGCTTAACAAGTTGCATGTAAACAAATTTTCGGCATTTTTAATAACCAAACGTTTAAAGATCGATGTGATATAAATTTACGTTCAAAATTTCAAAAGGCAATTGCCTCTGGTTCCACGCCCCCACTCCCTCACCCCACTCCCCCCTCCCACTATTTCGGGCCATGCTTTCATGCATTCTCAAACAAAAACGAAACATAAGATTATGGAGGAGAATATAAAGCAGAAAAATTAGGGTTGGTTATTGTGAGGTTATGATGTGCAAATGTGTTGCTTCAAGTTTACTTTACCATGAAAATGGAATAACTTCTTCTTTTAATGTCGCGAGATTCACGAATAGAAATTTAATGCAGATTCATCAGAATGCTTTCCTTAAGTACATCTAGATGTAACATACCAAAACTGAATGTAAGCTAAAGCCCTTCTTGTAATGTCTCCGCCCACAACAACACAAACTTGCCACTTGGGCCCATCGAAATTGATATTTGAGTCCTAGACACATTTCTAGTTTAGCATATTTCAACGTTCTCCAAAGTTTTGTGTTTATTCGCATAACGTTAACAATATCACAGAAAACTCATTCCTCGTTGTATTCCATTGTTTGATGGGTAACCTGCTGAGGAATTTATTGCTTTTCATATTTGATATATATCTTTTTGTTGCTAGTCTCAAAAGTTTATATGGCCCAAACACTAATACGTACACGAATCAATTTTAAAGTGGCTGACTTATCGCACCAAATAATTTAATGACCTATAAATAAACATCTCTTTCGACTCCAGGCCAGGTAATGAATTGGAACTTATACCATCCCATGTCAAAGATATGTAACGTATCATCTTAAAGTAGAATTGTGTGGAAAAACAACCAACTTGAACTCTGGACTAAGTTTTTGATAAAGTTTTGAACAGTACAACTCAAATGAAAAGTTCAAAGATGCGTCTAGATTAACTATATAAACAGATAACAAGCGCATGCATAAACCACATACTCGAAAGCTGGAAACCGTTGTAAACGGTAACACTACCGTGTTTCTGTGCAAACAGGCATATAGCTTTCTGACCTGCCGTGAAATTTTTCACTAAAACTTACAGGTAAGCGATTTCCACTTTTTTGAAAATAAAGTATCAATATTTCATCCGACAGAGAAATACCTTGAAGGTCTATAATTAAAACTGCAACAACGATGCAACGTAACATCTTGCAAAATAATACATCATGCTTACTACGTCACAAGTAAATGTCAGTTGCAAACGTTGTGCAATACTGATCCTGATACTATCCTGTGGTTTCAATACGTCATCAAAAAAAAAAACATTTTTTCTCCCTGCAGTGTCCAACCGTTCTGAACGATGGCAGAAAAACGGACTGTCGTTTGCACGTTTTGTCTAAAATCCACCCGTCGTCATCACTCCAAACACCTCCTTTGTGGACATTTTTCCTGTAATGAATGTCATGGAAATTCTCTACAAACTAGAAAGGTCTGCCCAAAATGTCGGAAACCAATTCCTCTTCCCCGGGCAGGAGAGAATGACGAATATTCCGATTATACTGATGTCACCGTTGACTCAAAGCAAGAATCTTTCAAATACGAGGGCGAGGTGCATCGATTTAAAAATTTCGATCGTAGCTGTTCCATCCATGGGAGCGTGGTCGACTTTTTCTGTTATTCCTGTAACCTACCAGCTTGTTCGCAATGTCTTCTGACAACTCACAAAATTCGGGATCATGACATTGCATCATTTGTTGACTTTGCCAAGGAAACCATAAAAGGAAATATCAAAAAGTTGAACGACCTAAAGACGCTTCAAACAAAGCTTGCTGGCGATATTTCTCATTCAAAAATAGTCATTCAAAAGGATGGGGGGAAGTTAAAGCAACTTATTTTAGAAGCATACAAGGATGCAGAGGAACGCATGAAAAAAGAAAAAGAAACTCTGTTAGATTCTTTAAAGAGAAAAGAAGACCAAACAGTAAAGTTGTTGTCCTCTTTGCAAAATGAACACGATATAATCACATCTAAACTACTCAGCACAACTAATACATGTCTGGCGGTTGAAAGAGACTTAAGTCAAAGTAAGGACCTGAAAAACCAATTCAATCTAGAATCCATGGACAAGACTATTTCTGAAATAGAACAGAAAACAGAACGTTTGAGTCATGTACCCCTTCCAGAACATCTCAGCTTAAATTTTACTGCCCATCGCAGTGATCTTTTTATTGGTTCCTTGAGAGACTTGCTGAGCGATGAAGACACGTATTACAGTCAGTTGAGGGAGTTACCGACCTGGACAGCCGAGAAAGAAGTAGACATTGGTGAATTGAACATCGACTTCTCCAACATTGTCTGTATGTCCAGCGACTGGGTTGTTCAAATCAGTAGCCTAGATGAATCTCAGTACATAGCAATTAGACACTACAGTTTGGATGAGAGGATCGTCCCTAGAAAGCCAATGGACCTACCTATCGGGAGTTACAATTGGACTGCCGCAAAGTATTCTGGTCAAGACCACAGCATCTTGTTAGCTTCAGGACAGAATGTTTATCGAATAAGCTTTCGTAAAATTGACAAAGAAATAATCAAATCTTTTAATCTTTCTTTCAGCACAGAGGCTATCAGTTGGGACGAAAATAAAGTTGACTGTTACATTCTCTCAAACAATCTTCGAGATGTTCACAGGTTGTCTATGGCGGATGGGACTGTTAGTTATTTGTGTTCATTCCAGACTAGGCCCCAGTCTGTTAGTAGCTTTACGGTGAACGACGACTGTAAAATACAACTTCTTGATCGCACCACTGGTAATATCCACGTCACTTCTTACGTAACCTCAGATCACGGAGAAAAGATGTCTCTGCAACAACTATTTCCCAGATCTTTTGAGTCTGAGTCGATAATGCTTTCCCCACATTCAATGGTTACAGGAAGATATCTCGGCCTCTCTTTTGTGCTTTTCAACCAGAATGGGTTGTTGACAGTCGGCAGCTACAACAACAAGTTTGGTTTTCTTCAATGGGTCATCAAAGAAAGCACGAACTCGGAAGGAAACCTCGTAGATATGAGTATTAAAGATGACAACCTGGCTGTGTTATTTGGTACAAAAATAGCAATGTATAAGATTAAATCAGACTTGTAATGAGGCGAACTGTAAAATATGAAATATATCATTATGAATTCACCAAGTCAATGTAACACTGCATATTAGATAGGCGTAAAACCTGTTTTATGCTGAAGGGGTTGCGAATGTGAATTGTTATTTTAAGAGTTCTAAATACAATTTTATGTTATGTTTTGTGTAAGATCTAAAGTAAATTTTTTGAGAAAATTTGACATTTCATTGAAAAAGTTCCGTTCGTTTTACATATGAGACAAATGAGGGGTTTTCGCCCTTGAAAAGCAGGGGGAAACTATTTTAGCCCCAGACTGTCACACCGTCATACACGTGTGTGTAAAGTTGGTACTAGCCACGAGAAACATTTGCATGCATTCAATGCCTGTAAGGTAAAATGCATTGCCTGAAACTTAAAATTGACCTTAATATAAGTCTATGTCTCTACTTTTGGCATGTTTTAATGGTCCTTTGTGCAATTAGTCTCGGCTGATGAATTTCTTACAATAGATAAACCAATCAGTTTTCTTTTCACGATATCTTGAAGTTGCTCGATATTACTTTAAGTCACGGTGGGGGGGGGGGGTGTCAATTTGGTAGTGACACATGTTTGGTAAATTCAAACTTATTTTTATGGCTTGATGGCAGTATTCCTCGGAATATAAAATATGTGATAGCATGAGACAGAGGGCGTTCCATAACCTAAACTTGTGGGCGTGTAAGGTTATGTATGCAAAGTTTAGGCACATAAGAAACAAAAGCAGATGAGAGGCTTGATAAAACGGCAATGTAAAAATGTGACTACAACGGCTTCATTTAATGAATGCAAAGTTCAGGAAAATCAGTGTAGTGTTAGCTCATTGGTTACACCAGTAAACATTTTGAGTATATGGTTCGCAATATTTTGTATGTTTTGACTGTATACAGTTACAGTATTTACTTATAGCCGCCTTGTGTTCCGCATTTACTACCCACTTTATACATTACTATGAGATATTACCCTTGCTTTTAAATGAACATATTTAGTTTTGTCATTGGCACATTGATTTGTGCTCTCTTTGATTGTAATTGCCAAGTTGCGAAACAAAAATAAATTTATAATTATGCTTTAATTATATTCATAATAATTCATGGTTGAAACCCTGAGACTAACTTGTACAGAAAGTTTCTTTGGATAGAATACGATATCCCTTCAACTCCTGTGTGGATATTCACATTTGATTTAATGTAATTTCGTTGTTATTTGGTAATTTGGTATTGTAGCTTATAAGTATTTAATGTGGCAGGGCTTTTTTGTGTGTGCACGTAAAGATGTAAGATTAAATAGGTTGCTTGCTTTGCTTAAACAATTGTTTCTTCACATGTTCTTCCCTGAATAAATTGCCTTTCATAAATATAGTACTATTTTCCAGTCCTGTACTGTGAAAGTGCTGTAGTGCAATTAATACGTTTCCATAACTCACTTCAGTTGATCAAGTCGCTCCATTCAATATATCCATGCACTTACCCACTAAATTTGTTTCCTTTGGACCCTTTTGGAGGCTTCCATTATACAGTTATATAGGTACATGTTATCCGTCATATGAAAAACTCACATATAAGCCAAATTTGTATATCATGTAGGTTAACCTTTTGAGCAGAAAGAGCTTTTTTTAATAGGGTGGTGGTTCCTCCTTTGAAGCTTTAAACAGTGGAAGGATATAGGCCTAATTCAAAAGGTTCTTCTTCAGTTTTCTTCAATTTCGCACATCAGTACCTTTCCGTGGCAGTACTTCGAGTACATGACGTCATATGCTATTCCATTTGAATCACAAATTGAGCACTTCCTTTCAGCAAAATGCACGGTCTAAACGGAATGAACCCTCAAGAAAAGGGAATATATTTGAAATGTAGTATTTTTGGCGGAGAAGTTTTATTGTATCACTAATGCTCTACGTATACATTGCTTATTAAGAACTGGGTTGACTGTGTGTTCTCGAAGTTTAGAATAATGTGCTTCGATGTTTAACACTACGTTAAATATTAAAGTCAAACCGGTTCTGAACTTCAAATTCCACTTTAATTGTTGAATCTATGGCTTGTGTTACGGCTTGTGGTCGCAAGTCAAACCAATAACAGCGAAAGATCACAGAAGAACGAGATTAAAATTCAACAACTTAATGATTATTTACAATCTCCTTATCTTACTTAAATTTACAATAATTAATTAGATTTACTTACAATCCTTTACTTAATGGTATTCTGGTCTGGTCCAAGGGCTGGTAGTGCATGCACGTTGACGGTGGTAAAGTAGTAGACCTGCAGCGTGCTGTAGCGTAGGAACTGGTTCCACGAGCGAATAACGACAGGGCTAGGCGATGATGGATGATAACAATCTCAATACACAGCGTAGAAACGGCGTAAGGCAATTTGTCACAAGTGTGAATTGTCAGTGGCTGGCCTCATATGATTCGGTCAATAAACGGACAGCAGAGTAACGTCTGGACTCGATGGTATCTCTCGATGAAGTATTGGGGTATCTCTCAATGTCTCTCTCCCCAAAACAGTTGTTGAACTGCCTTTTATATGCTAGGCTTTTATTCGAGAACTCTCCAGAATTTAACAGAAACTTCTAGTGTACACAGTCCAGCAATTACGAGAACGTTCCTTAATAGAAGCTTCTAGAACACACAGTAGTAAACAGTGTAGAAGTGTCGTCAGGCCGCGTAAACAGTTCTCTCTTCTAGACAATTCTAGAAAGGCTGCGTTGAAGTTGAATTCTCTGGAACTTTCCATTCGCTCGTCGATGGATTCAATCCGGTGTTCCTGACGGGTCGTCTTGTAACACTTGTTCTGGGTTTATTTTAAAGAAAACGTGATCCCAAAACAATATCATCCTTGCCATATGATGAGATGAGTATAAAGTGAGTGTCAAGAGAACATACAGACATAAGAATATAACATTTGCCTAATAGAAAAATATTGTTGCGGATGTATCTTTCCTAATTGTTTTAACAGTAGACAATATAAACTTTTATTTACGAAAATCTTTTTTACATAGTATTGGTTTATCATCAACCGTCGCCACCAATCTTTTCAAAAGTTTGTTTCATTTGCTATGAACAAACTGTGATGAAAAATATGAAATACCTATCGCATTATGTATTTTGTGAAATAATCGACGTATTTAGTTCTTACTTTATATCTTAAAGGCTCTCTAATCTCACACCAGACAGTAGTAATTTTCCTTGCTAAGTTTACTTCTAGCCCCTCCTCCAATTCAAACCAACCACCTCCTGTCTAGTATACCCTACAAGACAGAGCCACAGTAGCCTGCACTGAGTTTATGCTGCTGGAGGCAAGATTGCCACTGTGTGTGTGAAACACAACTGACTGTTCAAGTCATTGTTGACTAACCAGAGAGGAGCTTTATTGTTGGAACGATCGTCAATTAAGCAGGGATCTGTTATTCCAAATAACAGCTCCCTGAATTAAGTGCAGTCTTCATTAGAACTCTAGTTGCGGTCACTATTACAACACTAGATCTAGGACTATGCATAAATCTGTTTGGACAGGGAGTTGCTAGCAACTGCTTGGTTTGGGGGATGCCGTATCTCCTTGAATCTTCAACTATAGCTCATTTCTTATATGAAACAGATCCCAATGAGAATGTGATAAATGGTGTCGTAAGGTTATCTGTATGCATGTCATAAACATGATGTCAAACTACAGTAAATTTCTTTCAAATATAAATTTGAACAGTTGCCGCCGAAACGAATCAAAGTGGCATAATCCCACACGTGTACAAAAACATTCAGTGTTGTTAATATTGTTTATATTGTATATAATATTGTTAATACTTTTCCTGCAGAACAGACAGTCAATTACAACCAATCACATTCTTGGATATCAGTCATTTTGTCAGTCAAAACTTATTATAATTCTTTCACATCGTGGAGGTGTTCTCATAAAACCATCTGAGCTGTACACCCTATCTGTCCTTGCATCTGTTTCACACGTCTGTGTGTCGATGTCATAACTCTGCTTTTTCGAGACGGTCGCTGACGCAGGCCAGGAAACTGGAAGTGTATGGGGGGATTTGCCCTTCGTATCTCCCTCCATTTGTGTCCCTCTGTCGTCATCGACGTTCACGTTTGTTTTAGAGGACTAGGAGTTTTACATTTGTGTCACAGTACCTGATACAGTCGTTAAGACATGCTGGTTTCCCTCTTTGACCGTGTAGATGGCACATAACTTGACGCCAAAAATGAGGACCAACACTACCGTCGATTGAATAATGGCGCCGATGGCTGTGTACAGGTCCTGCAGATTGGCTAGCTGAGAGGTAAAAAACGCAGGAGCGAAAGCGATGAGGACGACCAATGTACTGAATACACAGAAACCTATGAAACGTGTCTGGTTGTAATTGGCGGGAAGCTTTCTAGCTAAAACTGCAAAGACACAGCATATTGAAACAACAAATAGGTCCCAACATAGCTGTCCGATTTTGTGAGGTACAGACATCGTGCACATCATCTCGATGACCTGTCTCTGAGCAGTTGGTTTGATGATGCTGACGTTAGGCGGTTCCACCAGTATCCACAAAATTCCCCAAGACAGCTGCAAGAAGAATAGATGAATGCTATTGCTACTTCAATTTTCGTAACACTCATTATAATAACTATGCCCTTAAAAGGAGTCAGTCGCCCAAAATATTTTGGGGAATATCAGCAAACTTTTGCAGATCTCCTCCTGGCTGCCTTTCAAGTGACTCTGAAGATCTTTTTGAACATAACGATCATAAATAAAAGGTAAAGCAAGAAGTTATTCTCCATAAATTTAACAATTCAGTAACAGAAATAATTGTCACATGATGAAAGGAGCCAATCGTGAATTAGGATACCAGGGTACACTAATTCCAATTGGAGTGACTGCATTTTTTTCTTTAAAGTGTGCAATGTGGTAGACCTATCAAGCTGTATTTCAGTGGTTAATCCTTGTCGACCTCTAAACTTTAATGACAATTTCAGTCTTCCCAGGGACCGCGATCTGTTAAAATTATTGGGAGGACACCTTGAGTGAACACTCCCCCACCCATGATCGCCGCCTAGACTGACCATTAGGTTACCGGGGTATTGCTGAGACCAGAATCGTATGAAAGGTCCTTAAAAGCAACCACACAATGACGGATTTAGTGCAATTTCCTGATATCTCGTGCCCTGGAAATGCCAAATTTTCCTCATGCTCGTATCATTTTTATGGTAGACGTACAATTATGGTGAAAAGATATGTTTCAGAGTGCATTTTCCCTCATTTTATAGGGGTTTTGGGATGCTAAATTTTTGTCTGGTGGTCTCGCCCAGATAAGGTACAAGATTCCAGCATGGATGGGGCGGATGGGGGTGTGTGATGTAATCACACAAACCATTTCAAGTTTTTCATAGTTCTTACAGTCTTCATCTCCCATTTTGAAGAAAACAATTTAATATACTATAACTTCACGAATACTGGAATAAGTAAAACGTTATTACCGGCAACAGGGAGAGAACCAACGTGATCATAACTTGTGTCACTGGACTGATAAACTTTGGTCTTTTTGTGGTCTTCTTTCCGGATCTGAATATCCTATACAGACGTATAGTCATCGTAGCGAGAGAAACGTAGATGAACGAGGTCGCAATGTGGGGGACAATTCTCCGTAAATAGCAGGTTGTGTTGACTGGTGGCGTGCTATATAAAATAGCAGACAGATACAAAAGAAATACCCCTACAAGAACAATGTAACCAAGTTCACGACTAGACGCTTTGATCAATTTTTTGTTCCGATGTTTGATGTATAAATATGCAATGATAGTACTTGCAACTAGACCGAGTATAGCTAATAAGAGGGGTACAAGTTTTGCCACTTCGTCTAGTAATTGGACATAATCAAGTTGTCTGCAGTAGCGTAGGGTCTCGTCTGGCCACATGTAGGTTCGATTCTCCTCGATAAAACAAGAAACACATTCGTTATCAACTATAATTTCGTTGTCCATGCAGACACTACAAGTCCAACAACAGTCTAAAATGGTATCACTCTGTGCTTGCAAAGGTTCACACGGATCACTACAGACAGACTTAGGAACGTTGTTCTCTGAATATGTGGACCCTCTCGAACTTACTTCCTTATTCAAATACCAGTCAACATCAAGTTCTAAACCTTGGTCATTACCGGTTTCTGTCCAAGTTCCAACTTCATCAAAGTTATAGATGTCATTCTCATCTTGGTTGAGATATCTGATCTGGTATCGACCCATGGCGTCACCATCAGCTGTAAACTTCACGAGACCATTGCTAGAACTATTATATGTTACATTAAGGAAATGATCCCTTAGAAGTCTTCGGTTGCTAAGGAGAAGACTTCGACAAGTCGACATGTTCATTGACTCAGTACATTTCTCCTTTCTCATGGCATCCAAACCACGTGCAAGTACCTCAACTGAGTCTATCACTAATGACGCAAAGGATAAGCCAGGATCATCATGAAAAGTACACCTTGTTCTGTTCATCTCGCATATCGAAGGGTTGGTTGAGAACTCTGGTAACCAAGGGTTATCATTAGACGATGATGTTAAGATAGTTTTGAAGTAGTCTTCAAATTGTTGATGACGCGCTGCCGTTGGTATGACAGTAAAGGCACCTAGATACAAGATAACGGGAATAGTACATTAATTGACAAAACAAAATGTGAAGATTCTGGATCCTAATACGTTAAACCAGGGGTCTGGTGGCTGAATTAGGAGACCATCTATCGAAATAATACTTTAAAGAAGTACAAAATAAATATGTGTACTAATTGTCGTCATCAAATCTGCAACTCCTTTCTCTGTTTTTTTTTTTTTTTTTTTAATTTTCTTGTTTTGGGGGGTTACTGGGGATATGTTTAGGTGCAACTTAACCAACTTTAAGGGCATTGGAAAGAGCCATTCCAGTAATCGAAACTTGAGAACTTTGTCTCAGCCAAAAATGTACCTACTCCCCGTTGAGAAGTCAACTAAAGCTGTATTGGTATTGCTCCAGTCTCCAAAATGTCTAGATTCCGGTCCTGCTAGTCAAAAATAATTGGGTGCTTACTGTATCAACAAATAATTTATCCTTTCACATCTGCATGGAAAGAGTTTCTCTCCAAGTAACCATTTACAGGTCTGTGGACAAGTAACCGAAACAGCTATTTTACTCAACAATGATAGCCTAGATTTAGATCCCCTGATGAAAAACCTGTTAGAATTGCAAATACGGTATCTTTTTACCATCCTCAAGATATACCACTTCAAAGTTTTTTACCATTTTCGAGATTTCCCTATAACTATTCAGAAAATGTGATGTCCAGTGTTGCGTAGGGTCTGTATTTATTTTGTTAATTCTTTATAAATTATCTGTTAATTGCTTACCAGCTAGTTTCTAGTTTATGTGCAAACATTTTTAAAGTAGTCAATAGCTTCTTCCAATTTAAAGAGAGATTTGCATCACCCAAAGTACAACTTTTACAAAGGGGTAAGCAAATGTCTCAACTGGTGACTACTCTTTGATTGCCATCAGAGTTACAAAATTCAAAAGATGCAGAGCAGCTCACATTACACAGCATGCACAGAGAGTGTTTTGATTACATATTAGGGCCTTGTATACTCACCAGGATGTGGCCCTGAGCAATAAACTATGTTTGTGTCTGCACAAGGAGAAATTAAAGGCAGTTATGGGCGGGCTAGAACTAACTTAGCTAGGAGAATTGGAACTGTCTGGGATGAGAAGATTTCCTCTTAGAGCTCCTCAGGGCATGCTAACGTTACAACTGTCCTTGGAATAAAGGTTCACCAAACAAAGGACAACATAAGACATATCTCATAAGAGCCTCTTTCCACGTCACATATTTGCATATTTTGCGCTTGGTGCAAAAGCAGAAATTGTCTTGTAAAATGGTCAGTATTTGATGGATTGTGATGGGTATTAGGACTATTTGTAACTTTATTAATGCTTTTGACGTCGAATAGGTAAGTATGTCATTTTCACAGACCTTCAGACGGACAAATTTGTAACACCATTATATTAAGGTGCATTCAGTAGCACAAATTGAGTCAAGAGCTAAACTGACACAGATAGGGCTAAAATTACAGATTTGTCCTTCGTCCCTTCTCCAGAGAGTGGAGGGAACTTTGGAAAAGGTACAGTTACATTTATTCGTCGAAGAGTAATATCATTTCAAAGAACACACAAACTTTACTGGTACTTTATAGGATACCAAGGATTCCATTATTTTTACAAGCATGCAAAAGTAATGTTGGGTGGGAGGGGAGTCAATGACCCATAGAAGCTTTTCCAAAAATATGTTTTGTTGTTGTTGTTGTTGCTAAAATCATTATTTTCACATTTTCCAAAGAACTCTGGGAAGGGGTCGGAAGGAGTACATACTTTTAGCAAGCTCTTGAATATGATAAATGACCCCGTGCTTCAGTTCCAATTAACTTAAGATTACGTCGAACTAAACTGTCTACAGAAATATTTTAATTACCAACGGCTGTCGACTCAGATCCGTTCACCGGTTCCAGGTCAAATAACCCCCATCCGTCGCTTCCAATCCAAATAAAATCTCTGTCGATACCCTCTTCTCTAGCAAGACCAAAGAAATCTCTTACTACTTCCAATTGAAGGAACAGAATTGCGACTGAAAATAATGAAGTTTCTTTCAGATCGTTCAGACGACGAATGGTACCTTGAAGAGAGCTATGATAACCCATTCTTCCTGGAAATACAAGTTTGTCCGAGAAGGCCACGCAGATGTTGTTGTCCTCTGCCTGTGCCTGGAACGCTGCTTCGGCATTTCTTCCGTAGGAATCATCGGAATAAATAAATGCAACATACGTCCAGTTGAAGTTGACTAGTATGTCAATGATGGCTGAGACCTGTACAAAAAGTATGATTTCTGATGATTTTTGATGATTTAAAATGAGAAACACGTACATTTATTGTAACTGAACTGGGCTAAACGGAGACCATAATGACAAAAAGCCCCTGCAAATGTCGTATTGAATGCACCACATTTTTATATAGGAAACGTGTTTGAAGTAAGATAAGCAGCTGCCTATCTTTCACGAAACAAGAGAGTGCGTGTGTACGGTTCTTTTCTTTTTGGAGGTCCCTTGGTGCATATATTCTTTGACAATGTGGGATTAACTATAATATAATGGGTGTCATATATGTGACGTAAATAATCTCGGGGCTCAACCCCTTATTTAGCCTTGCTGGTGCCGTTCTTGCCGCTCACACTATCACCCATCACTCACATTTGAGAAAGTATTTAACGTAATATCCACATGAAGTCTTATAAACACCCTATAAACATCAAGGGGACTACCTCCCCGCTATCACGGTGGGCGTATCCAGTTTACTTATACACTGGCCCCAGAGTATTTTCCCACTACAATCTTCTTCCCATCCAGTACGTTGTAAAAAGTTGCTAAACAATTCTGTAAACATCGTTGTTTTTCTATGCGTTTCCATTATTAATGCATGATGACATAATTAGGAAAACTTGTCTTCAGTGATTGTTCCAAAGCTTATTTCCAAATTTAAAGTAGTTGTTTCATCGAACCAAATTGACAAACATATTTAGGAATTTGCGCACCGTGATTTCTATAAACAATTGGTGGCTTCAGTTTGATTGACGTGAATTCAAACAATAACATAATTGTGACACTGTGAGTATTCAGTGGTGACTTGTGCAGTCATCCAATAAAGCAAGCAGCTCACACAGTTGTGTATCCATATGGCCTTGACTCAGTTTAAACTCAGTACAGGCCAATTTTGCTTTGTCCAGGAGGTGCACTAGACAGGTGTCTTTTATTTACATGGGGGGAGGTGTTAAAAGTAAACTTTATTGGTTGAAGTCTTGACTGGGAAGCATTGTATGGGAGATTTATTATTCTTAAATGGGAACGCTGAGGCACCCCACTCCTTCCGTTTCACTACTTCACTACTTCACTACTTCACTACTTCACTACTTTAACTACTTCTATAATATGACAAACCTGTAACCCGATTTAGTGAATAGCAAATGACAAAAACTGCGGATTTTATTGCCTGCTTGGCACGGCCCAGCACCTTTTCGGCACTGGTTTTGTTGCAGTGCCCACAATTTTGTGACTTTCCCATGATTCCTCCTGTCGCCTTAAAATATTTTAACTACACTCCAACACACACACACTTTGAAAAGTTTGATGAAGCTACTAAGAAGGGCTTCGTTTTGTCTAACCTGAAATTTATCTGGAGGAACTGTCCGTAAGAAGTATGGAAACCTGTCGCTGTTGCTAAGTTCGTCACTCGTAGACAGATAACTGACAAGGGAAATATTGTAAAGACCAAGGACGCTGGTCGCTTGGATACTGGATGAACTTCTCTCCGGTCCTACTACACCTAGTACGTCATCATCACCTCGAAGGGGTGGAAGGAAGAAGAGGGCGTGCTTCAATGTCTGTTCTTGTGATCCACATACGTCATAAATTTCGTACCCGAGTGTGTATCCATTCAAGATACTGGGATCATTGTTGATCTTGGATGTGGCATACGCCATTGCCTCACCCCGTCGCAAGGCTCCTAGGGTATGTATGGATCCACAATCGCCTGTTTCTGCAGAATTTAAATGGAAAGCCGCAAGACCTCCTACAATAAAATCACCACTCTTCTTGTAAACCTTTACCGAGCCATAACATTTTGACAAAACTAAAAATGCCGCAAATAAAGAGAGAAATTTTAAAGCCATGCTCTTCCTCTGTTAAAACAAAAGAAGACGAAAGAAAGAATCAATATTTACTTAACAGACATTTACGTACACAGGTGTAAGGGGAGACATTTCCCAGGGCTAAAGGTGCTTACCCGGAGAATTAAGTAAGCAATCATGATATTAATTTTGCCATTAAAACGACATTTTCTTACTCTGATATTGAGAATTAAGTTTTTCGGGGTCCGGATCCCCTCCTCCTAGGCCTATGCTTACGTATTAGTCGAACAGATTTGTGACAAAAGGTAACTTCACCCCAAAAGATTCATACAAGTGAGATTCCAATGGTTTTTGGTAATTTAGGACGTTTCTTGCTTTTAGGTTGCCATAGGTAGTGGTATTACTATCACCATTTTTGTAATATAGACAGATAGCAGGTGGCAAAGCCCACAATAGCGAGAGAAAAAAATTGTAATTTAGTCTTCCGCAAGTTTGTTCCAGTGGTGGGGCAGGATTTTCTTGACAGGAGGGGCAAGTTCTCCAACAGGCAGAGGGTAGCAACATAGGCGTAGGAGCCCAAGTTGATGGGGGGGGGGGGCTGTAAAGACTTGCCCGAAAAATATGACCCCCAACGCCAGCGTGCTCCATGCGCGTTCAACATGTTAATGTATATATCACCCGATCATATAGGCATGCATCGGTTATCACACCGCTTGCCAATTACATACAATAATTTGCCATGTTACTAACTTTCCATATTGGTTATAATTTTGGGGATTTCTCTAACAGGAGTGTGGAGCATGCATTGTGTTGTGTGATCGCCGGCCTAGGGGAGGGGTCCCTTTGAAAATTTTTCAAAAATTAGGTGTCCTTACATGCAATCTGGTGCCACATATGCTACCTTTGAAGTAAAATTTGTGTTTAAAAAATTACGTATTTAGGTACTAAAAAGAAAAAGATCGGCATCGTTGAGGGAGGCATAGCCCATTGGCCCCCTAAAAACAACACTGATAATCATAATATAAGTTTAACCATTTAAAAAACACACTGTTGAATTAATACCGAATATATAGGTGCTAGAATTCAAATCAGAACTTAATTTTAATTACCAAGGAAGTTATTTTTAACTGTTGATCACCTTTAGCTACATCATTGCATTATTTTTCTTCCAGTACCGTAGGTGCCCGAAAAATTCTCAGCATATTGCCCGAATTTTTACAACAATATTTGGTTGGGGGCTGCAGCTCCCAGCCCCAGCCTCCTACGCCTATGGGTAGCAATCCGAGGTCTTGACAAGGGCAACGGGTTACCGAAAGGATATTGGAGGCAAAACCTTGGCGAGAACAATGTGCCAGATATGTGTTGTTTCTCTTGAAGAAAATTTGAAACTTGGGGGGGGGGGGTAGCGAAACAAAAAGGAAATTTGGATTTGCCTTGACAATAAAAAATTGGAGAACTTGGGGGTTTTTATCCAAGAATCTGCCGTACTTCAATGTAAATTCAAGTAAATCGTTGGGGCAGCTGGGCGTCGTCGTGGATTACATATTTATCGTACCTATTAAGGCTCCCGGACGAACTGGAAAATATTCCCTGGGGCAACACACTGCCGAGGTGGATATAAGTCCATCCACTGTTCACCAATCACACATAGGGGGCGAGAAAATTAACTTTCTGCAACCTTCATCGGATTGAGCAAACGCCTCTTTATTGGCCAATTCATAAGAAAAAAAAAATGGGTCGCAACTGGATCGATGACAGCTGCACACTGCAACGACTTACTCAACTGCGACGCGACTCCCTTTCCCAACTCCACTAGGAATATCAAGCAGTTGATATTTCCGATGTGGTCATGACGGAGACTGTCAGATCGCAATCGGAACCAAAAGGGGGGTCGAGAATGAAATTCGGCACACACTTAACCAACTCGTCTGCCACGCGACTGGTTTTCACTGGAGCTTCGCTGTCGGGCCGGTTCAGTGTGTGCTGGTTTTCCACCTAACACAAATCGTTAAGTCGGAGCACGTTCGTGTTTGTTGTATGCACTTGAAAGTGCTTACACTTTGTATTGCAATAGTTGCGAAGGAGCCTTGCTTTAAGACTGCTTCTGCAGTAAAACGTTACTATAAAATACCTTTAACTCTTGTGGCGGATCCTGAAGGGTGCAGTGGGTGCACGTGCACCCCCCAAAATTTCCAAGACTAAAACTTTCACGTCAGTGCTAAGGTGGACCGTGCCTTTAATATTCTATCGTATACATCTCTCTGTAGCTCTTCTCGTCACGGTTTTGATATAGAAACTCGTACACCATATTGAGAATACCATTTTTTCTTTATCTAAGTCCTTCAGATGGATGACACTCTCCCACAATGCGTGAACCTAGTGCACCCCCAACTAAAACCCTGGATTCGCCCCAGGGCAACGCCAAGATGGGGTCAGGAGGCGAAGCCCCCAGGAAAGTTTGGACCGATTCAAAATTATGGACATCAGAATTAAGTATTTAACTACCTTCAATGCGTTTTATGTGCAATAATTAGACAGACCACTAAAATCACGATTTGAACACTTTTTTACAATTTCTTACCTCGGACTAGCATCCGGTAAAGTTCTTGATGAATGGGAGTTGTGATGGGGAGAACGGTTGATTGTAGAGTTTGCGTGTGTCTCTGGAATAGTATTATCTCTCAAGCTGCCATACAGGAAGTAGCAGTAAAGGATACCCAGCAAGCGCGCCGAAAAATGTTGCATTTCCAAGACAGTCAAGAAGTACAGAGTCTAATACATTGCAGAAGAGGCTTCTTGTACAAACGATTAGCCTTTATTTTCAAATACCAGATTTAGTTGGTAAAGTGAGGGGGGTCAATGTGGAGGTGAAATGCCCGGAAACACCAATATACTGTTTGCGAACCACGTTGAAAACAACTAGATGAAATCATATAAGCAGTGGCGGATCAAGGTATTTTCATTGGAAAGCTATTCATACTGTACATGTGGGACTAACGTCGACCTCGGCGTCACTACGGCTGGGGACTTGGGTTTTACGTCAGAACAACACAATTTGTCTCTATATTTATGAATCTTCCCCTCGTGCGATCCCAGCATGGCGAACGCTCTTAGTTCATATCAAGAGTAATATACATCGGCTGTCAGGGTGGCTGGTCCAAATCGGTGATAACACACTTTTTACCGAGCTCCTCCAAGCCAGATAATGGTCAAATCCGCCGTTGCCGCTTAGGGGTACTAGTACTGTGCGATCTACGGGGTTGGGCATTTAATTCCCGATATTGCAAACTGTGTAAACTAGCTGTTGTTTACTCTGTCGAAGGGACTTGCACTACTTAGCCATATGAAACGTAACAAAAAAGAAATGAACAATTAACCAAACCCAAAAGCGCGGGAAGGACGCTAATATTTTTAGGATTTTATAAAAGAATCTGACCTCCTTGAGAACAGAACAGGTGAAACGACCGTCTGGAATAACATACTTTATCGCATATACTAAGGCTCCTCGAAAAAATGGAAACTTCTTGCTTTATGTGGATTCGACATAGCCCCCTGTCAAGTGGCGGCGACAGGGTTTGATGATGGGGGGGGGGGTACCACAGGAGAAAACTCATCCCATCCCAGGTAAAGCTAGAAAGTGGATGTTCAAGTATGCAGATTCGTATCTAAGACACTTTGTAGGGGTGGACCCTTACTTTGTCACCATGTGGGAAGATGCAGTCCTGGGGAAGGGTCTAAGGGGAGGGGGTATCTCACCTTTGTAAATATTTTGATCTTTTATGGTTGGATAGATGCAAAATGATGCTATCTTTGGTAAAGTTTTGAAATGATTTTATGTTGAAAATTTGTTCTTTTTTGTTGGGTGTGAGGGAAGGGTGCGGTGTCTAAGTGGAGGGGTTGAGAAATTTTCGTTAAGGTAAGCTGGCTTAGATGCAAAATGGTGCTATCTTTGGCAAAGTTTTGAGCTGATTTCATACTACGAAATTACCATTAGGCCTATTTAGTGATATGTAGCTGTGCGATTTCACACCTCCAGTGGTGGTACTATGTGACCGTCACAGAGCGTCCTAGAATCTCTGGGGTAATGACAAAATGGGACCGTTAGTATGATGCTTTTGGCTGATATCCAAACGGCACTTCAGGAGAGCACACCAAAAACCATGGTATAACTCATTTTGAACGAGACTTCATAATTATGTACAGCTCCTAATGAGGAATGACCGAGCTGGGAGTAAAGCTATAACGTAGTGGTATAGAGCAGGCAGGGGCGTCAATCCGTATTCAGATGTGGGGGGGGGGGGGACGGGGGACATACATGACTTAGCACAAACCAATCCCTTTGGTTTTGAAGAGGGGGCGTCTTCCTATAGGCCCTTTCCTCCCCCCTCCCCCGCCTTATGATGGCTGACGTTGTCCTATTCTAATAAGAATTATCATTTCAAAGTTAACATAACCATCATAGATGATCTGCCAGGTGAAATACACGGAGTCCACGGGATTACATCAAGATGTTATTTTCACTATGTCCCAAAATATCTGAAACAACGCTTCGCAGCATGGATCATTGTCGGAGACCATGGACCCGACCAGGCCCGTTGCTAGGGTGATATATTTGGGGGTGTGAAGGTCCCAAATTCCGACCGGCTGGATGTATTTTCCAACTAAGTGGAGGCGTTTAAATTGCACTTTGTTATGCGCCCTGCGTTTTGTATACAGCAGTGGGGATCCTTCCTTTGTCACTACATAAATGAGTCGTCCTGGGGGAGGGGTCTAAAGGGAGGGGGAATCCCCATCCCCTTTGAAAATTTTTTGTTAATTTAAGGCTGCTAAGGTGCAAAACGGTGCTATCTTTGAGATATTTTTGGAGCTGATAGTACATGGCTGGAAAATGTCCATAATGTAGTGAATTCTAATTTTTCGACTGGCTGGATGTTTTTACTAACTGCAGTGGCGGCGTGTAAATTGCACCTTTTTATTCACCCTGCGTTTGTATACAGCAGTGGAGATCCTTCCTTTGTCACTATATAAAGGTGTCATCCTGGGGGAGGGGTCTAAGGGAAGGGGCGTAGCCCTCCTCTTTGAGAAATTTATGTTAATTTAAGGTTGCTTAGATGCAAAATGGATATCTTTGAGATATTTTTGGAGCTGATCGTAGTATAGCAAAGGTGTGAAGGATTAGCAAGGGCGTTTTCAGAATACTTTGTAGTCGTAAGTGTATTAACAATCACCATCTGCAGGCGCGGATCCAGAAATTTTGAGGGGGGGGGGCCAAGATGGAAAATCTCATGTGCACCGAAGGTGCACCACGAGCGCAAAGCACGAGTTCCTATGCGTGGTGTCCAGGGGCCCGCGATAGGGCCCCTGCGGGGTTCAGGAGGCGAAGCCCCCGGGAGCTCTCGCAGTATTTTATTTTAAGAGCACAGAAATCGGCTCCAGTTCTTATGTCAGTGAGATTTTATACCTTTTCATATTGCATGGAAATTGATGTGTATGGCTCAGTATAAGTTACTATACGTACCTGCAGAAGTTCCGAAGAATCTAAGTTATCTTAAAACTTACACGCCAACATTATGAACAGGTTAACTTGAAAATGATTTTTGCCATAATGAGTGTTTTATTTTCGTTATACGGTATTCAGATATATATAGGCAGGTATAGGACGTCAAATGAAACAATTGCCCGTGAAAATTTGAATTTACATTTAAAACCATTGCTATTACAAACGGTGTCAATTACCTTTATGTGTGTCTATCAATTAGAAGGTGGCTTCGATACTAATTTTTCAGTTCTCATAAGAAGAGGAGGGTGAAGAAATGAATATCAGTTGCTTTACATCCTTATTATAGTCTGGAACTCTGAAATCACGTTTATGCACACAAATAATTGGCTTAAGGTAGAACCCCACCGATGAGTAATGCGAATACTTTTTGGTCCTCATTGATAGTAAAAGGAGCAATTCAAGGCTAAAACTGCGCAGATCAAGCGAAAATCAAGAAATATTGAGAAGACTTTGCAAAAATCGTGAAAGATTTCAAATGATTTTTGGTAAAAAGTGATAAAAATAAATCCATCACTCAATAAAAACGTACCTCTCTTAGTAAGCGTTAACAATTGCGCGCGAAGCGCGCCGAAAATTTTTGGTATTGAGCCTCCCGGGAGCTCTGCATTAATGGTACCCTGAAAAGGGGGACCAACAGGACTCTCACAACCTGACATCCATATCGGAGGAGAGATGATATATCACGTTGTCTTTTTAGGTATAGCAAAGAAGGATGGTGGACAGGCAAAATTCGTTTCAGAAAAGATTTTCGTCGTTATTGAACGTCGCGGTAAAATGTTTGGAAAATAAGCAACGGCAATTACGTAATTTCAATCTTTCAAACCATGTGCTAGACTAGATAAGTCAAAGATCCCATAATGATGAGAGCCATACAGAGAAGGAGAATGTACTTTTTAGAAAAATGTTTACATTGGAATAATTTCTTGCGTCATAGCTTTGTCAATGGTATATGAAATCGGGTGTAAACCCCGTCGTATGCGCGCGAAGCGCGCCGAAATTTTGAATAAAATATTAGTCCATGACAAAACCTGCATTCAGAACCTGCATCGGACACTGTCACTTTCCCACCAACCTATGCTATTCAGAAACGAATCTTCTGACTGAGAATTCTTAAAAAGCACTTTTGCTCCTTTGTTCCCCCGTGAGTAGTTACCGAAAGCTATTCATAATAAAGACAACTCTGACACAAGGCTTGACGCTAGCGGAGCGTGCAAAACTTTGGAATTTATCCAGAATTTCCAAAACTTATGATAGTTTGAGAACAGTTTGTGAAAGAAAATGGTAAGAACAAATAAACCAATCATTAAAACTAAATCTCACCCTCCACAGAAATCTGTAGCTTATAAAACGACTTTGGGACCATTTCAAAAATTTTCAAGATTCGATGGGGGAGGGGGACACACGTCACCCATTGCCCACTGTGCCGACGCCACTGTCTGTAGCTTAAAAGCCTTTGAGTTCATTTTAAAACTTTTCAGACAGTTTCAAAATCGAATAGGGTAAGCACGCCGCTACTTTGCCTACAACAGCTGGTGCCACTGTGCACAATAGCACGTCACCTGACAGCTTGTCTTTTGTATTCACTCTGCAAGTTCTTTGGCGAAATCGTTGCCTCTCAATCCCAATCTAGATTACAAAAACTTTCACTCTTTAACACAAAATTGTCACTAACTTCAGTGCAGCTAGCAGGGCCCATACTGCATATGTCACGATGTTTACTTATCTAGATCTTAAGTCAAGGATCATTACTCAGCTATTCACCTGTTTTCGAACGTTGTAGCCTGGTAGCTCTCCTTTCGTTGCCAACCACTGTGAAAGATATCTAAAGAGATAATCCAGCTATACTGTAGCTCCACCCAACCCCTACGTTCTTATAGACACTTTGATTAATTTTTTGCTCTTAATTTTTCTTTCTCCTTTTTTTTTTTCGTTTTCTTCCTTTTTTCTCCTTTCGTTTTTTTTTTCCGTGGCGAGGGGACGGGCCCCCTAGGTCCCCCCTGGATTCGCACCTGCGCCATCTATACCGTTAATGGCTTCGGCGAAGCGCTCGGTAAAATTTTTTGAAAAATGTTTAATGGCAGCAACGTACTTTCAACCTTTCACAAGGGGGGCATGCAGTATGTTGTGTGACCGCTAGCCTGGGGAGGGGTTTAAGGGGAGGGGTGCCCCTCCCCTTTAAAATTTTTTGAAAACTTAGGTGTCCTTACATGCAATCTGGTGCCACATATGTTACCTTTTGAAGTAAAATTTGTGTTAACAAATTTACGTATTTTTAGGAACTAAAAAAATAGGCATCGGTGAGGGGGGCGTGGCCCAATGGGGTGTCCCCATCCCTTTTGAAAATTTTGAAAAATTCGGTGTCCTTACATGCAATCTGGTGCCAAATATGCCACCTTTTGAAGTAAATTTGTGTTAAAAAATTTACGTATTTTTAGAAACTTAAAAAAATCGGAATCAGTGAGGGTGGGCATGGCCAAATGGCCCTCCCCTCTGCGTACGCCACTGATTGAATGACCCATATTGATGCGAGGCCCCTACAGATGTTTGGAGATGTATGTCTGTTTTCGGAAAGTGTTGTGATCAGAAAAGTTCCATGTATAATTACCTTCTTAATGGTCATGAGAAGGAGTGCAAACCGTGACGCGTGCGCGCGAAGCGCGCCGAAATTTTGCCATTAAATAAGATTTCCCTGACGAAATCTACATTCAGAATCTGCATCGAGGCACTTAACAATTGCCTAACAAACCTACATGTCATTCAAAAAGCCAGTCAAATAGAGCCATGACACTACTCTTTCACGCAAATGTGTGTGTGGGGGGAGACATTTGATATTGTGTCCCCCACCCATCGAAATGTGGGGGGGGGACGTGTTCCCCGTCCCCCCCAGGATTGACGCCCATGAGAGCAGGGGTGGGGAACCTCCGGCCCGCGGGGGCCGTATGCGGCAGGCGAGACTATTTGATCCGGCCCGCGAAGTAATTCATAAACGTAAATTCAGAAAACAGTAATTGAAAAAGAATTAACAATAATCTTTTAGTCCACGATGCCCACCACTTATCCTGGTTATACAGAACAACTTTCCAGGTACTTCACGTAAAACTAAATCTGCTGCGAAACACTACCAGTATATATAACTAAAGCCCCTGTATGCACAATGTATAGTTAGACATAAATCATATACAGGATTCTTTTACACTTGGAAGTAACGGAAGCTTTGGCGTGGCAGATAGGCTTCATAACATTTTACATAGTTATACTATCCCTTATAGATCTATTAGGGTACCGTTCGAAACTCTGTGAGCATTGTCTCTATCCCGGTAGATTTGGGAAGGGTGGGCTTTAGAACTGTCCCTCCGACGGAAGAGTGAATTAAGTGACGTTACAGGAAGTGGATAATTTTGCAATGTAAAAAAGGAAAAACTAAAGTTGGTTCAAACACACCAAGTTTTTTTCGGCGCCCTTCGCTTTTCATATGCATACATTCATTATTACTTCATACATGAGTAAAAAGACAGTGGTCATATTGTGATGCTTCTGGTCTGTGTAGCCTTGCACATTCTACGTCATTAAAGTGGATGTGTATTCTGTTGCCTACAAATTAGTAAAAAATCCAGAGCTTGGGTGGGTGGGGGGGGGGTTCGCCCCAGTTCTTGCCTAGACTTTCAAGCCCCCTAGAGGCCACCAGGGCCTGTTTGGAGCCCCTTGCCTACGCCCTGTGGGGAAAGCTTATTGCACCCTCTCTGTGTGCGGCCAGCGAGTAGAGTATGGACCTTCAAAACGGCCCGTCAGAGAAGAAAGGTTCCCCACTTCTGGTATAGAGGATTAATAAGTTGCATGTTGCATAATACTTATTCTCTGAAAATGCACTTAATGGCCTTGCATAAGCTTGTGCACATAAGTAGTATATTTCAGCTCATGAACAATTTGCTATAAATGTTGGCAATAATACAAGATTGCCACATTATCGCCTCTTGATGCAAAGTGAAGTTGGACGTAAAGTTTTCGAGAAATAGTGCTTGTCAAAATAATTCCGTCTCTATTATCGTCCTAATAATGGTCATCAGGCATGGAGTGTAAATCGTGACAGTTACGCAGGAAGAGGGCCGAAATTTTGCATTGGAATTGTTATAAAGCACGTACTGTACCTTTGAACAAATACGTATGGGATGGTACTGAAGAAAAATAGAATTTGAAGGACAGAGCGCGAGGAGCTGGTGAAAATTTTGATAGTTTGGCAATGATTTAAAAAATTTTGATTCTTTGCGAACGATTTGTGATAGAAAATGATGTAAAATAGATCCATTACATCACCCAGTTGAAAACACACCTCATCCTCCCCCTACAGAAATTTATAGCTTAATCACCTGTGGCCCCCTTGAGCGGGCCGGGCGCCATTGCCCCTGTTCCTCACATGGCGCCATCCCTAACCCCAAAGCATAGCATAAAATTGCACCCTAGAAGACAAATTTGTCACTGGGATTCAGCGGGATTGTTGCAAGTCATGACTCAAGTTGTTGTTTCCCACGATTCAGTTGATATAACTCATGTGGGATTTTTCTAAGGATTCAATGACACGACTCGAGCTAAAGATGGGTATCCGTATACAATTCTAGACGCCAGTACAGTGGAAAGGTGCCTAACCCCCACCCCCAGAAAATTCTGTCCTTTTTGCATTCCTCGTTTCTCTACTTTTCCTCCCTCCTTCCCCATCTTTTTTTCATTTTGTCGAGGATGTAAATTTTGTGGTCTTACCGTGACACAATATCACCTGTGTCGTGTACAACTTTTGGCATGTTTGAGAAGCTTACTGGAGCGCAGTCCCGCCGAACGAATATGCTAACATTTCCTGTATTTTTGACGGGTTTTCTCAAATACTTCGATATGAGTTGTCTACAGCCTATATACATTCTAATTTCACGCCCCTGAGCCCCACCTCCCTCCCACACACTCTCTTTTCTTTCCTCTTTTTTCCCTTATTTTCCCTCTCTTCTTTCCCTCTTTCTTCTCTCTTTCCTTTCCGTTCTTTCTCTTCCTCTTTTCTCCTCTTCTTCCCTCTTTTCTCCCCTTCCCTTCATTTTGCCTACTGGTGCAGAATTTTTCCGACTGGATAGGTGAATGGGGGATGTCACACCCCCTCCCCTGTAGCGACGGTCTTGCACTGACGTTACACACTGGACTGATTTTCAAATGAGTCGTGTGGCAGTTGGGTAACTGCAAAATACGCTTACCGTTTAGCTGAATTTTAGTTTATGGTACAAAGGAAAAGCATTTGACTCGCAACTGTGAACAGGTATGAAATGAAGGAAACCCAAATATTGCAAATTCTACATATTTATTCCAAAAGTATGGGTTTGGGAGCAATTTTATGCTGTAATATTTCCATCGATACCAAATGCGATTTTATTACCTTCATGGAGTGGGTAATTGAGTGCCTTTGTTAGCAAGCAGACAAACTTTGGATAAGAATGTATGCGTTAAAAGTGGAACCCACACACTTAAAATTGGCGGACCTAGGCGCTTAAATTGCAAATACGGTATTGCTGTTTTTCGGCGGGAAGGGACAGGTTCAACAAGTCACTGCAAAAACAAAACAAAAACAAAAAACAAAACAAAAAAAAGAAACAAACAAAAGCAAAAAATAGCAATATTTTGAAAAGAACTTTTTTATATTGTTGGAAGCTGTGTTGATTTTACCACTCTCCATCCTACGAAAACTTTAGACTCTAAATATAGGACGAAAAGAACATTTCTTGAGCTGAAACAACCAAAATGATCAAAGTGGCCGCCATTTTAAAGTTGCTAGCTACACCCCAATTGCGCATGAAAAAATATAAAACACATACTTTTCTGATTCTCTGATTTCTACCCTACATCATATCAAAATTTTAGCAAATATAGCGAAAAAAAAATGCAGCTTGCAGAAAGGTTAACATTTTAACCTGGACTACAATGTGAATGTTTCATGACACCGCCCCCTTCCACCCCTCACATACCCAACATATACAGTCACTTTCCTTGGTCTTCTAATTCTGCGTATCAAAGGTAAGGTAGGATCTATGTTTTATCTTCCGGGTTCATGGACTCCCTATACTCGTCTACGCAATGCACTTCACTTATTAAAAGTGAACCCAGTGCACAAGGTATGAAAATGCTGTAAAAATCAATTAACGGTCCAGTACTTTGGTTGAATAGGCATCCTTTAAAGTGGTCAAAGTGTACAATATCTTTGCAAACAATACTTGAGAAAATTCACACATGAAATTCAGTTTCTGTTTGATAGTCAAACTTAATTGAAATGCTTACTTTTCTATAGACTGCATATATTCAGATTTGGCAGAGAATTTGTAGCGACGAACAAAAAATAACCCTGACAACAACCACGAGGCTATGCCACAGCTTATGACTTGTGTGATTTCAACCGACTTGGGCTGTGGAATGTAATAGGCGATGTTTCAGGCTTAATGGAGTATTTTTGATAAACGTTTGCTCGTACTGTATAGTCTGGGTTATTTACTCAAGTCAAAAGAACGCTACGACTTCAATACAGAATTGGTTTTCATATATTCTGCATACGCGAAAATCGAAATAAGGAAATAAACGACAGAATGGCTAATAAAACAAATCTTCATGGGCGACGGACAACATGCCATGTATTTATTCAAGTGTCATGGTGGTGGATCCATGAAATTTCCATAGTAAGGAGGTTCCTATAGAGAGGGGTGCCGTACGGGAATAAAGCTAACCTCAGCCCACCGGGACTACGCATTTCAAACGCCCAAGATTGAAGGAAACAACACTCTCAAACATAACTTTGACACTACAACTCATCATTTTCATCTACCATACGTGGCCGGGCACTAGTATGGTAGGTGAAATGGGGTGCAAATCAGGGTTAAAGGGAAGAAGCAGTCACCCCCAATTTATTTTGAAACACGGGCCTAAGTTTTCAAATCTCCTCTTATGTCACTTTCAATTACCTTTAATGTTATTTCCAAACATGATGATTGAACATTTATAGGTAAAATAGGGGTTATTCTTCATGATTTTAAAAATTTGACAACAAAAATTTTGTCAAGTGATTAAAAAGAGCCATTCATGAAAAAGGATTCGCTCATTCAAACTGGAGTGACTGAATTTTCCCTTTAATGAGGGCACCCCTACCTCACACCTAAATCCATCTCTGGATGTTAAGGTACAGTTTATATTAACAGATAAGTCAACAATTACGTAAAGGAATTTCTGAAATCAGTACAAACATATTCCGTGGGTAATAACAAAAAAGGGCAAAAAGGCTGAAAGCCTGGAAAAAAAGTGGTTTAAGGAAATTTAATACATTAATTTAAGTGGAATTAGCATAGCTTTTCTCTATATATGCTATTTAATGTAGGTCATGGTTCCCTTTAAGTATGCCACTAAGTTTGCATTTTTGAATTGATAAAGTCATATCAGATGACGACTTGATTTATAATTATGTTTTGAAAGATCAAAAAGGATGCATGTAAGGAAGTAAGAGACGAAATGTAAAATTGAACTGACGGTAATTTCAATCTAAGGTTGGCATAAGTACTTCATGACCTTTAACCCTCACAGATATGTCACTCTACTTTTAAATTGAGCCCCACATACTCACAATGTTGTGACCGACATAACGAGAAACTTCTCTTGTTCATTAGAACAGTGAGCCATTGAAGAACAATAATGAAACAGCACCGATACAACTGTTGTGTTATTACATCGAAGATTTACTTCAAGTCCACCTAATCATGCTATGAAATAAATGTCTTGAAAACTACACTTTTACTGTTTACTACACAGTTCCTGTTTGTACTGTCGTGGGGCTCATTGTATTGGGACGTCTTGTGTCCCTTCGATGTCCCCTTTGTGGAGTTATTTCAGGTTTTCACCTGCAGTGAGAGAGAGCTAGCAGGGCTTTTCTTCCAAAGCCAATATCAATCACTGAAGCCCTTACACGATGTAAATTGTTAATATTTTTAATAATATTGTTTATACCTACAAAACAACAAATACGAGAGTACATTGGAACAAATGTACGGTTTAATTAGCAAGATGTATTAACAAGGAAATGTAAATAAATAAAAACTTACGTTGTCTAGTTTAGTGAATGGCCCACTTCGAAAGTTCCCGTCAACAAAATGGTCACCAACTGTTTTCATATGGCCACTATATATGAATAGCTATCAGAAGCATGGCAACTTAAGTGATGGATATACACATGACTGGCTTGTACATATTTACTCTACTAAATCGCTTGCCTGGTTCAAAGTTAGTGCATTGATTTGCTCTGGTACGCAAGTAAAAAGAAAAATAACACACGTTACGGTTGTTGGATAGTGCTCTGTCACAGCTTGTCCCTTATTTTTGTTTAAGTGTTATTACTGCCCTCGTTTATCTGTACAAGAATTTATTAAATACGTATTGCAAGAGCAGGGACGCTCTAGACTCTTTGTTTAGAGATTATTAGTGGAGTATTTAGGGGCATTTGTTCTTCGCCTAGCCATCTCAGAGGAGAAAGCGAGGCAAAGGCGTGGTTGTTAGTTGCACGTTGTCCTTGAAGCTGTCAAGAAGACTAAGGCTACAGGCTACTTACCTGGCGCAGGAGTATCCGTGATCACGACGGCGGAGCTCCTAGGTGGGACCTGTTCTATTCAGCCAGTCTAGAACGGGACCACTGTCGGGTGGTGTCAGTTAAGTCAAAGTTTGTCCCTTGGGGACGTTGTTACTCCTTCGGGGAGCAGAACTCCTTCGGGAGTATTGTTTGGTTTTCGCCCCTGGCTCTTCGCCAGAGAGTCAGGGGACTTTTGAAAAAAAGGCTACAGGGGCGAGACAATTCGTGCCTCCTGGCAACTCAAGTTTGGGCGTAGTCCCATGTTGTTGGCTGATGTATGCTCCAACTAAACTGTTTAGTATCTTTACGAGCTGTGTGCTCCAACAAGAGTGTTGAACTGGTTTCGGTACCAGTTGTATGCTCAGGGCCGTAGCTAGGGTCATATGTTGGGGGGTGGGTGAAGGTCCCAAATTCCGACTGGATGACTGTTTTTTCCAACTGAATGGTGGCGCGTAAATTGCACCATTTTTATGCGGCCTGCGTTTATATACAGCAGTGGGGATCCTTCCTTTGTCACTACATAAAGGTGCCGTCCTGGGGAGCGGTCCTGGAAAGGGAGGGTTGTCCCCTCCCCTTTAAGAAATTTTTGTTAATTTAAGGTTGCTTAGATGCAAAATGGTGCTATCTTTGGGATATTTTTGGATCTGATCATATATGGCTAGAAAATGTCCGTAATCAAGTGAATTCTAATTTTTCCTACTGGCTGGATGCTTTTTCCAACTGAGTGGCCGTGCGTAAATTGCACCTTCTTTTTATGCGCCCTGCGTTTGTATACAGCAGTGGGGATCCTTCCTTTGTCACTGTATAAAGGTGCCGTCCTGGGGGAGGGGTCTAAGCGAGTCCCCTTTGAGAAATTTTTTTGTTAAGTTAAGGTTGCTTAGATGCAAAATGGTGCTATCTTTGGGATATTTTTAGAACTGATAATATATGGCTGGAAAATGTCCACAATTAAATTGATTCTAATTTTTGGTTCGGTGAAAGCAGACAGTATGTTGTCTAAGATAAGAATACGTTGTCAACAAACCTCCTGAAGCCCCCCTTTTGGCTACTTTACTGCCTTCTATTCCGGCAAAGCTTTTACGCAAAAATACGTGCATGCAGTCAACAGAAACTTTCTTGGACTATTACGAAAATTTTCCTTTCTTTCATTGTGCATTATAAAATGGCATCTAAGGCTGGCGGATACCTTAGGGCCTCCTGGAAGCTCTGGATCAATTACAGGAAACTGGGGCAATGGCATAATGCTTATTACTTGACATGCAAATGATAATATGACGCCGAATACTTTACATCTATCGTAGTTTTACTAATTTTGAACAAACATCCAGACGAACAGGAATGGGCGGGAGGGTTAGTTAGTTAGTTAGTTAGTTAGTTAGTTAGTTAGTTAGTTAGTTAGTTAGTTAGTTAGTTAGTTAGATGAGATTTAACGACACACCAACACGAATGTGTTATATAGTGTCAACTAGATAAATACGGTTCAAGTTCGGTTTCAAAAACAGTTCAAACACAATTCAGTGGCCTTCCTGACAGGTATAGCAAAAGGGGTGAAGGGCTAACAAGAGCGTTTCAGCATGCACACCTAGTTTGCGCTAGAAAAGTTCACTGGTTCGTTTGTGCTTATAATGTTCATAAGTGATACAACGTGGATTGTGAGGATTGCGCGTAAAGCGCGCCGAAATTTGGGGGTATACTTCAATGCCAAAATGAAAACCTGCATGCAGGCTCAGCCAGGGTGGTGCTTTGATTTGCCGACATCAGGGTCAAGCGCCCTGACTCGGGGCCAGCTACTCTAAGCTCCGACACATGCAATGGTTTGCCGAACTCGAAATATAAGGTGGGCGAAGCGCGCCGAAAAATTTGGGCTTATATTGAAAAAGATTTTACATTTTTGTTTTCATTAAGGGAAGTTGAAAAAGTGCCGGTTTTTATTTACGAATCCGCCCTACTTAAGAGCAAAACCATGAAATTTGTGGGGGCGACTGCATGGTCGTCGTCGGGGATTACATTCTTTATCTTACCCATTAAGGCTCCCCTATGAAACTGAAAAAAAAATTTTCTTACAAAATACCGTTGGTGATCTATTATACTGACGTATCAGAAAAAATGAAGTTTTGAGAAAATCGTGTCTGAAAGTTTTCCAAATTCTGAAGATTTGTTGAGGATAATCTGTACTATTTATCCTCATTGTGTTTAAGGGATGTTAGAAAATGGGCATTTAGGTTTCTTATTAGTATAGAGAAAACAATTTTGCTGTGAATTAATTAGTATTAATTAAGTCACAAACTCATAAGACGCTATGTCAAATCACCCACCTCGGCAGTTCTAATACTTTCTGAGATACGATACGTCATACGAATATGAAAAACCAGTGCAGATTTTACTTTCCGTTCATTTCTGGCATACAACACCTGATACGACGTTATGCCATACCATTTGAATTTTTACTTTAAACTACAACAAGTGATACGTCACAAAAAATAAAACAAAATAAATAAGTATAATTCACAGCTTTTTTTTTTTTTTTTTTTTTTGTAAATTGTGTATATTCGTAGATATATTAAGCAGCAACGGTTACTTGCAATAGCGTATATGAAATCTTGAATCTTCTTGATTTACGTGTTCTTCAACAGTTGTAACATTCTCCTCAGACATTCAGTTAGCGGTGGTTTCTGTTTCCGAAGTAAAAGATTTGCTTGGAAGTGAACCAGTATTGGCTGGATTGGATCTAACGCTACCTGCACCTTCAGTGGTTTTGTCATCTGTTAAAGCAAACATGCCAATCAAAGTTCCAAGCGTTAATTCCAATCCTTTCCAAAACTTTAATACTGATATTCTTGGAACACATTCTATAAGAATAACTAAATAATTTCAATCCTTCTTGGAATACCAGCAAAGTGCTACTGACAAATGAGCTTTTGTTTATGAACTGTGCTATTCTGCGGGTATTAAAGTTTCACTTAAAGATCATAAAGCATTTTCTTACAATCACTGGTTTGAGCCTTTATTACGTTTTTGTATTTTTATTACTTCCTTGTGTTGAACACACTACAAGTATGCCACACATTGTGTATACTTAATTGCTAACGTAAGGTACCATTTTCGCTGTTTTCATGATCATAAACCTGATCAAAAATCTCGTCATCATCTTGTGCGTCTTTATCATCTGTGTAGAAACAGATTTAAAATAAGAAATTGCTACAGTTAAACAGCTTTTCAAGAGGAGAACTGAAATAGCGATAAGCCGTTTAATACAGTAAATCAATGTAGCTAAGTAAGTATATATCAACAAGCAAAAGTACCCAAGACCGGTCAACGTGAACCTATATGAAACTGACTAAAAGTACTCTGACTCAGTTACGTTTCTTTTTATTTTGGTAATATCTTTTACCTAAATACTTGGTGCAAACCCAACCCATAGGCTTACACTATGGGGCTGGGACTGCAACTGCCCTCCTATTTCGACAAAACGTCTGTCATTTTCGGGCACAATATACGATTTTTTGGTAAATGTGTTTGACAATTTCGGGGAAATGCTGCATCCCCCACCCTACTTGGAAGTAATCCGGACCGTATGCTTATATTCAAACTAAAGTTACTTTATTAATCACTGTATATTAATTTATATCATAAAACATGGACCAACTATTGAGATACTCTTCTTTCTCTCGGTAATCGAACTAGGGGTCTTTCTTCTTCAGAGTCGCTACTGTCGTTCACCGACATCACTATACACTTGTGACTTCAACTGTTTCCACCACTCTCTACCATATCAATCATTTTTACCTTATTACCTTTTTCTAACTGGTTATCATCGATAATTTTAAGATCCTTGGATCCTTGGCTAGAAATAGTCCTGTCATGAGAGAATCTCTCCACTTGAAGACCAGGCACTTCAAAATGGCCGAACATGGTTTAAATTGCTCTATAGCTGACGTCACAAAACAACAAGAATGTGGATGACTTTGCAATTTTGAAACTGTCCATTGCTGCGTGGCAATTTTACAGTAAAAAAATCATTGATATTTTCAACAATCCTAAGTTTGTTTTAATGCTAATTCCTCTATAGAGTTGATTTTTATCTAGTACAATACTTTAACTGCAAGGAACATTCTTAGAAAATTATGGGTATAAATGTGTACTGTAATTGTGTTCACTGCAAGTATGTTTGCTTTAGTCTTAACGTCTTGAAACCAAGAACACACAGGCTTGTCATGTATTCAGTGAAGCAAAATTCTGCAATGTGTGCTGAATCTGTTGTAGATTGATATAAAGTTATAAACCCTCCATGGTCTCACTCATATACGACACTACAGCTGAGCATAATTTGAGTTCGTTGTGATTTGACATATCGACGTATCATGATACGCCATATGCAATACCTATACACAATCAATGCCAGTATGAAACAGACTTGTTTTGAACATGCCGATGTAAGATATGATACGTCATTATGTCATATTACAAAGTAGCGAATTTACTGATACGCCAATACTTTTTAGTTAATTATCTTATTCATTAAATACATTCGGATTTCTTGTTGTGAAGGAATGTAGGTATTGATACATACATACATACATACATACATACATACATACATACATACATACATACATACATACATACATACATACATACATACATACATACATACATACATACATACATACATACATACATACATACATACATACATACATACATACATACATACATACATACATACATACATACATACATACTTCGTGACAAAGGACAGTTTTGATTCGATTTTACATGAGGGAAATAACGTTTGGTTTAATTCTCGCTTGATCTAGTTGGAAAATATATACAAAGTTGCCATAGGCTCAGTCGGAAAAATGTGCTAGACTGAGATATCAGAAATTCCAACTGGTATTTCAGATTTTCCGAATATCGTCGCTCCGACGAACTTTGGGGGGTGAGACACCCCACACCCACGATCAAAAGACCGGTTGTGAAGAGCTGTGCTGCTCAAAGTACATGTTAACTTGCTGTGTGCTCCGTTCACGAGTTTTTCAGTGTAAACCCAAGAGGATCAGAGGTCACAGAATTAAGAGAAAGACTGACGTCTCCTGTACGTTGAGTTTCTTATGTAATTCATCATGTTAATGCTCTCTCTACTAAGGTAAAAGACTAAGTAACAATTTAAAAGGAATAATATATGGAAATATGATTCAGACCGTTAAGGTATAATAATCAAAAAGTTGTGTAAAAACATGATTTGAAAAAGCGTGATAAGTCCAACAATTTAAATTTTACATGTAAACAAGCAGGATGCTCGCATGGAGTTTCAAAAATGGCCATGATACTGAATTGTCGAGGTTATTTAGTTTTCATTTTTAAATGCTAAGGGTATGCCGCAAAAGGGCATGTGGCTGAAGCACTCATGTAAATAGGTCAGGTCATATACTTTAAAGTGGGTATGGCACGGCCAAAGTACGTTTCTCAGTAAATATTCTTTGGGTACAGCTTGAAATGAAGCGAATGTTTTCCCGACTAAATTACGTCCATAAACACAGTAATACGACCTTGTGAATTCCCAATTACAGGCCAGACTCAGCCCATCTGAAATCCGAAAGCGAAAAAACGTATGTGAGCGCGTCTCAAGATCGTGACATCATTGGAGGCACGGTTAGTAACACTGTACCAGACAGCTCACCCATTGTTCTACACATCGAATCATGTGCATGCTAACGCGTATTATCATGTACATCATTGCAAACACCTGTGCTACGATACTACAGCAGCACGCGTGATCAGTGACCACATTGTGAACTATGCGTCGTTGCGCGGTGACTGCTTACCATTCACGATAGCAACGTTACTGAACAGCTCACAGAGTAAAGGCGCGCTTGTTATGGATTGTCCATACATGTTCATAGGTGTTCTGTACAGCGCGCCCGTACCGCGTCCTTTTTGCACAAAAACAAAGCTGTTTATTATATGCAGGGAAGCTAGAACACGGGCGCATATGCACGCGAACATATTGGCCAATGATATGCTTCGAAGCCCCCAACATGTTCCGCGCTTTGCGCTCTGTATGTTGGGCGGGTATTGTGATGTAATCCTTTTCATGAAGTTTCTAAGATATGAAACATTCCCAAAGCGTTGTATTAGTTTCACATCTAGATACGCGTCCTTACATAGCGCAGTGCGGGGTGCCGCCAATTGCGTCATAAAAGTCAGGTGACCTGTTGCGGCATTTTTCGAAATTGGATTTCTGGACGTTTTTCTTCAAATTCTGTTTATGCCGAACTGCGCCGGTTTTAATTGTGTTTGAGATGATACTTTTACAATACTGTACCCAATCTTGCAATACACAAAAGTTATTTTGACCGTGTCATGCCCGCTTTAAGCAGGAATGTTTTACTTGATTTAATACAGGGGTTTCTTCTTGTATCCTGAACGTCTGCCCTGACGTCCATTCTTGATGTCCCTATGTTCTTCCGCTTCACTCCTGGTCTGGTGTCCTGAAAGTTAGCTCTGATTTCCGCGTTACCAGAAGATCGCTGGACAATACTAATCTCTCACGGTGGTGAAACCGGTATCTAATATGGTGATTCGCGCAATCTCGTTACTTCTCTTAGCTATCAGTCAACCCAAGGACGCATGGGCGGCTCTAAGAAATTTTGTTTGGGGGACAGACTCAAGTCCGTATTCTGAGAGGTTCGGAAGACCCCCCCCCCCCAATATTAATGGTCAGCTTCGGATAGTACAATAGGAGTATGGTTATTATTATGTATTACAGCGATGTCCCATGTAGTTTTCAAAAGCTCTTCAAAAACCATTTCAGGCAGTCAGTCATGAGCTGACTACTTTAAAAATAAATACAACCATGTTAACCGATCGCGACTCCATTAGGGTGGAGTAAGAGGAAGGTGAAATGGGCAAAGCGGTTTGATCCATCTGTCACTTTAAAATGAGCCCCACCTTTAAATATTTTGTTGTTTCTTTCATTGTGTCACAATATGTTTCAGCTTTGCTAAGAGGCCATAAAATGTTGGTTTTCTGGATTGTTTGCTTAAACTAACGAAAAGTTCGAGCATGAAGACATTTGAAAACGATGAAATGATAGCGCTATTTTGGATCTCAGTACCCAAAACGAAATATTTTAAAGGGGGAGGGGAATTCCCCTAACCCAGAACGACGTCTTATCCTATATACAAATACCTGGGCCACTCTCATTACACTGAGCTTAGATTGACTGTTTGGTGCGTTTATTTTAAATCAATTGAAACGGTATACTTTAGCACAGAGGTGGAGAACCTTTTGCTTCTAACAGGTCATTTGACAGTCATAAGACCGCTCGTGGGTCAACGGCGCTGTCAATTTGGACAAGGGAAGGGAAACTTCTAATTCTATGGGGAACACAATACAGTTAGGCTACATGTCCGTTACTTTTTGTAAACAGATACCTGTACTAATATGGCCAGGTGACACCCGGGCAAAATTGCTTTCAGTCGTGGATGATAATATCAACACGGCTAATGGGTTTTGTATCTAATGACCCCGAAAGCTCTGAAGTGTCTGCAAAACTATGGGCATTTAAAGACAAGCAGTCATCACCCCAAAGTATATTTTTGGTGTGGGGGTATGAAAATTCTCTGTTGGTTCCTGCTCTTTGATTGACATCAAAGTTTGAAAATTCAAAGGATGCAGAGTAACTCACATTCCACACAATGCAGATAGAGTGTTTGGATTACACATTATAACCTTGTATGCTCACCAGGACATGGCCTGAAGCAATAAAACAAGTTTGTGTCTGCACAAGGAGAAGATTTACACATTTATGGGAGGAGCTACAACGTGCTTAGTTGGGAGAATTGGAACTGTCTGGGATGATGAGAACTGCCCTTTAACTCCAGCATTACCGTTACACTCTGTAAATGACATTATGATGCCAAAGCTAACCAGTCTTAAAAAAACATCACATCGTGATCATTTATTTTGATTACCTTAGCTCGCACTAATGGCAGGTACATTTGTGATGTCTGAAGTACATATAGTAGCAAACAGGCAACTAAGAAAACGCGCTCGAAGCGCGCCGAAAAAATGTCGTTTTTAAAGCATTTTATTAATGCATTGCATTGGAAAGTTATTCACTTCTTTAATTTTACACCCAGTCAAGGAAAGGGGAGGGCCTAACCCATCTCGAATTACATGTTTATTTATTTATTTTTTTTTTTGAAAATTGAAGATCATGCTTTGCAAACTTTTTTTGGGGGGGGGGAGGGCAAGTGCCCCCCGTGCCCCTATGGCGAGCCGCTAATGCAAGGACGCTACGCAGAGCCTACCTGCGAAGTCACCATACCAGTTACTTTTACATTATTCTTATTTTCATTTTTTGTATATATGTTGCATATATATGTCTGAGCGTAATATTTTCAGAAGTTTGTAAGAATTGCCTCTTCTTGTGTTTTCGAGGTGGGTATCAATTACAGACCACAACAATTTTTGGCCGACAAGTGGGACTAACCTTACGCTGGGCGACTCGCCTTGTGACATGCTCTTGAAATAAAAGTTTATTCACTCAGTCGAAGTACATATTAACCCCCCCAAATCAAGGAAAAATACGATTACATAAGTGGCGGGTGATTAAAACTTGAAAAGAGAAAACAAACATGCTTTTGTTTGATGGTACCGCCCTTGATTGTTCAATGTGAAAAAAATTCTGACAGTGCGTTCCAATAAAAAGGGTATAGCGTCTATAACACCCCTTCTTCAGTTTAGTCGGCAGAACCGGTCGTTCATACCCTGTGGACCCGACTCTGTTTGCTCGGCTCCTCCTTAAGGTGTCACAAACAAATATGCCTAACAGCCTGCTACGCAAGCGAACTATGCAATTTCAAGTGTATTCTATGCAAATGCTGGGTTCATACACCACATCTCCATCGGGGAATTAATCAAGGAGCAAGAAAAGCAATCGCATGTCATCATTATCACAAGAATAGATACAAAAGGTCTATCGCATTCCACAAAAACCTAACCTTTATGCTCCTTACATTTTCAGATATCTACATGTCAATACTGATCCATGGTTAGCCTGCTTAGCGCCTCTGTGGCTGCGGTCCCCTTAAGCTGCCGCCCCTCAGCGATGAGCTGAGCGAATAAACTTCGTCCTCTCCCCGGGGTAATCCATGGTAGGAGATTAGCAACAAGTCTAAGTGACTGACATTTTTGTTAACTTTGTCTAACATTTTGCCGTTTTCTTTTGTATTTTGTTTCACATTCCCTGTTCATACGAAGACACCAAGTACAGTATTGTTCCTATCATGAGGTACATCAGCCCAAAGGTGAGCGTCAATCTGGGTTTTGATGCCCAAACCGCCCGATTGTCGGTATAGACACAACCTGGACCATCCAAAACCGACGATTTACCGTGCCCAGCCCACCCAAGACCAAACTGGCGTCGGTTTGGGGGTTAGTAAAACTCTCCAAACTGCCAAATGGACGAAGCACTTAGAACACCCAGTACCAACCCGAAAAAAGCCTGGATCAAATTTTTCATGGGACAGAGTAAAGGGCCTACAGCTAATAAGAGTTTCTTCATGGTATGCAAATCAAAAAAGTACAAGACTAGTATAATCAGAAATAATCAGGACTTTAAATGGATATCAATAGCATTCACTTCGATACACAGAGACAATAATCTAAGCAGTTTAGTCAGTTTTGTTCAGTGAGGGATAGAAATCGTGCCTTGGAGAAACGGCGTTAAAATTACACCAATTGAAAAGTCGGCTTTTCTCGGGTTGGGTCAAAAACAGACAGACCTGCCGAAAACGATATGATATCGGTTTCATGACATGTCAGACTACCAACGGTAGGTCCAAAATTACCAAGACCACCTAAAACCGACTTCGGTTTAGAGTGGTTTCGGTTTAGTCTCGGTTTGGGGTGGTTTATTCACACCTTTACATCAGACTTCCAAATGAACTCCACAACATTAACATTTCTAAAAGAATCATTATATAGCGTTGCACGATAGAAATTTATCAAAAAATAGAGTAAAATGAGACTGAAGATAAAGTGAGTCTGTGACATCATGATTAAACTTGTCACAAGTCGATTTGAGACAATAGTGAGACTGGCCATATCCCGTCAAGCAAATGAGATGCAGTATAATGGAGCAAGCAAAGGTACAAGAATTTTCATCTTCGTTCCTGTATCTGACTGAAATGTAAGCCTTTGGTCTTTAAGTTAAGTTATGATCAGGACATTTACTCAATCAGCATTCATATAATCATCATGGGGGTCAACAGATGGGGGACGGAGGGGGTCATGTTACCCCACACTTTTTAAAGCGGAGAAGATTATCCCCCGCACTTTTTTCCAGAGCCCGACGAAAATAATAGACACATGTCTATTCCATAGCTTGCAATATAGCTAATTCAATGAAAGCAATCTAGAAAATGGTGGAAACTGCCGTATAATGGATTCAAATCCTGGGAAAATGCCTCCGATTAGGTCTATTCAACAGATCATCAGGTCTCCAAATTTTCCCAGGACCCTTATAAGCCCCGGATCCCCCACTTCCACGACTTCGTGATTCGCTTTTGAAGTTGTTTTGGTCAAGGTTATGTCCGCCACTTTTTTCTGCTGTTGAAGCTTTTAATAAACATTTAAGCTTTCGTTCATAAAATTGAAACATTGTTAAAACCTTTCAAAAAGGCTGATTGTAATATAGGTCTTCGTTAATTTTTTTCACTTTCAAAAAGAATCAAAGGTCATTGGATTGGCAGTGAAATACGTAATCGCTGCAATCAAGGCTTCGTGAGAAACTGATACCTTACGGTTGACTTGAACTGAAGACATTTCTTCAAGACATCTTTCCAAATAAATGTACTGTTTACGAATTTGGTTTTGCTACAAATGATTTCTGATCATTCTGATTTCATATAACTATCGTTTAAAAAACAAGTAAAAAAACGCTCTGAAAAGACTTGAAAAGTTGTTAAAAAAGTTTCACACAGATTTCAAGGGGTTCTTCCGTCAATAGATCTTATACCTGAACCTTTTCACTGTTAACCCGCGGGGAACTCAATACAGAAAGCTCTTTGTTTCACGATACACCAAGTCAATCTAACACTGCGTAACACATAGACGTGAGAAGCTGTTCTTATCTGGTGGTGGGGGTGAATGTTTCCGACTTCCATGTTAGGGGAGGATCTAAGGTGAGGGGGACTTTGTAATTCTGAGAGTCCTTAATGTAATTTGATGCTATGTTTCTTGTAATATATGTAAATTTATTGGAGAGTTTGACATTTTATTGAAAAAGTTAGGTCAGTTTTACAGAATGATGAGACAGATAAGGGTTACATAAATGCAGTGCCTACATTTTCAATCTCAATATAATTGAAAGATAAAGTTGACCTTAATATTAGCCTGTCTCTACTTTTGGCATGTTTTAATGATCCTTTTGTGCAATTAGTATGGGCTCATGAATTTCTTACAATAGATAAAGCAATCAGTTTTGTTTTGACGATATCTTGAACTTTTGTCATGCTAACTCAGAAACTGAACGTTCAAGCTTTTTCTTCTGCAATCTCATTAAATTAACACGGTCTCCCACTTTTGTTTCTTTTGTGTTCCCAGTTGGCTTCTTTGCATCAAAAACTAGACAAAAACATGTCTTAAGGAGAAGGAGGCTAAATAAACTGAAACTTTTGATTAAATAGACAATTTAGGAAATCGTTTGATAGTCTGGAATTAATGGTTTTGCAAGGATTGTTGAGCTAAATAAAGCGAATTTACTCTCTAAATGTAAAAGAGTGAATTTCACTCTTTGACGATTGCCTACAGTGATCACTCTTTCTTCGAGTAAAAATTTCACTCTGCTGGGAGTGGTAATTCACTCCAAATGAGTGAATTACCACTCTGGGCAGAGTAGAATTCCACTCGAAACACAGAGTGGTCACTGTAGGCAATCGTCGAAGAGTGAAATTCACTCTTTTACATTTAGAGAGTATGTCGTCATTCCCGGGATAAAACAATATATGGGCCCACTCTACAATTATTTTTCCCACAAAGCCTTAATATTATATTCATATGAAGGGAAAAGTTTCAATTTCCTTTGCCGCCCTCTGAAGGGAAGTGTTATCATATTTATCTTTTGCTTCATTGAGAAATTTGACTTGTATGTTTAATTACTCTTCTTGTTGCCTGATATTGTTTTAAGTGACGGGGGGGGGGGTCAATTATAGTAGTGAAATATGTTTGGTAATTTAAATTCATTATTAGGGGCTGATGGCAGTATGCCTCGAAATATAAAATATGTACCTGAAATGTTACTGGTATATTCACAAGCATCAGCAGAAAATAGCAAAGCTGAGTCGTTGCCATGAAAACGCAACCAGGAGCAAAACCTTGAAAAGTAAGTTAGGGACATTTAAAGAAAACATAATATACTTGAAAGAGAAATCGGGGACTTCCCTCCCCAGTCTTGCAATGGCGTGTGTGATAAAGTAGGGAGCTGTCCGTAACCGTTCCCAGGATACAATATTAAATCGACTCATAAAGCTGTTACTGAACAGCCGTATGATCAAATCAAACAATATAGACAGATAGACCTCTCTCTATGATACAGGTGGTAGTCTGAGACCGAGGGCGTTCCATAACCCAAACTTGCGGGCTGAGTATGCAAAGTTTAGACAAACGGTTCATAAGAAAGAAAACCAGAGATAGGCTGAATGAAACTGCAATGGAAAAAGTGACTATAACGACTAATTCTAATGAATGCAAAGTCCAGAGAAATCAGTGCAGTGCTAGTTCAAAGATTACGCTCATTAAAATTTTGAGTGTGCAGCTCGCACTATATTGTATGTTTTGACTGTATACAGTTACAGTATTTACGTATAGCCGCCTTGTGTTCCGCATTTACTATCCTACTTTATACATTTACTGTGAGATTACACTTGCTTTTGAATGAACATATTTAATTTTTGTCATTGACACATTGTTTTGTGCTCTCTTTGATTGTAATTGCCAAGTTACGAAGCAAGAACAAGTTTACAATTATGCCTTAATTAAATTCATAAAACCTCATGGTTAAATCCTTGAAAAGTAACTTGTACCGAATGTTTATCTGGACAGAATACGGTATCCCTTCAACGTCTGTATAGATATTCAGATTTCAATTAATCTAATTTCGTTGCTCTTTGGCAGTATGGTTTTGCAGATTCTAATTATTTCCATGTGGCAGAGATTTGTGGTGTTAAGGAAATGTACACGCAAAGATATATGATTAAATTGGTTGCTTGCTTTCCTTAAAACAATTGTTTCTTCACATGTTCTTCCCTGAATAAATTGCCTTTCATAAATAAAGTACTATTCTTCCAGCCCTATACAGTGAAAGTACTGCAGTGCAATTAATCCGTTTCCATAACTCGCTTCAGTTGTACAAGTAGCTTCATAGAATATATCCATTGACTTATACCCACTAAATTTTTGTTCCTTTGGATCTTTTGGGAAACATCCATTATACAGTACAAGTTATCCATCATATGGAAAACTCACAAATAGGCCTTTCAATTTGTATATCATGCCGGTTGACACTAAGCGGAAAGAGCTTTTTTAATAGCGTGGTAGTTCCTCCTTTGAAGCTTTACACAATGGAAGGATATAGGCCTTATTAAAAAGGTTCCTAAAATGCCTTAAATTTTCTTCAGTTCCGCACATCAGTACATTTCCAGTACTTCTAGTACTGGAAATGCTATTCCATTTGCATCACAAATTGAGCACATGCACGGTATACACGGAATGAACCCTCAAAAAAGGGACTATATTTGAAATGGAGAATTTTCTGTGGAGGAATTTTATTGTATCACTTACGCTCTACCGATATATTGCTTATAAAGAACTGGCGTGACTGTGGGTTCTTCAAGTTTAGAATCATGTGCTTGGAGATTTTCGCACTATCTGAACTTAAAACTTCACTTTAATTGTTGAATCTATAGTTTGTTCTGGGTTTATTTCAAAGAAAACTTGATCCAAAAACAATGTCATACCTGCCATATGAAGAGATGAGATATTGAGTTTGAAGAGAACACACATACATAGGAATATAATATTTGCCTAATGTTAAAATATTGTTGCGGATGTATCTTTCCTAATTCTTTTAACATCAGGCAATGTAAACTATTATTTACAAAAATCGTTTTGATATGGTATTGGTTTATCATCAACCGTCGCCACCAATCTTTCTTAAAAGTTTGCTTCATTTGTTATGTACAAGCTCTGATGAACAATGTGAAATAACTATCGCATTACGTATATTGTGAAATAATTGACGTATTTCGTTCTTTCTTTACATCTTAAAGGAGCTCTAATCTCACCACAGACAGTAGCAATAATTCTCCTTAACTAAGTTCATTTCTAGCCCCTCCTCCAATTTAAACCAAATCCCCTTTCTAGTCAAACCCCAAGACAGCCACAGTAGCCTGCACTAAGTTTAAAGTGTTGGAGGCAAGATTGTCACTGTGTATGTGTGGGAACACAACTGACTGTCCAATTCATTGTTGAGTAGCCAGTGGAGTTATATTGTTGGAACGATCGTCAATCAAGTGCAGTTACCAACTGTATTTAGGAATCTAGATTTAGTAGGGCTATTCCTAAATCTGTTGGACAGGGCGTTGCTAGCGACTGTCTGGTTTGGGGGATGCCATATCTCCTTTAATCTTTGAACAATAGCTCATTACTTATCTGAAACAGATCCCAATGAAAATATGATAAATTGTGTTGTAAGGTTATCTGCATTCATAAATGTGATAAACATGATGTTAAACTACAGTAATAGTCTTCAAAATATAATTTTGAACAGTTGCCGCCGAAACGTATCATATAGGGCACGTATCATATAGAATCCTGAATTCTCATTGGCTAAACTGTGACCTGCTATTCCACCACACACAGTCAGTAAACGTAAAAACTGATAAAAAAGGTACTCCACATTTGGCAGGATAACGGACTCGGCTTCGCCTCTTCCGTTATTTTGCCTAATTTGGAGTCTCGACGGTTTATTCACCAATAATAGTCCGCCAAATGCGATTTATTCCTTAATTAAACGATATGTTTAACTCTTGTAAACTATCCTACGAAAAGAATAAAGCGTCCAGTAGCTACTCCGTCGGCTTTGCAAAAACTAGTAGCTTTTTCTTAAAGCTTGGGAATTAATGGAAATTAAGGCAGATTGCCCGAGAGTTTCCCCTCCTTAGCTAAGGCCTCGATTTTGTCCCCATTTTTCTCTCAGACATTAACATGCTGCTATCATTTTCTGACATTTCGCATTTTAGCATGACAGTGACGGAACGCCCAAGCTCAAGCGGGCGCCACTGAACGAAATTGCTGAGACATAGATTGAAAGTGGATGACGAGTACTGTATAAAAGTTTACACCTTGACGATAAACGTAATATGTGACGTTCTCACTTCCGGATATATGGTACCGAACATGTTAGCTACTCTTTACACATGATTACACAATGGCAGTGTAGCTAAACCCCTTTTGAATTCTTTCACCATCACATTTACCGCTCGTCAGCTCCTTTCTCCGTTGATGACGGACTGCATCAGAATCAGTACCTTTTTAACACTACAGTAGGCCCTCATAGATAAACGGTTAAAAATGAAACCAGCATTAAAGATTATTTTAAATGATAGACGAGAGATCGCTTAGAATCTCGTGCATAAGAAACAGTTTAGTTCCTTTGCAGTGGTGGTGGAACCGGGGGTGTCTTGGGGGGTTCAGTCCCCAATGAAAAAAGTGAGGGGGCTAAGCCCCCCCCCCCAATATTTGCCAAGTGCTCCAAGAAGTGGGGACCACAGGGAGATTGCAGACATGAGATCCATGTTTCGAGGCTGGGTACATACAGCTAAGAACACTCGGGAAGTGCCGTTTCAGGCCATCTGGAGAGTTTGTAAAGCCAACAATTTTCTTTTTCGCTCCACACCAACTGATAGTGGCGCTCCGCTTAGATAGTCTTGCTAGCACTCCGCCTCCCCCCCCCCCCATTGTTTTTTTCCATTTTGCCGCGCCTGTTCCTTTGCAAAGGCGTTGGTTCATGAATCATGAAACATAACATTTGGATGACTTAGAGCAAGTCTGTATTACATACGTACCTTGTTTTTCCTGTTTTGTGGATTAATGTGAAGTCTGGTAATATCTTTACTCATTTTGCATTCCTTGATTGTATCTTTTAACGTAATGCCATAATATTTGAAACAACCACACAGAGCTAGGTGATTGTGCCGGTAAGAGCAAAAATATAGTGGGACCCGATATACTTCCGGCAAATGTAAGAAAACACTTACTTAATGTTTAAGAGTTAATCTTAGCGAACTACGAACGCACCTTCTTTTAGTATAGTAAATTGCTTTCATCGGTTCTGTCCTCCTTATACTAGGAGCTGCAGTCAGCCCGCCACCTTAAGGTCTTTTACGAAGTCACCAAGTCTCAAGTCTCTCTAATATTTGAAATTTTTATAGTCAAGCTTTCATTTTATCATAATTTGACAGTTGTTCCTAGGCCGTCTTGCCTTCAGCGCGTGAGCTGTAACAGGCAGCATAACGATCGGAAATTTGCTGACGTAACATTATAATCTGTGTAGAAAACTTTTATTTGAAAGGGCGTACCTTCATAAGCGAACTACACCATTATCCCCTCCCCTTGTAAATCAAAACCTATTTCAATACTTTTAGAGTCATATAATCGTCGAAGAGTTCTCATAGGACCATCTGAGATGTACACACTATCTGCACTTGCATCTTTTTCACACGTCTGTGTGGCGATGTCATAACTCTGCTTTTTCGAAACGGTCGGTGACGCAGGACAGGGAGCTGGAAGTGTATGAGGGGATTTGGTCTTCGTATCTCCCTCGATTGACGCCTTTCTGTTGTCATCGGAGTTCACGTTTGTCTCAGAGGGCCCGGCATTTTTCATTTTTGTCACAGTACCCGATGCAGTCGTTAAGACATGTTGGTCTCCTTCCTTGACCGTGTAGATGGCGTATATCTTGACGCCAAAAATGAGGACCAACACTACTGTCGATTGAATAATGGCGCCGATCGCTGTGTACAGGTCCTGCTGATTGGCTACCTGAGAGGTAAAAAACGCAGGCGCGAAAGCGATCAAGACGACCAATGTACTGAATACACAGAAACCTATGAAACGTGTCTGGTTGTAATTGGTGGGAAGCTTTCTAGCTAAAACTGCAAAGACACAGCATATTGAAACAACAAATAAATCCCAACATAGCTGTCCGATTTCGTGAGGTATAGACGTCGTGCACATCATCTCGATGGCCTGTCTCTGAGCAGTTGGTTTGATTATGCTGACGTTAGGAGGTTCCACCAGTATCCACAAAATTCCCCAAGTCAGCTGCAAGAAGAATAGATGAATACTATTGCTACTTCAATTTTCCTAGTACTAATCATCATCATCATCATCATCATCATCATCATCATCATCATCATCATCATCATCATCATCATCATCATCATCATCATCATCATCATCATCATCATCATCATCATCATCATCATCATCATCATCATCATCATGTAACAAATACCCCCTTAAAGGGAATAAGCAGTCACCCAAATTTTAGTTGGAAAGATCAGCAAACTTTTGCAGATCTCCATCTGTTTGCCTTACAAGTGACTCTGAAGATCTTTTTGAACGTAGTGATCATAAACAAAACGTAAAGTAAGTAGATAATCTCCATAAATTTAACAATTCAGTAACAAAAATATTGTCACATGATAAAAGGAGCCAATCCTAAATTAGGAAACCAGGGTATATTAATTGAAATTGAGGTGACGGCATTTTCTCTCTAAAGTGTGAAATGTTGGAGACCTAATTTTTTATCAAGCTGTATTTCAGTGGTTAATCCTTGTCGACCTCTAAACATTAATGACAAGCTTAGTCTCCCACTAGGTTACCGGGGTATTCCTGAGACCATACTCGTATGAAAGGTCCTTAAAAAGCAATCATACAATGACGGATTTATTGCTATTTCCTGACATCTCGTACCCTTGTGATGCCACATTTTCCTCATACTCGTATCATTTTTATGGTATACGTACAATTATAGTGAAAAGATATGTTTCAGAGTGCATTTCCCCTCATTTTATAGGTGTTTTAGGATGCTAAATTTTTGTCTGGATGTCTCGACCTGATATGGCAAAAGATTCCAACATGAGTGGATACAATCACTCGATCCAGTTTCAGGTCTTTCATAATTCTTACAGTCTTTATCTCCCATTTTGAAGAATATAATTTAATATACTATAACTTCACGAATACCGGAGTAAGTAAAACGTTATTACCGGCAACAGGGAGAGAACCAACGTGATCATAACTTGTGTCACTGGACTGATAAACTTTGGTCTTTTTGTGGTCTTCTTTCCGGATTCGAATATCCTATACAGACGTATAGTCATCGTAGCGAGAGAAACGTAGATGAACGAGTTCGCAATGTGGGGGACAATTCTCCGTAAATAGCAGGTTATGTTGACTGGTGGCGTGCTATATAAAATAGCTGACAGATGTAAAAGAAATACCCCTACAAGAACAATGTAACCAAGCTCACGACTAGACGCTTTGATCAATCTTTTGTTGCGATATTTGATGTATAAATATGCAATAATAGTACTTGGAACCAGACCGAGTACAGCTAACAAGAGGGGTAAAACTTTTGACACTTCGTCTCGTAATTTGACATAATCAAGTTTTCTGCAGTAGCTTAGGGTCTCATCTGGCCACATGTAGGTTCGATTCTCCACGATAAAACAAGAAACACATTCGTTATCAACTATGATTTCGTTGTCCATGCAGACACTACAAGTCCAACAACAGTCTAAAATGGTACCACTCTGTACCTGCAAAGGTTCACACGGATCACTACAGACAGACTTAGGAACGTTGCTGTCTGAATATGTGGACCCTCTCGAACTTACACTCCTTTTCAAATACCAGTCAACATCATCAAGTTCTAAACCTTGGTCATTACCGGTTTCTGTCCAAGTTCCAACTTCATCAAAGTTATAGTCGTCGTTCTCATCTTGGTTGAGATATCTGATCTGGTATCGACCCATGGCGTCGCCATCGGCTGTAAACTTCACGAGACCATTGCTAGAACTATAATACGTTACGTTAAGGAAATGATCCCTTAGAAGTCTTCGGTTGCTAAGGAGAAGACTTCGACAAGCTTTCATGTTCATTGACCCCGTACATAACTCCTTTCTCATGGCATCCAAACCACGCGCAAGTACCTCAACTGAGTCTATCACTAATGACGCAAAGGATAAGCCAGGATCATCATGAAAAGTACACATTGTCCTCTGCATCTCGCATATCGAAGGGTTGGTTGAGAACTCTGGTAACCAAGGGTTATCATTAGACGATGATTTTAAGATTTTTTTGAAGTATTCTTCAAATTCTTGATGAGGCGCTGCCTTTGGTATGATAGTAAAGGCACCTGAATACAAAATAACGGAAACAGTACATTAATTGACAAAATAAAATGTGAAGATTCTGGATCCTAATACGTTAATCCAGGTCTGGTGGCTGAATTAGGAGACCAATTATCAAAATAATTCTTCAAAAGTACAAAATAAATATGTCTACTAATAACCGTTATCAACTCTGCAACTACTTTTCTCTCTTTCTTTTTTCTCTTTCTTTTTTCTTTCTTGTTTTGAGGGGTTACTGGGGATATGCTTAGATGCAACTTTACAGCTTTAATGGCGTTGGAACTTGGAAGGGGCCATTCCAACAATCGGAACTTGGGCATTTTTGTCAAAAAATTCTCTGTTAAGCTCCAACTGGTTGTGGAGCCCCCCCCCCCCCTCCCGAAAAGCGTGTCACATATTTCCCCAGTCAAAATGTATGTACTCAACCATCCCCGATGAGAACCTACTGAAGATGAAGTTCCCCAAATGTCTAGATTCCGGCCCTGCTAGTCAAAAGAACTTGGGTCCAAACTGTATCAACACATAATTTTTATCCTTACAAATCTCCATCACAAAGAGTTCCCCTCCAATTATCCTTTATAGGTCTTTGAACATGCCAAATCAGACATTCAATGATAGACTAAGATCACCTAATGAAAAACTCAGAATTATTTGATTATGGTATCTTTTTACCATTCTCCAAATATACCACTTCAAAGTGTGACCATTTCTGAGATTTCTCATTTGCTATGCCAAAATTATGATGTGGAGTGTTTCACATGGTCTATATTTCTTTTGTTAGTCCTTTACAACATATCCGTCAATGACGTTTTTTAATACGTTTTGAATGTTTTTACATCAAATAGGCAAGTATATCATTTACATGTCCATAGACATTTAAGGATAAGTCCGGACATTTGTAATTTCGGCTGCTGTATTCGGTTAAGAGCCTATTGAGGTGCATTACGGTAGCACAAGTTGAGACAAGAACTAAACTGACACAGACAGGGCTACATTTACACTAAGTCGCACTTCACCTCTTCTCCTCTTCTCCAGAGAGTGGAGGGGACTTTGGAAAAGTAAATTTACATTAATTCGTCGAAGAGTAACGTCATTTTGACGAACACATATACTTCATTGGTACTTTATAAGATCCCAAGGATTTCATCATTTTCGCAAGCGTGCAAAAGTAAGTTTGTGTGGGATCAGTGGCGTCGGGTATGAGAGGCACGCCCCCCCCCCATCGATTTTAGAATGTTTTTGGTTCTCTAACTATCCGAATTTTCGCAATTCCTTCGCAAACTATCAAAATTTTCGTTCGCTCCTCGCGCTTCAAACCTTTCCTCAGTATTGTTCTTATTATCAATATCTTCCGGTAGCAACTCCCGGAGAAGCACAGCAGTAACAGTTGAAAGCTGTTTACGATTTCTCAGGTAAACGACTGGCTTTACGATTGGCATATAGATTTGTTGGGGAATTGAAAGTGTCTCGATACAGAGCCTGAATGCAAGTTTTGTCATGGAAATCTTAATTAATGAAAAATTTCGGCACGCTTCGCGCGCATTCGTCACGGTTTGCACTCTATCTTATGACCATTAGCCTATTAAGGTAATAATACATGCAACTATTCTGATCACAACACTTTTCCGAAAAACAGAGATACATCTCCAACTCTGTAGGCCCTCGCATCAATATAGAATCTTTCAATCTAATTTGTAGCATGATGTGGAAGGTTGAAAGTACGTAGGCCTATTTACCGTTATACATTTTTCAAAAATTTTTACCGAGCGCTTCGCCCGCAGCCATTATCGGTATAGATGGTGAATGTTAATACACTTACGACTAGAAAAGCGTTCTGAAAGCGCTTGTTAGTCCTTCACCCCTTTTGCTATACTTACCAGGGATGTCTAATATCACCTCCCTGCACCTATGCTCTCCCCCTCCCATTCCACGTTGCTGGAAGCTTTTCGTCTGGATTTTCGTTCAGACTTAGCAGTGGCGGATTTAGGCGGGGGCGCACCCGGCGCGCGCCCCCCCCCCCTAAAATTTTCCAAAGCTTATTTTTTACTTTCACTAAATAGATCATTTAGCCTACTTGTTTCTACATAATGTTGTATTATCTTATAATTTTCAAACTATGTAATTATAATTGTTACAAACTAATAGCAATTTAGAGCACACAGTTTCAAGTTTTCCGATAAAATGTCAATAGAGTGATATCGAAGGTCTCAACCCTATTTCGGACCACGCTTTATGTAGAACACTAAACCTTTTCTTACAATCCATCTGCTATTTGGGTTCATCAGATGTGGAGTTTTTTAATCAACGGAAATCCTCGTTAATGTTATCATACACTCGTCATGGAAAAACAAAAGAACCGTGAAAATGTCCATAGGCTACGCACCATCGATAATGGAAGTTCAAACTGTATGTAAATGTAAATTATGCTATCAGTTGCAATCCCATTCCTTTCAAGGTAATTACGAGGAATTCGGGAAAATTGGTCAATTTCGGGAAATGTAGAATAGTGACAAAATAATTTTCATGAACATTAGAAATAAATTACGCCTCCATGCATTTTTGAGATATTTGAGAATGAAAATTCAATCGACATTTGTACCTAACAGTTGTGAACATCAGCTGGATTGGATCCAGCCTAACTTTTTACAATTACTTTAGTGTACTGATTATAGCATCGATCAAAACTTGGGACTGATTTCTTTTTTGCGGTAAAGGCTATGCCATATTATCCACATACACGTTCATTCTAAAAACCATTCAACATATAATAAGACTTTGAAAGATGAAAATTACGTTACTGGTCACGGTGTATAGAATGTATAAAAAGCGCATGGCCAAACTTCACATGAGCTTAATGTCTATGTTCACTTATTTTATACAATCTGTGATCCCGCTTCTTCCTTTTTTCATGAACTACACAGTATTTTATATAAACTTATTTGGTCACACAAACCAGACAATTAGGGGAAACATTCTGTTCTAATATGTGCAAAATGTGAAGGTGGTTTAGGAATGGTCGAATTATGCTCTTTTGCTTATAGCTTAAAGTGAAAATGAGGGAAAAATTATTTTCAGGATGGGTTTGCTTTTTGGAAAGTTTTGTTTGATAGTAAGCTCAAGAAATATGGAGGAATATATGTGTTTTAATGTAACCTTTCCAATGAATATGTTATCATTGAAAACAAGTATTTATGAGTCTGTGCACTTGATCTTATTTTACGCCCTCCGGATGTGTATGCTAATCAATATATTTTTAATAATTCTTATTAAAATTGACAATAGACTTATCTATGCCAGAGCTCTCATGGTCACTAAAACTTACAAAGTAATTTTTTTAATGAGAGAGTCGACTGAGTGCTTAATTAGAATGATTTCTGCCATAATGTAATTTTATTAGTATTTTTCCTTTTACATTGTATTATGGAAAAATTCTGCTATCCCGAGGGAGTGGAGACTGAATCTACATGCCACTAATGAAATCAATGATAACGCAAAAGCGTTTAACAATGTTTATCTCTCATGCACATGACAATAAAGTGGTATATTTCATCAAGCAAAAGACTTTAAAAGCTACTGCGATCTCAAATATGAATCTTACAGCAGTGCATCGTATTCTTGGTCAGATATTTTCACCATCGTCTTTGAAGCTGTTGGAGACCCCAAAATTCAATTGTTTCAGTTTTTTACGTTCATAGAATTATAGGTTGTAACGAATTTTTATTCAAAACTAAAAAGGAAAGATTCTCCTTTCTGTACCTTGTGTGAGGATCCCCCTTATCTTTAGACCACTTTTTCCGGACCTATAACATTACGACATATTTTTGGAAAGATATTTCATCAAAAGTGTTTAAAGAGTGATCTTAGCTTAAATCAAGATCAAGTAAATTTTGGTTTAGTTCATGAAGCAAGTTTTTGCAATTTTCTCACTTTTAATTGAAGGGAACATTATTTTTGGCAAACAAAAGCTCAAAGTAACGACTGCTTAGGTTCTACTTACAAGCCTGGGAAATGCCATTTCTGGCTATCTGAGGGGTCGCGATTTTTCAAAATTTTCTGTACGCTCCGCGCCAACCGATGGTGGCGCTCCGCTTAGATATTCGTTCGGGCAGATGATGGACCGTCAGCGCGCCCCCCCCCCCTAACGAAAAATCCTAGATCCGCCCCTGCTTAGCAAAAGTGCGATAGTTGTAAAGTGCCTGGCGTCATACTCTATACTGCTATAGTATTATTTGGATGTCAGGTAATAAGCATCATGTCAGTGCCCCATTTTATGTAATTAATTGAGAGCTTCCAGGAGGCCTTATACCGCTGTCTGCCAGCCTTAGATACCCTTTTATAATGCACCATGAAACAAAGGAAAATTTTCGTAATAGTCCAAGAATGTTTCTGTGGACTCTACGCACGTATTTTGGGGGGTAAAAACTTTCCCCGAAGAGCAGGCAGTAAAGTAGCCAAAAGGGGGGGGGGGCTTCAGGAGGTTTGTTGACAACATACCCTTCTCTTAGACAACATTCTCTCCTCTTTCATTTTACCAAAAATTAGAATTCACTAAATTATGGACTTTCCCAGCAATATGATCAGTTCCAAAAATATCCCCCAAAAATGGCACCATTTTGCATCTAAGTAAGCTTAAATTAACACCCCTCCCTTAGACCCCTCCCCCAGGACGGCACCTTTTTGTAGTGACAAAGGAAGGACCCCCACTGCTTTATGCAAATCGGAGGGCGCATAAAAAAGGTACAATTTACGCAGACTTTTGGGGGTTAATTGAGGTGGCATTGCGATGTCATCTGTGGTGCTCCAAATCACCAAATCCTGGCGGCGCCACTGGGTGGGAGGGGAGTCAGTGACCCATGGAATCTTTTTTCAAAATATAGTTGTGGGTTTTTTTGCTACAATCATCATTTTTCACATTTTCCAAAGAACTCTCTGGGAGGCGGTCCGAACAGGGAGTTGCTATTTGACAAATAGCAATTCCCTGGTCCGAAGGAATCCATACATTTTGCACGCTCTTGAATATGATGAATGACCACGTGCTGCTTCAATTTCAATCAACTTAAGGTCAAAAGCAGTCGCCCCAAACTTATTTTGAAACAATAGCTAAATGTCACAGATTTCTTCTTATTTCTCTTCCAAGTATCTTTCATAATATTTTAGGACATAAATATTGCATATTAAAGGTAAACCAAGCAGTTGCTCCTTGTAAATTTTTCAATTGAGTGAGAAAAATACTGTCACATGATTCTCAAGAGCCATTCAGGAAATAGGATAGTCTACTATACAATTCTTTATTGGGGTGACTGCATTCTCCCTTTTAAGATTACATCGAAGTAAGCAGTCTACAGAAATATTTTAATTACCAACGGCTGTCGACTCAGATCCGCTCACCGGTTCCAGGTCATATAACCCCCATCCGTCGCTTCCAATCCAAATAAAATCTCTGTCGATACCCTCTTCTCTAGCAAGAGCAAAGAAATCTCTTACTACTTCAAACTGAAGGAACAGAATTGCGACTGAAAGCAATGAAGTTTCCTTCAGATCAATCAGACGACGAATGGTACCTTGAAGAGAGCTACGGTAATCGTTTGTTCCTGGAAATACAAGTTTGTTCGAGAAGGCCACACAGATGTTGTTGTCCTCTGCCTGTGCCTGGAACTCCGCTTCGGCATTTCTTCCGTAGGAATCATCGGAATAAATAAATGCAACATACGTCCAGTTGAAGTTGACTAGTATGTCAATGATTGCAGAGACCTGTACAAACGAAGTATGATTTCTGGCGATATTTGATGTTTTAAAATGCGAGAAACATTTATTGTAAATGAGCTTTGGAACGGGGACTGTGATGACATAACCCCCCCCCCCCCCGCAAATGTCGTAGTGATTGCACCACATTTTTATAGTAACCATGTTCTGCTCGCTTCGGTTATGACATGATTACTACATAGGAATTACAGTTCCGACACTATTACAAAAGCTTTGGGACCCCAGGGGGATCAAGAGGAGGGTTGGCGACGTCCGGAACCCCCTCAAATTTCCAGAAGTGCCCTTTTAGAGTTCTAATTTTCTCGTAAACACAGAAGGTTTCGCAGCAAGACGAAAAAAGCTGCCGAATTCCGAGGACATTTTGGTTACCCCATCCACTTGGAACTTTGGCTAATCTGCCTCTTCTATCAAAGCTACACGTCCTGTTATTTGAAACCAAACGACTCAATAGCTTGCTATAAACGAGGTTTGTGAGAGAAATACTGCGTTTAACCATGGTGCTAATATTTGGACCATGTAGTAGTTCCACGGTATAAAACACGGTGAATGCGAAGTAATATCTGCATGAGAGACATTCTAGCAGGGACGACGCTAGAGGGGTGGTGTGGGGGTGTGACACCCCCAAGATCAACGCAGTCGGCAAAGTCCTGCACTAGTTGGTAAAATGAAGGAAAGAGGGAAGTGCAAACGAAGAAAGTTAGAGGGAAGAAGAAAGAGGAAAAAAGAGAAAAAAGAGGAGAGAGAAGAGGGGGAGAGAAAAACCGAGCAAACAGAGAAAAGAACAGGGGCGGGAGGGACAAAGCAGGGCAAGAGAAAGGGGCTGGTGCAGACGGAAGACAGGAGATTGGAATGCATTTGTAGACAACGTTTATTACAATATTTTCAAATCCCGTAAGCAACACTTTTTGAAACTTAAAACATATTCTGTCGGCAAAATCTAGGGCTTTTCAGTATAATTGTATACTAAAGGAGTTCATCGTTCATGTGGTTTCTGGCACTGAGTCGGTAAATTCTGTACCAGTCGGAAAAATGAAGGAAACATGAGGAAAAGAAAGAGGAAAAGAAGTGAAAGAAAGAGGACAATTTCTGTAATCAGAACCCAAAATTTTCGAGGCACTACGCGCGCTGTAATGTCACTCCAGTTTCTTCAGTAGTTCCATTCCACATAGCTAGATAGCGTAAGTCCTGTCAACCTTTACTACAAGTAACATGTAGGCAGGGTACACAGGTTAAAGTGGCCATGACACGTAAATTGGAGTAACGGGAGACTAATTTAGCCTTAAGTACACAAAAAGCTCTTTCTAAAACTGTTTTCATCACCCTTACAGCCTTGAGCATTAAAAAGAAATTAATGTTTCAAAAAATTGCACCAAAAATAGACTGTTGAAAATGAGATTTCAAGCCAACACAATAATGACGTCATTTTAGGAACACCATCCTCCGCATACCGAACCTGGCGTACAGCATAGCCTATACATAAGTAAGAGATAGTAAGGATTGTAATTCGCGGCATGTCTTGAATTTGAACTTTATTCTGTCTGTTTGGAGAGTGGTATCGGTCTGTTACATTTTGGGGCTGCAATAGGCTATTACTAATAATTACAAAAACTCTTGATTCATAACCGAAAAACGGAAAAACTCGGCAGTATACTGTTCGGTTCGGTCTGCGTACAGTGAGTGGACTGGCAGCAGCCAGCGAATAATACTGTGCACACGCAATCATAGCCTAGGCTACTAGTTCCACGATTTCCACTGACACTTGCACGAAAGTAACCTGAAGTTCATATTTGGACTGCCTACATAAAACTTTCCAAGCTAAAGTCCCTTTCAATTGCTCCAAATGCTTCTCGTGCTCGAATTGTTGTGGTGTTGTACTTTTACCTCACCTCACACTGTCTCAAATCGATACGGTCCTGTGCGCCGTAACGAATTACCCACCCCATCTGCACCACTGACGTCTTGTTCAGTATCGCCTTCGCCTTTCTGATTTCAAATCCAAGAAAACTCACTTTACCGACAGTCCACTGACCATTCCTGTCCGATCAGGGAGTTGCCATTAGAGGACAACTCCCTGGCTCAGATCCGCCATTCCAAAGAAAGTATTAAATTTGATTTCACATGGTACCTACTACAAAACAGTGCTGGTGATACATTGTGTAGTAACAGGTATGTTGTGTGCTGTACCCATGGAAGTAGTACTTCCATGCTGTACCTATGCTGTGTGTTGTAAATGTTTGTACATGCAGCTACTTATCATGACACCAAGACGAAAAACCTGCGTGAAATGCATTTAATTGACTGAAACAAGTGGTAAGCACGAGAAAAGGGATAACAATTCCAAAATTAACAACTTTTCACGCAGGTTTTACATTGTATCGACCTTGGTAACCGGTACAATGGAATGCAAACACTGTATCAAATGCCCGAAGGATACCACGGCAAACAACGATCAGTTCCTAAAGTGACGTCACATGACGTAACAAGATTTTGAGAATTTTTGGAAAGACTAACTTTTCAGGGCTGGAAGAGGGTGTATTTTTTCTCAATTTTCGAGCCGAAAAACAAGTTGTAAACAAACAGAATGGTTGATTTTCGTTGTAGGAAACGTATTCCTAAGGATACAAAAGGGTTTAAACCGTTAATTTACACGTGGCATAGCCACTTCAAGTAGAGGTCGTAAATTTCATCCCATATTGCAAAGCCTAGTTGCCGTTCTCTAGTGTGTGTCATGCGGTACGGTCAGTTGGTTAGCGACTCACAGGGCAAAGTTTGGCTATTTCATCTGGTAGTCCAGGTGGTTTCGACACAATGTATGTTGTCCCCGATACAGTCTACGACTCTCACGGCTTTTGTTTTTCTTTTTGTTCTTAATGATTACATGTTCTTTGTGTCAGCCTACCAAAAATTTTCGCGCCCTTTGCAATTTCACGATTCAGACTCAAAAGAACAGTATCAGTGCGTAACTCGGCTTTCGACATATTAAGTGATATAATGCTAAATGTACGGTACTCTGCAATGGCGTGGGAAAGTTAGGCTCCTTCATATCCCTTTTTCACCCCCTCGACATGCTGTCGGAACTTGGGGTCGGCGGCATGGCCCAGCCCCATGTCGGGAAAATTCTGTCGCTACCCATGGTCGGTTTACTTATTTTAGCTTTCAAAAGGGTCATTTCTGAAATAAACCCCAAATTTTTGGTATGCGTTGCCCTCTCTTCATCAGTTTCGTTACTAACAGCTAAATATAGAACAAACCCTTTCCATCTTTTCAAGTAACTTAAGTAGAATTTATCGTTTTATGTAAATGCCGGGAATCTCATCTCATTTCGCTAAACTAAGTAAATGATCTCTTGAGTCTCTTTTTCGTTGGACAAATCCTGGCGCCACCCCTGCTGGACGGCTACCAGTTGGACTAACAGTTCTCAGCTCTAACTGCATCTCTTATCAACACTTTCAGTCGGCATTTGTTTCTTCTCAGTCGGCAAATACGGCACCACACCACACCCCCCACCCCATGATTAATGCTCTGGCGACGCCCCTGCATTCTAAAGACAAGGACGACTAGTGAACACGAGTGGTTACTGGAACTTTCAAAAGTGATACAAATCACGTAAACTCACGTCGTTTTCACAACGGTTACCAGTTACAAAACAGATCCCCTATAAACACTGACAATCATGCACACTGATGAGTGTTGCCATGAACTTGAAGTCTGTGAAGTTTTCTATAAGTGTATATAGTCCTAAAATTTACTTGAAAAAACAAAACTGAATGCTGATATCAAACAGTTGAAGTAAAATGTTCTGAAAGAGGCGATGGGAAGTAATTTTGCCAGTTTTCGCTAATTTTTTTCGCTAAGACAAGGAAGTTATAGTAACTTATTTTATAAAAGCTTTCGTCCCATGCCCTCCCCTTGTTGCTCACCTCAACCACCCCATTAGCCCCCTCTTACTAAAGTTGGCCTTGCCACATCCTCACTTCTGGAGGAACGACGTCAAGCAAATGTGCCCCTCCAGCTTATGGAGTGACATTTCATGATTGGCGGAAGGTGTATGTTTGCATAGGATTCCAAACATATAACCAGTTCAAAGCTTTGCCAAAGATAGTACCGATTTCAACTCACGCCACATTACAGAAAGTCACCCTTCCTTTAGAAGCTTACCCCAGTGACCTACACGGGGTGACCAGGGAGTTGTCAGGGACAATTCCCTGGGGTGACAAAGGAAGTATTGGCCATACGCAACTGGACTGCCCCCTATGGATTCGTCAAAGCCACGACCCTGGAAGTACAGTCCTTTCAGTTTGCTTTCTTTCATGAAAGAAGTGTGAGTGTACAGTACTCTTGCGTTGTGACGTTTTGCTGCATATATTCTTTGTCAATATGGGATTAACTAAGGTATGAGTGGCGTCGTATATGTGAAGCAAACAATTCCGGGGATATGCCCTTTTCATGTTGGAGGTCAAGCCCCCCTCCCCCCCCCAAAAAAAAAAAAAGTTAAAAAAAAATCCGCCCGCCTGACGGCCCTTTTGGGCAGGTCTGCAGGAAAAAAACAATAATTTTTGGGGCCTAATGGAAGCGCGAAGAAAAACGACGATGTTTGCAAAGTTGTTTGGTAACTTTTTACAACGTAATGGATGAGAGGGGGTTGTGGTAGGAGAAAAACTCTAGGGCTAGCATATTAAAAAACTGGATAAGCACTCCCGTGCTAGCGGGGAAGTAGTCCCCTTGATATCTATTGGGTGTTTGTACAACTGCATCCATATTACATTGAATACTTTCTCAAATGTCAGTGATGGGTGATCGTGTGGGCAGCAAGAATGGCACCAGCCAGGCTAAATAAGGGGTTTGGTCCAGGGGTGGATCTAGGGTCAGCGGCGTAGGAAGATGTTTGACATTGGGGGGGCAGACAAGATGCGATTTCTCGACCTTGAACTCCGACGCTTTCCACACTCCAACTTAATATTTGCTCAAAGTAGTGTATTTAAAGAAAAAAGAAACACACAACACATCAGCAGTGGTGTAGGTAAGATATTATTTTTTGTGGCTCTGGAGGGCTGGGGATTTTTGTTGGCGTTGGCTCACGTTTACTATCTAAGCGGAGCGCCACCATAGGTTGGCGCGGAGCGTACCAAGAAAATTTGAGATTTTAATACATCCCAGATCGCCGGAATTGGCACTTGCCGGCCTTAATAGCAGCCATCAAGATGTGCAATTTTTGTAGAAAATTTGTGAAGGTTGATTTGAATTTATTCTAAAACACATTAAGTTTGTCACAATCTATCCGAATTTATTCAAACTTATTCAGAGTGGAGTTATCCCCATGGATTTCAGTGGATTAATTGGACTGGAGGTTTTGCACAACCAGAGTTTATTATCAAGTTGAGTAGAGGTGGCGCCAGGATTTGCTCGAAAGGGAGGGCAGCGACCCGAAGCTCTGACAGCCCCATTGCTGTCGGGTACTGGTGAGGTGGAATTTGAAGAAAATCTGTGTACTACACCATGTCATTCGGGGCATATATATAGTGCATAAAATTTGAGTAAACTAGAAAAGCATAGTTCCGCGTTCTTTAAATGTTTTTCCCGGAATCTAAAGTGAAAAATTGCAAAGCGCGCGAAAATTTTGGTAGGTTTTCACAAAAAACATATGTAATCATTAAGAATAAAAAAGAAGAAAGAAATTTCTAGGGGTTTACAGGTTGTAGACCATATTGGAGATAATATACATTGTATCGAAACCATCCCGACTACACGATGAAATACCGGTAGCCAGACATTGCTCCGTGAGTCCCTCACCAACTGAACGTACCGCATGACACACACAAGAGAATAGTAACTAAGCTTTGAGATATGAGATGAATTTCACGACCTCTACATAAACTATTTTCTCTACATGTTACTTGGAAAGGTGGAAAGGACTTGCGATATCTAGCTTTGTAGAATGGAACTATTGAAGAAACTAGGGTAGCTCTATAGCGCGCGTAGCGCGCCGAAAATTTTGGGTTCTTATTAGAGAAATTGTTCTCGTGAGAGCAAAAAACGCGTAAAACGAAACTGTAAACTGTCGCGATTTTTTTTTTTGGGGGGTCAAAACACATTGGGGGTTCATGGCCCGTCTGGCACCCCGGTTCCTACGCCACTGTGACAGGTTGTAGACCATATTGGAGATAATATACATTATATCGAAACCATCCCGACTATCCGATGAAATAACGGTGACCAAACATTGCTCCGTGAGTCCCTCACCAACTGAACGTACCGCATGACACACACAAGAGAATAGTAACTAGGCTTTGAGATATGAGATGAATTTTACGACCTCTACCTAAACTACTTTCTCTACATGTTAGTGGAAAAGGTGGAAAGGACTTGCGCTATCTAGCTATGTAGAATGGAACTATTGAAGAAACTAGGGTAGCTCCGCGCCGAAAATTTTGGGTTCTTTTTAGAGAAATTGTTCTCATGAGAGCGGGTAAAGCAAACTGTACACTATCGCGATCTTGGGGGGGCCAAAATGACATTTGGTCCCCCGTCAAAACACATTGGGGGGCCATGGCCCCCCTGGCCCCCCCCCCGGTTCCTACGCCACTGAGGGTCTTTTTGAGGGGGCCTCCCAGGAGTCCTTCCCTTACAACTCCCTGTTTATACTACATTATGGTTTGTTTCTTTGTAAATTATTTAGGCTATGTACCGGTATGTATAGACAACTTATAAATGAAATGAAAAGCAGAGCAACAAGACAATGAAACATATGGACATGCGTTTATAGGATGAACTGTTAGTGGTTTATTGTTAACATAACAGCATGGCAATGGGCTGTGCAAATGTTTTTATATCCCTTCAAAGTCCACACTCCACAGAAGGCCGAGAAGACAGCGCTCGTGTCGTCCCTCACTCTCCCTGGCCAGGCCATCTCTGCAAACCCGATCAAACACAACTTTTACTCAATGTTTGCAGTCCTAGCGCATGTATGCGTATAATATTCAGACAAGAGCTTGCCCGCTTGGCGGACGTGTATTACTCCACATGTATTGTTTGCACTTGTAATACCAACGTTAGAGTATGTATGTCAATATAGAAGCACATTTTCGACACCTGCTATTAATAAAGGAAAGACCAGAGCATGTTACTGTAGTTCGCAGTTGAGAAACAGCGAGATACAGATCGCAGTGTGCCCACTCTGTTCCGAAAAATCAGACCTGCCGTATAAAACATGCAGTTTCCATCAAAGCTTATGAAACGAAGAAAGAACTATGTAATTTGGTCTGAACCCCCTCCCCCAGCCCCCGCGCGCTAGTTTTTTTTCATAGGATACCGACGGGAAAATCGATTTTTCAAAAAATTTTAAATTTGTTTCAAAATCATGGTTAGGGTTAGAATTAAGGTTAGGGTTACACGGATGGGGGTTATTTGGCCTGTTCTTTCATAATCCGGTGTCAGAATTACAAAACAAGGGTCGGAAAGCTGCTATTTTGGAATTAGGGGTGTGACCTCTTTCCAAGAAGCTGATTGGTCCGTATAAATAGAATTCCCCTCGCTATCCTACGAAAAAAAAACTCGCCCCCCGCGCGCCACATGCTGCAAGTCTCTCCGATCGTACACCTATGTGAATGAAAGGTTTCCACGTAGGCAGTGAGCACATTAATCCCAACCTAACACGTCTGGGAGTGACAAGGTCCATTGAAGGAAACTTTTTCTTCTATTTTCGTAGTATGAAGGTATAACAGTAGCCATGTGCATTGAGTCTCGAGAGTATAACATTCTTGAGCAATAGCTGATCGACTGGACTATATCGCCGCCGGTACACTGCAAGGCAGACCTGCGAGGTCAGCTGTATAGCGAACAACTGTGTGTATTCGAACCAGTTACGTACGTAGGTATTCTCCATAGCCAGTGTTGAAAATAGGGAAGTAAGTGACACGGAACGTAACTCCAGGAAAACGCAGCCTATGATTTGCCTCGGGAGGCTCAGTTGTTCGTCTGTGTGTGCGTGTAGGTGTGTGTGTGTGAGGGGGGGGGGCGTTTTATTTGCTCTGCTTCCGATTGGATATTCAACATATATGGGCCATTCAGTGCAAGGTATTTCAGCATATATTTAGGAACAAATAAGTTTTGTAGGAAAATATATAGGTTTGTGTACAACACAAAAGGCAAAAAAAAAAAAAAATGAAAGTAAAAAAATAATACGAGCGGACGAGAAATTAAGTACGGGCGGTCGAGGACAAACAATTTTTAGGCCTTATTGATGCATGATTATATAAAAGAAAACCTGTCTTCAGTGATTGTTTCCAAAGCTTATTTCCAAATTTAAAGTAGCTGGTGCATCGAACCAAACTGCAAAACATATTCAGGAATATGCATACGTCTATGTTAACAATTGGCCCGGTGGTTTTTCTTCCATTGACGTGAATTCAAACAAGACCACCATTGTGACACTGTGAGTTTTCAGTGGTGACTTGTGCAGTCATTCAACCAGGGAGCTGCCATTAAGCCAGTATCTCACGAAGACAAATTCGCAAGTTTATTTTTGCGACTATTGCGTTTTGGAAATAATAAAATAGTCGCTAAATCAAACGTGCGAATTTGTCTTCGTAAGTAAAGGTACAATCTCACGAAGACAAATTCGCACATTTTTTGTCGCGACTATTGCATTTTCAAAAACGCAAAAGTCGCAAAAATAAACGTGCGAATTAAGTGAGTATGCCTCACGTGAAGACGGGAACGCCAAAGCTACGTCAAACAGTCGCAAAATATTAGCACTAACTTCGCACTAACTTATCACTAATGTCGTGAAACAACCTAGGAAAAACCAGAGGCCATTCGGCCTAGGAACGATTCTTCGAAGAGCGCGACGTTAGTTCTACATTAGTGCTACATTAGTGAGAATGTCTTACTAACACTTTGCTATCATTTGGCGTTCGACTTTCGCAAAATCGTCGCAGGAAATTTTGAACATGTTTAAAACCGCTGGCGATGCTTTTGCGATTCCTGCGAATACAGGCGACAGTTTTGCTACTGTTTTACTAATTTTTGGCGAATTCGCACACCATAGGCAAGTGAATTTTTTCTTCGTGAGATACTAGCTTAACAATGGCAGCTCCCTGGATATAGCCTTGACTACAAGCCAATGTAGCTTTCCCAGCAGGTGCGCTAGACAAGTGTTTTTTCATTTAAATTAGAGGAAATGCTAGAAGTAAACTTTGTAGGAAGATTTCTCATTGTCTGGGAGGAGATTTATTGTCAAATGGGAACGCTGAGGACTCTAGTGGCAACTTCCTGCTGAGGCCACCACCCCCCCCCACCCCCCTTTCCGTTCACAATACTTACTTCTATGATTCGACAAACCTGTAAACCGAATTATTAAATAACGAATGCTAAAATTATTAAATAACGTTTGCCAAATTAAATAACGAATTATTAAATAACGAATGCTAAAAACTGCCGATTTTTTGCCTGCTTGGCACGGCCCAGTACCTTTTCTTCACTGGGTTTGTTGTAATGTCCACAGTTTCGTAATTTCCCCATGTCTCCCTCCTGTCCCTTAAAATATTTAAATACACTCCAACACACACACACACACACACACACACACACACTTTTGAAAGTCTGATAAAGCTACTAAGAAGGAATTCGTTTTGTCTAACCTGGAATTTATCTGGAGGAACTGTCCGAAAGAAGTATGGAAACCTGTCGCTGTTGCTAAGTTCGTCACTGGTAGACAGATAACTGACAAGGGAAATATTGTAAAGACCGAGAACGTAGGTAGCTTGGATACTGGATGAACTTCTCTCCGGTCCTACTACACCTAGCACGTCATCGTCACTTCGAAAGGGTGGGAGAAATAAGAGGGCGTGCTTCAGTGTCTGCTCTTGAGATCCACATACGTCATATATTTCGTACCCGAGTGTGTATCCATCCAAGATATTGGAATCATTGTTGATCTTGGATGTGGCATACGCCATTGCCTCACCCCGTCGCAAGGCTCCTAGGGTATGTATGGATCCACAATCGCCTGTTTCTGCAAAATTTAAATGGAAAGCCGCAAGACCTCCGACAATAAAGTCACCATTCTTCTTGTAAACCTTCACCAAGCCAAAACATTTTGACAGTACTGAAAATGCGGTAAATACAGAAAGAGCTTTCAGAGCAAAGATCTTCATCTGTTTAAACAAAAGAAGACGAGGGAAAGAATCAATGGTTAATTGGCAGACATTCCACGTAAATAAGTGTATGGGGACACATTTCACAAAGGGCAGAGATTGCTGTATGAAATTCCCTGTATTAGCTAACCGAATCATGACACGAATTTTTGCCCTTAATTGACTGTTTTTTGTTGGGAAGGAGGCTGCCGCCCCCAGGACTCTCCTTGCAGGCCTATGCTCAAGTACGGTATGGCCTGCAGAACTATCGAATCTCACCGGAGACGAAAATGGCACCAAATGGTGGATTCAGAAGCAGGTCATGATCAAGGGCCCGCCCTCTTAAAAGTATAACTAGCACAACATCGTTTACAACGATCATCAGTTCAATCAGGGCCGTAGCCTGCGGGACCGCAAGGGGGAAGCTGCCCCCCCCCCCGAGATTTCACAAACCCTAAATGAAAGTTGGCCTGATTGCAAAAAAATCACCGATTTTTTTTTCTATCGCAATTATGATTTAAGGCCCTTAGACCGGGAAAGTCGCATACAAGGGCTCCTTCTTCTTGCATTTCTCCATGGAGATCCCCAAACCCCACCATAGATACGCTATGTGTTCGACTAATCCTGAAGAATGAGCCTCTTCCTAAAATATTGGATCCTCCTACGTCGAATGTTACTGCACTATAACTACATGTTGTGGTATGAAACACCTGAGACGTGCAGGCTAAAGCTCTTTAGTAAGCCTACTCTTTCTTTTTACGTTTGCTGCAGCACGCTTTTACGAAAGTCCAGATTAGCTTTAGTCCAATGCTTAAATCAATAAAGTTGTAAATTAATTTCAAGTCCTGCTTCCCTACAAAGTGATTTTACTAATTTTTTCGAATTTACCATTTCCTCTTGAAATTTCAGTTAATATAAAGAATGTTTAGATGCAAGTTGTTAGACCTAGGACGTACCGTTTCCCACAATGCGGAAGGTACTTTTTAGCAAAAACTTTCTTCATAGGCCTACTGTGAATGGTGGTCTTGGAGCCACTTCCATCGAACGACCGAAGAAAATAACTAAATACTAAGAATTTCTGAACATATAATAACTTCATAGCTATAAGTGATATCTTTCCAGATAACACCATTTTGCATCTAAACATCAAACATATGCACAATATTCTCAAAGTTGGTAACTTAGGAAACACTCCTTTGCATCCTGCCAAAAAATGTCGGAAAATTTACTCAATAATGAAAATTTTAAACCATATAATCAGTTTGTTTACAGCTTTGACAACTATAGTACCATTTTCATCTACACATACGTAAACAAAAATGTTACCCTCTCCTCTGAGACAATGCCCCTTTCCTTTAACCCAGCTAAGAAATGAGAAATATTCACTACACAATGAGAATTCTAAACACAATCAAGACAGCAACAGTTTCAACTTAGCTGACTTACGTGAATGTCACCCCTCCCCCTAGACAGTGGCGTAGCCAGGGAGGGACAGGGGGGCGAGTTGCCCCCTCTGGAAAAATCTTGGGGGAAATTTTGAAAGTGAATATATGGCGAAACTTGCGCATGATCTGGTAAAATTTAAATTTCTCAACCAGTACACTTTACTTATTTAAAAGGAGCAACTATAGAATACCCCGTCACAGCAATAGGCACTTTTCCAATCCGTGGATACGGATTCCCAGTGGCTCAGGATTACAGTAGCTTGAGTGCTTTTAACGTATTTCCTTTTTTTTTCTTTTTTGAGAACGACACTCTGTGATGATATGTTAGGTCATTCGTAATGCTTCAAACACAGACGAGTAGGCTAAAGCAGCTCTGCTCAAGGGGACTAGGAATCCATTTTCAGCTGGGTTCCTAGTCCTAGTCGAAGTGGCAGCCTGACTAGGATCCTAGTCCTAGTCGAAGTGGGACTAGGACTAGGAATCCGGATGACCAGTAAATATCACTGAGGCGGGGTATTCTATAGTTGTACCCTAAAACATAACTAGTACAACTATAAGCATGGTGTCATCATTCCATCTCTGAAAACCTTAATGAGGACTGGTTGTGCCAGTTATGTTTTACTATCTGTTTTATACAGCATGGGATCTCTGGACCTCTGACAAGGGACTCTGTCCTTTTACTGTATACTTCCAATGTTTCTTGATAATTAAAGCAGCAGCATTGTGGTATATGCAGCTTGTTAGAATGGGTCAGTGGTCAAGTGCTATACTCTGCTACAAGGGCAGGTCCTCGTAAAATTTGGACTGATTGTGGTGAATGTGGTGAACTGATGAAGGGAAAGGTGTACCAGGGTTCACTTAATTACTGTACTTCACCCATTGTGATTCTGATCTACCAGTAGGACTCAAGAAAAATTCACCAAGACCTGAAGACAAGCAAGATAAAAAGGCTTCCTAAAAATATAGGAATTCTTGGTGATGTATTCAGTTAACATTTAGCACCAAATGTGGCACCATTTTGCATCTAGCCCACCTTATATGAGCAAAAATTTTCCAAAGGGGAGGGGGAACCCCCTCCCCTTAGACCCCTCCCCCAGGACGGCGATCAGTCACATCGGCCAGGTCAGAGGAAAGCACCCGGACAAAATTTGGACCTGCGGAGAACACTGATTATCAGGAAGCAGATTACTAATTGGGGGAAATCTTGGTGCTCTTGCCCCCCCTGACAAAAAACCTGGCTACGCCACTGCCCCTAGACCCATCCCCCTGGTGGGAGTGAAAAGGGCAAAGTTTGCCCGGATTTCAACTCTCCTAGGAACGTCACTGAGGAATCCTCTTAGATATTGTCATTAACTGCACCCACCCCCCCCCCCCGAGTCCTTGAGATTTTGCCCAGGCTACGGCCCTATCAATTCTTGTCTAACAAATTACGTTTTCAGATATTTTCGTTACTTTAAGGCAGGCTTTATCCCATGTTTGAAAATGATACTTTTCATATAATGCATTCTGTAAATTAGTAATAGTATGATGTGAAGTGGCAAAAATTTCAATTGAACTAGTAAATACGAATTGTCCAGGGCCCTGCATACACTCCTACTCTCCTAAATCCCCGCCCACTCAAAGTGCGCCCCTGATTGCAACTAAGATTAATCATACAATTAAACATCTTTAAGTCATTTCAAGCTCCTCTCCCATGGGTAAGACACCCTAGAGTAAATATAAGTGTTGCAAGACATGACGACGCAGAGGTATGCATAGGCGGAAATCCCGGGGGTAGGGGATATATCCCCCACTTTTTGACGAAGCGGGATAGCCTACACAAACATCTCCCCAGATTTTCATAAATATTACAAAATAATATGCTTTGCACTATATTTTCTGGTTATCAAATTGACAACTTTTGAACAGTATGAAATAAAGAAACCATTATTTAACTTAAATGACTTAAAAATGCCTTTTTGATGCACTTCGGGGGCATTCATGTTGCATTATTTTCTTATTGTTACCACCAATATATATATATATATATATATATATATAAACATGTAAATACAGAAACAGACGAATAACACGGTACGAGGACTGTTACGAAACTTCATAATGCAGAAAGTTCAATAACAAAAAACTAGAAGTTCCTGTAGATCTACCCAATTTCCCATGCAGAAGACCGGTCTTCTGCATGGGAAATTGGGTAGATCTACTGGAACTTCTGGGTGTTTGTTATATATATATATATATATACATACATATACATACATATATATATATATATATATATATATATATATATATATATATATATATATATATATATATATAACCCTAATGGTCACTTTGGGCGACACGGTAAAAAATGGTCACTTTTGGCGACAACCAGTTAATTAAATATATTTGCATATTCATGCAGGTAAAAATTAGACAAAAAATACCTTAATGATCTTCAGGAACGCCCTCAAGTTGAATATATGTCCAATTACATGTGTGACGTACGCACAACGTTTTATTAAATAAGACAGAAATAAATTGGTATTGCGCAACAAGGGTGTGTACACCTAACATACCAATTTTTTACATGCATGATATACACCCCCAATTTTAATAGTAAATTAATACATAATGGGATTCTAGTGCAACTTACCTATAGTAACCCCAAACAGAGGGCGCTAGGATACTTTTATATATTTCAAAACTTTTGAAATAACATGCAGGGAATGGTTGTTATAACGTTGTAAACATTTAGGCGACACGTATATGTACCCCTAATGTCAATGTTGCCTAAAAGTACCATTTTTTCACCCGATATGTCGCCTAAAGTGACCATTTAGGGAAATATATATATATATATATATATATATATATATATATATATGACATACATGATCTTAATGTCACACATATAGATCAGTGACTATAACATGTCAGCTTGGGCGATATTATTCATCCAAACACGTGTATCTCCTAATATCACCGATCCTCTCGAACCACAAGCGGTATCGTATTTGTCGGGAAAAGCCCATGACGGTTTTGGCTGGAAAGACTAGCTGAAATTACCAACTGCTGGATAGCATTCGTAAAGCACATGATGAAGTACAACATTCTGCACTGTCTTTAAAACGGTATTTTCCTGCGCGCTACGCACGCACCCATCATAGGTAGTTGTGTCATTGCCAACTCCTTTTAGATGGCTTGAGTAGTAATATTTTTTCAATGCAACTCTAATACCAGCATTCAGCTCTCCCACCCAAAATCCCAGTGCGCCATCAAAATCATCAAATTTACAACTGCAATTAAAAAGTATGACCATGGAGTTACCACCTCGGGTAACTCCATGTCATGAGGGCATTAGAGTTTTGTATAGTGTAAAATGGAACGTAAATTGTAAAGAAACGGGAAAACATTGTTCATCATTGTGTTTTCCGTTTCAGTTATTCTCCATTTCGCCTCAGAAGTGTACAAGAGACTAACAAAATATTAATACGTTAACGGTTAACACATAATTGTATGGCGTCACGCCTGCTTGCTCCAAGTTCACTTGTAGAAAATGTGACAACGTCAGATACTAGCATCTGGAAAATCCAACATACCGAAATCATAGAATGAAGTTTTACCAAAATGCTAAGATTAAGGTTCTCTTCAACCAATCAAGAGTAATATAAAGTTGGGTCTGGAGACTCTGGACTATACTGGTCTTGTCATCTCACCTTAAATGATCCTTATCCTTCATTAACTCAGGCCTTGAATTGTAGTTGTTTTACGACGCTAAGTGACCACAGATGTGGGAGAAGCCTACATGGCTTATGATTTACAACTTTACGTCGGGTGGCTAACCAACTCAACAATTTAGATCAAATTTGGTTTGTTTTGAAAAGTCAGTTTAGATGGGAAAATCGTAGATTGCTCTTGGATGAAAAACCCACCTTATTCTGACCCAGTCAGGGGTCGAACCGCAGAACCTCCCGGTTGCCAAGCTTCAAGCTTTATTGGCAACAAGGCTTGCATTTAACGCTTACCGGTACCCAAGTTACTGGTGGTAAGCGAATTTTTCTTGGAACTTCTAAATGCGGCTATATCCGGGGATAAGAGAAACACACCTGGTTTGACACATAGTATTACCCTTCAAATTTTTTTCCAAATAATTTATATACTGATTAAAAAGAAATAATATTAAAAATGAGAAGACTGAATTTTATTTAGTTTGCCGCGATCGTCTAATAATCTCGATGTGGGACGTAGGTCGTTACATCATGAATTACGCGTGTTACAGGCTGTGGGAAAGTGACTTTAAAAATGGGTAAGAAAAGAAGGGGTAGTGGGTAAGTGGCTGGGTAAATGCAAGGGTTGATTGCGCAGTGTGTTAGCATGGTAACGCTGTAGGGTTCCTATCGTAACGTACAGCCTTTCGTTAACTTCATTTTTTAATTTTCTCACAATGTTACATAACGATATGTAAGGAAGTTTCTTTTAATATCGTGTTGTTTCATGTGTCGTATTAAAGAAAGGGATGCCAAATTAGGTTTCTGAAATGGTAAGATGGGTCTCATGTGGAGTCTACAGCCAATGATCTTTGTAAAACGTTGGTAGCACTGTAAATTGTCTTGTCGTCAGGTATGAACTCTAATCAGCCTCAAACTCTTCCTTCAGGATCGTTGCCACACAGTACATGAGACCAAAGTATTTGATTACACACCGTCTTACACCCTCTTTACAATGGCAAGGTATAATTACAGATCAACAACCAACCACGGTTAATCATAACAAACATATATATCATTTTCTCACAAGACGAACAGTCATTGCCACTACCAACCCTAAAACGATTAACTTCACTAACCTTTGTTTTTTAGCAAAAGTGAGTTCTCTTTTGTCTTTCTGCTTTTGTGAACAAATTTCAGACTTAGCACCCACCCTTGTCTGCATAGCAGGCTGAAAGGCATATACCTTAATTAGTCTCATCCCTACATTAAGAAAGCTTTAACGGGAGGTGTGGGGGGGGGGGGGGAGTCGAAACCGAGTTAGCTCCGCGGGATACACCTAACTTCGAATCGCTGCCCTTAGTGAGATTTATTTGTACCATGTTCTATATACCATGTTACTAAAGAGGGAGTAAATCCTCCGAACGTACTCTTTATAGAGCTTACCTACAAGGCCGAGAAGAGGTCAGATTGCACATACCTCCTTAACTTCATACAGAGGGCAAATTGTTTTCGGACAGAAGGTACAGCCAGCTGCGCTGTGCTTACTTTTAAAACCTTACAGTAGGGCAGGCGCTAGTCTTGTTCAAGACTCTTATCCACCACCTTTCAGTTGTCAGGTTGTGAAGCATACGTAACAGTGCGCCCTCTAAACCTACTCTTGAACTCTTCATATCTAGTTCTGAAGAGTTCAACCACTGGTCTGGAGAGTCAATAGCAGATTAGAGGGCGCACTGGTACGTATGCTTCACAGCCGATATATGGTGGACGGAAATGAACGAGAGTCTTGAACAAGACTAGGCAGGCGCACACACTGAACCCACTGCGAACCAATGCGACTCACAGATCAGTTGTGGCAGATAAGTTGGAGTGAATCTCGGTCACCTCATCGGGTCGGCTTCGGTCAGATGATAGGTTATAGCCGCATATAATAGCCCAACACTGATCTGATTCATCAGTCAAATAGGGACGCCATTTTGACTTTCAAAACGGATTTCACGATGCTTCCTTATTATCTATTCCTAAAAACTGGATCACAGTCGGATTGTTGAAAGTCACAAACTGTCACGAACCGTCACAAACGGTCAAAAACGGTCCGACTCCACGACGAATATAGGGCATACTTTTGATATGTCGATTTGATTGGGTAACTGCGTGCAAGATCCACTTACCTATTGCGTGAAGATTTGTTTGCTCCCTCTACTTGACCTGACTCTAATTAGAGTGATTAGTAATTTTTCGAACCTTGCAATCATTGTTTCGTAATTTAGCCGGAGTATTATTGCAACTTAAATTTTCTACAGATGTACAACGGTAGAATTCTCACGGAGGTTTTGGTCTTAACTGCAAAAGGGTAAACCGCTGATATTATGAACTCTGTGGAATTTTCCTCTTTAATCATGGTGGCGGTTATAATTTATAGTTAAGTACGGAAAACAGCCGCCCTTTCTTGTGCAATCTATTCACGTAAAGTTTTTCTGGAAATTATGACGATGGGAGGGATGCACGTTTTCGTAAACATCAATGTGAATGTTCAGTGACACCTCACCCTACTCCTCCCAGGGCTCTAACCGAGTCCACTTAATCCAATTTCGGGCCAATTCCATTCCAGTGGACACCATTCAGAGCCAATTTCTTCGAGTCCACTACCCTCCGATTGCCAATTCCGATTCAAGGTTTACCAATTCCGGGCCAATTCCTAGTCCCCTACCCTCCGATTCCGAGCCAATTCCGATTCAAGGTGTTCCAATTCCGGGTCAATCCCGAGTCCGGCCATTTGAGAATGTAGCGCCTCATACAAATGCTTTAGTTTGATACTCTGCCTGCCCTTGTAATTTAGTTGAATGTATGTGACCATTCACTTGTTAAATTGTGCTCCAGTGTTGCCCAGGTAACATAAATGAAACTTTCATTTTTGTGGACTCGACTAGAATCGGCTCCGAGTCTGAGTCCAGCTGAGTACATCTCCGGACCAATGCCGATTGCGTGACCTCCCATTCCGGGCCAATTTTGAGTCCGACGAAAAACGGACTCTAGTCTGGAATTGTGTCCGAGTCCGGAGTCGGATGTTACAGCCCTGACTCCTCCCACCCTAAACAAGTCACCAGCCTTAGTCCTCTCATTCTGCGTACCAAAGACAAGTAGGATATCTGTTTTTTATCTTCCGGGTTCACGCACACCCCATTCTTGTCTACTCAATCCACTTCACTCTTAGAAAATTGTACACAGTGTATGATGATATGAATATGCTGCAAAAATCAATGTACTTTGGTTGAATAGACATGCAGTAAAATATAAAAATAAATATTTACTTAAATACAAACTTAAAAATATTTAGTGGTGTACAGTAGTTTTGCAAACATAATATTCAGGCCCCTCTGGCAGTCAAACTTAATCGAAATGTTTACTTTCTACAAACTTTATATAGTCAGATTTGACAGAGGAATTTATAGTGATTATCAATAAAACTTGATTGCTACCATGAAGTTATGTTGTATCTCAATACATGTGTGATTTCAACCGTTTTCAGGATTTGAGCTGTGGAATGTAAGGGGCCTTGTTTCTGACTTTATAGTGAAGTTTGTTTGTTTGTTTTTTATGTACGTGTGCTTGCAATGTAGTGTAGAACTAAAGAATTAACTTATTCTATTAAGCTATGCGTCGGTACCGTACTCAAGTTAAAGGAACACTACGACTTCAATACAGGATGCTTTCACACATATTTCTAGACTTACATGCCTGTGAATGTTTTTATGAGCTTAAGTCCATGTATATTTTCTATCCTAATGTCCGTTTATGTCATGTTTTTTCTGTTTTTATTTTTATTTATCTCTGTTTTATCTTGCTTTGAGCCTATTCTTAATTCTTAAGTGTCTTATGTTTTATTTATCCTTTTTGTAGATGCCTGTTGATGTTTTATGAGTCTTAGTCCGCATGTGTATTCTGTTTAATGTCCACTTAAGTCATGTTTTAGGCTTTTATGTGATCTTTATCTCCGTTTTCATTTTGGTTTGGGTCAATGCTCAGTTTTTAAGTCTTTTGTGTTTTGTTCACCCTTCTTCTTTGCCAAATCTTACTTTTTTGTTGTATTTAATTGTTTGCTTCTTTTAGAGGGCCTCGGGGGGAGATTAGCTTCTTCAGCTAATCCAGTTTACCCTTTTGAATGTTTAAATAAATAAATAAAAAATAATACTCGAAAAAAGGAAATAAAAGAATGATGAAAAAACGAGTTTTCATGGACAGACGTGGAGCTTTTTTGAATGGCCGAACAAAACACGATGTATTTATCCTAGCGTCATGTAGGTAGATCCATGAAATCCCACAGTAAGGAGGTTCCTAAAGAGGGTTAACATAAGGGAATAAAGCTGACCTCAGTCCACCTTCACTGGTGCTAAGGTCACAAAGTCATCCAAACGACCTACACTCTTGGACAAAACTGTTGGAACACCTCCCACCGTTGTACCATATACAGTATGATGTCGTGCACGATTTACGAAACCCCCATCCCCCAGTACAATATTGTGTCCAAACGAAAGCAATGCATCCCGAATTGACATTATTATCTCCAACATTGTATGGGGGAACGGGGTGCAGGTGTTCCAACGAGTTTTGTCCAAGATTGTAGATTGAAGTAAAACAGCACTCTAAAATATGGCTTTGACACTACAGACCCAGGCGCGGATCCAGGATTTTGAGAAAAGGGGGCGCACACACCGTCGGCCGAAGGCCGACGAGCGAGCGAAGCCACGGTGGGGGGTTTGGGGGTCCTCCCCCAAGAAAATTTGAATTCATCTGGGAAGCATATTTTCCATATCTATGAGGCCAAAAAAAAAAAATCGTTGGTCATCGAAAAAGGGGGCGTGCGCCGGGTGCGCCCCACCTGGATCCGCGCTCGAGACCATCATCGTCATCTATGATGCATGGCCAGGCACTAGTATGGTGGGTGGAATGAGGCGCAAATCAGGGTTAATGCAGGGCAACCCTTCCCAAAACCTTAAGCCATCTCTGGATAATAAGGTCCAGTTTATATTAACAGATGAGTCAACAATATACGTAGAGGAATTTCTGAAATCAGTACAAACATATTCTGTGGACAATAACAAGAAAAGGCTGAAAGCTTGGGAAAAAGTGGTTTAAGGACAATTAAATACAGTAAACCTAAGTGGAATTAGCATAGGCTTTTCTCTGTATATGATATTTAATGAGCCATTCATGAAAAAAGGATTCACTCATCTCAAACTGGAGTGATTGCACATTCACTGTAATGAGGGCACCCCTACCCCACACCTAGATCCACCTCTTGATGGTAAGGTACAGTTTATATTAACAGATGACGTATAGGAACTTCTGAAATCAGTACAAGCATGGCATATTCTGTGGATAATAACAAAAAGAGGGAACAAGGCTGAGAGCCTGGGAAAAAACGGTTCAAGGACAATTAAATACACTAACCCTAAGTGGAATTAACATACGCTATCCTCTATATGTGCTATTATTTAATGCAGGCTGTGGGTCCTTTTAAGTATACGACGAACTCGTCTGCACTCTTGAATTGATAAAGTTGTATCAGATAACATACTTGGTTTGTAATGAATATTTATGTATTAAAACATCAAATGGATACTCGTAAGGAAGAAAGAGACAAAGTGTAAAATTAAACTGACGGTAATTTCAATCTAAAGTTGACATGAGTACTTCATGACCTTTAACCCTGACATGTATGTCATCCTACTTTTAAATTGGGCCCTACATCATATTCACAATGTTGTGACGTCATAATAAGAAACTGTTCATATTCATTGAAATAGCTAAACAGTGAGTCGTTGAAGAACACTAATGAAACAGCATCGGTACAGTTTTTGAGTAATTACATCCAAGATTTACTTCAAGTCCACCTAATCATGCTATGGAATAAATATCTTGGAAACTGCAATTTTACTGTTTACTGCACAATTCCTGTTTGTACTGTCGTGGGGCTCATTGTATTGGGACTTCTTGTGTCCCTTCGATGTCCCCTTTGTGGAGTAATTTCAGGTTTTCACCTGCAGTGAGAGAGAGCTAGCAGGACTTTTCTTCCAAAGCCAACATCAATCACTGATGCCTTTACACGATGTAAATTGTTAATATTTTTAATAATATTGTTTATTCCTACTAAACAACAAATACGAGAGTAAATTGGAACAAATGTATGGTTTAATTAGCACGATGTATTAACAAGGAAATGTGAATAACTAAAGACTTACTTTGTCTAGTATAGTGAATGACCCACTTGGAAAGTTCCGTCAGCAGAATGGCAAAAATGTTTTCACATAGCCAAGTTGAGAATCATGGAGCTATCAGAAGAATGGCAACTTGAGTTATGGATATACACATGACTGGCTTGTATATATTTACTCTAATAAACATCTTCCCTGGTTCAATGTTGGTGCATTGACTTGCTCAGGTAAACAAGTAACAAGAAAAATAAAACACTTTACGGTTGTTGGACCTAGTGCTCTTGCAATAAAAGTTTGTTCACTCAGTTGAAGTATGTGTTTACCCTAAATGAATGAAAAATACGATTACATACGTGGAGGGTGGTTAAAACTTAGAGAAAACAAACATGTTTTTGTTTGATAGTAAAGCCCTTGATTTTCAAATGTGAAAAAAGTTTTCCGACTTTATGTTCCAGTCAAAAATGTATAACGTCTGTAACAATCCTTTAGTATGGCCGGCAGAGCGGGTCGTACATACCCCGTGGAGCCGACTCTGTTTGCCCAGCCCCTTCCTAAGGCTTCCCAAACAAACAAGCCACACAGCCTGCTACGTGGACGAGCCGTAGAATTATTTCTATTGTATTCTTTGCAAATACGTCTTCATACGCCACATCTCCAGTCAGGGGCGTCAATCCGTATTCAAATGTGGGGGGACGGGGGACATACATGACTTAGCACAAACCAATGCCTTTGGTTTTGAAGAGGGGGTGTCTTCCTATAGACCCTTTCCTCCCCCCCCCATGATGACTGACGCCCTATTCTAATAAGAATTATCATTTCAAAGTTAACATGACCATCATAGATGATCTGCCAGGTGAAATACACGGAGTCCACGGAATTACTTCAAGATGCTGTTTTCACCATGTCCCAAAATAGCTGAAACAGCGTGGATCATTGTCGAAGATCATGGACCCGACCAGGCCCGTTGCTAGGGTGACATGTTTGGGGGTGTGACGGTCCCAAATTCCGACTGGCTGGATGTTTTTCCAACTGAGTGGAAGCGTGTGAACTGCACTTTGTTTATGCGCTCTGCGTTTTTTTGTATACAGCAGTGGGGATCCTTCCCTTGTCACTACATAAATGTGTCGTCCTGGGGGAGAGGTCTAAGGGGAGGGGGCGTCCCCCTCCCCTTTGAAAAATTTATGTTAATTTAAGGCTGCTTAGGTGCAAAACGGTGCTATCTTTGGGGGTTTTTTTTGAGCTGATCGTATATGGCTGGAAAATGTCCATAATTAACTGCAGTGGCGGCGCGTAAGTTGCACATTTTTTATGCACCCTGCGTTTGTATAGAGCAGTGGGGATCCTTCCTTTGTCACTATATAAAGGTGTCATCCTGGGGGAGGGGTCTAAACGAGTCCCCTTTGAGAAATTTTTGTTAATTTAAGGTTGCTTAGATGCAAAATGGTGCTATCTTTGGGATATTTTTGGAGCTGATCGTAGTACAGCAAAGGTGTGAAGGACTAGCAAGGGCGTTTTTAGAATGCTTTTTAGTCGTAGGTGTATTAACAATCACCATCTATACCTATACCCACCATCTTGGTGTCCTTACATGCAATCTGGTGCCAAATATGCTACCTTTTGAAGTAAATTTGTGTTAAGAAAAATTTACGTATTTTTGGAAACTTAAAAAAATCGGAATAAGTGAGGGGGCATGGCCGAATGGCCCTCCCCTTTGCGTACGCCACTGATTGAATGATCCCTTATTGATTCGAGGCCCCTTCAGATGTGTTTGGAGATGTACGTCTGTTTTCGGAGAGTGTTGTGATCAGAATAGTTCCATGTATAATTAGCTTTTCAATGGTCATGAGAAGGAGTGCAAACCGTGACGCATGCGCGCAAAGCGCACCGAAATTTTGTCATTAAATAAGATTTCCCTGACGAAATCTGCATTCAGAATCTGCAAGGAGACACTTAACAATTGCCCAACAGACCTACATGCCACTCAAAAAGCCAGTCAAATAGAGCCACGACACTACTCTTTTACGCAAATATGGGGGGGGGGGACATTTGATATTGTGTCCCCCACCCATCGAAATGTGGGGGGACTTTGCCCCCGGCCCCTAGGATTGACGCCCATGTCTCCAGAGTAGTGGAATAAGTAAAGGGGAAAGACAACCCATTGCATGTCATCGTTATCATAAGAATGGATACGAAAGGTTATTACATTCCACAAAAAGCTAATCGTCATGTTCCTTACATTTTCAAATATCTACATTTCAATACTGATCCATGGTAGAAGACTTTCAACAAGTCTAAGTGAAATATACTGACATTTTTTGTTAACCTAATGTCTGAGATCTTGCCGTTTTTAAGTTGTATTTTGTTTCACATTCCCTCTCCATACGAAGACACCACTTTTCGTATAGTTCCTGTCATGAGGTATATCCGACTTCCAAAATGCACTCCACAACATAGGCATTTCTAAAAAAAATCTTTATAGAGCGTTGTACAATAGAAATTCATACAAAACAATATACATGAGCCTGGTAAAATGAGTCTCATAAGATGAAGTGAGTCTGTGACGTCATAATCAGACTTGTCACAAATCTGTATGAGAGAATAGTGAGACAGGCAATTTCCCGACAAGCATGATAATGCAGTTTAATGGAGCAAGCGAAGACGCCTAGAATTTTCATCGTCGTTCCTGAATCTGACGAAGATATAAGCTTTGGGCCTTTTAAAATTATGATCAGGAGATTTAGTCAAACAGCGTTTATATAATCATCACTGGCGTCAACAGATGAGGGACGAAGGGGGGGGGGCGTCATTTCACTACTTTTAAAGTACAGATTATCCCCACACTTTTTTCTCCAGAACCAGACGAAAATAGTATATGTCTATTCCATACCCTGCAATATAACTAATCCAATGGAATCACACTTAAAAATGGTACAAACTGCCGTTTAATAGATTAAAATGGTTAGAAATACCTCCTCCGATTATCAACAAATCATCATGTCCCCAAATTTTCCCAGGACCCATACGTGACTCCTGGATCCCCCACTTCTACGGTTTCATGATTCCCTCTTGAAGTAGTTCGGGTCAAGGTCATGTCCGTCACTCTTCTCTGCTGTTGACGCTTTTGATAATCATTTTAGCTTTAGTTCGTAACCTTGAAACATTGTTAAAAGGCTGACTGTAATACAGGTCTTCGCTAATACAGTCACGGTTAATTTTTTTGAAAGTTTGCAAACTTTGAATATCAAATGCAATTAAAACATTGGTTTAGTAGCCGATAGGCCTATTTGGTTTTGAAAAATATGCCTTTAAACGTTTACAGCATAGTAGTATTCGTACAAATAATCAGTAACCGTTCTAGTCTTTACTAGTTCCCCGACATAATTAAAGATCTGTAGCGCTGTAGTACTAGCAATCCTGCAGTTCAACATTTTCTTAATTAAGGACACAGAGGCTCATACTAATGCCACTGATGATCTAAAAGCAAATCTTTAAGGCAGTAGCAAGGCGATACAAAGAAAAAGTGTAAGAGAAAGCCTTGAAAAATCAATTAGCTTCCATTTTCTTTATGCTTTAGTCTTCACTACATCGTTTTTGGGAATCACAAGTGTCCGATGATATCAAGATATTTTATATTGTGCACCAAACGCTGTATTTATGTTTCGGAAAAGACAAAAGCAAACCGCGACAACTGTCTGCATACATTTTAAGCGATCCTTGAAAGTGGTCTGCCAATCAACGAAAATACTCCTTGTTTTGCTGACCCATTTATCAATTAAGAACATGCAACACTGGCAAAAAACCCCGTTTCTTAATTTGCAAACTAAAAAAGGATGAGTTCCTTTCTCTCGGTGATCATTAAGTTAGATAATTTTCGCTTTTGGAGATCCACTGTGTCGGTAAGAAGTTGTCACAGATGCTAGTGTAGAGGTCGGGGCATATTTCCAATCATCTTTGTTTCTCTTTTGGCCAAAAGAGAAAATGGATCCGTTGCTTTCCCCGATTTTAGGAAATCTTAATTTTTGTCCATCGACAACCTGATGAGTAAATTTATCAATCTTTCGTTTGCTTCTCTCTAAAGGATTGTAAGCATCTACAACAGGCTCAGAGATATCTTTAATGTCTGGTAAGAATGTCCTCTTTTTCCTCGCTTTTCGTTCCGCTTCCATTTTCTGTTTCTTCTTATGTACTTTTCTCTTTTCTGATCCCCTGTGATGTTCTGTCATTACATGATTATTTAAGGAATTCATGACTTTATCGTGTTCGTTTCTCCACATGGAATGTCTCTGTCGTGAATTAACGACAAATGACTTTCTCTTGCTCCTAAATAAAGCAGACGATTTTCTTTGTTGAAAGTCAATTCGTGACGTCATTGATTGTAACATTCTTTCCTTGACGACGTTATCATGTAATATGATATAGCCCAATCGACTCTTTCCTGGTAGCTTTGATTTCAGAGTTTTATCTTCCAGCACTCTCTTTGCAAAATCTGCGTATGCAAAATGTAAATTGTGTGCGTTGCCCGTGGCAACCACATGTCCAGAAATCACGTTAGAATTGCAGTCCTCCTTCATAGTGTTCCATGACATAAAAATATATAGTCTTAAGGAATTTAAAACATTAAAACCTTGAGCCCATTTTTTTGCTTAAATGCATGGTAGATAAAAGTTTGATTACCATGGAGACAGTTTTAAAAGTATGCAAATATCCTGTGTTAACGACGAAAGACAGTCTCATAGTGGCGTCGAATTATCCCATGTTTAGAGTTAAATTCTTCAAGGAGCTACCTCTAGAATTATGGAGACTCTGTTTTTACAATGTTTGACACTGACTAGCCGAAATAAGTGTTGCTCCCTTCTTGCCAAACGAGACCTACTGAAACTGTGGATCTTGGAACTTATCATAGAACTCCGAAAAGATGCTCCGCTAACAGTTTACATTCTGGGCAAACGAACAATGTGCCTTTTTCTTTGATATTTAAAGTTAGTTGTAGCAATTGTTTGGTTCAATGTTTGTAGTATTTGGTGGATTGAAAAGAAACTTAAGAATCACAAGGTCTTTTTGATTGAAAACTAGGCTTTGTATTACTTATAATGTTGGTCAACGCCACAGGGGCAACGGCCGACACAATACAACGCCGAGAGACACATAGGTGTACTGTAATGAATGAGTGAAGAAGTACGGAATATTCATTCTTTAGACTTGATCAAATGTACCAACAACTAAAATGCGTGTATGCTAGGCTAATGCTCAAAGCGGATGAGGCTATGATACACCTTCGGCACAAGCAGATTATTCCCCTCCATATATCATTATTGTAGAAAGTGCCGATGATTAATTAAGACCTGAGCGGGGATTTAGTATCTGACACTAGCAACTTCCTGATCTGAGCAAATATTTCTGAATGCAGAGGACGTGATCACGCCTTCAATAACTACATGGTCGTGCTAAGTTGATCGGAGAGATAAGCCTAAGCTACACCCGTATAGACTAACTAGAAATTCTAACAGGGGCAACGGCACTGCAAGGGGATCAACACGGTTTATTCGTTGTACTCAGCAGAAATCGTTTTAACAATCGATTTACCAATGGAAAAATAAAAGAGTCTACTCGGAGGAGGGGCACTATAGTTGTTAGGGTGTCAGGCAGGGAGTTAAACTGTATATGGTCCTGCGAAGCTGAACAAATATCTCTGTGACACAAGCAGAGGCGCCGTCAGGATTCCAGTAGTGCGGAAGGCAAGCAGAAATGAAATGTAAGACAACGCGCGTTGCTCCTGATGTGAAGTGTGTACCTTTGTACAGGAGTTGATTAGGGTCAAATGTACTGATTGGGGAAATGTTTCATGCCCCATTACCTTCTGCCCCATACCCTCCCCTGGGGGACACAAATGAGTTTTATAGGTTGGAGATATAAGTGCAACGTTTGTTTGAATAATTCTAACTAGTGCAAATGTTTACTTTTCAACTTTTCCAGCGCTTACTTTGATTTTGTTGTAAATTTAAACAAGGTATTGATAGCTGCTTCTGTTTTTAATACAGCATCCAGTGTGTGTCTATCCTATGTATATCATATATATATATATATATATATATATATATATATATATATATATATATATATATATATATATATATATATATATATATATATATATATATAACGGAAGTAAGATGGAACCGTCAGAGAAAAAAGACTATAAAAGGTCAAAGAGTAATACGACAGCATATCAAGTGCTTAAACTGAACCAATAATAATGTAGAAAAACAGCTCATATAGGAACGATAAAGATTTGTGAATTTTATTTACCTTTATCTGGACATTATTTTGAAGGCCAAAAAGTATTATGCTTGTAATTCTATGAATAATCTATCATAAAAAAATCAAAGTAACCTATAACACAAGATACATTCCTGTATACTTGTATTCAATAAATAAATGAGTTTGAAACAAAATGTTCGATACAAGCCAATTATCATACGGACTCCCTGACATGCACAAAGACGATCACGTACGATACACAGAAAAATAAAGGAATGTGAAGAAGAAAGAATTCAGAGAAAAGTGTTGTTAACTTTGAAACTACTTGACAACACTTTATACGAATAATTCATTGCATTTCTTGGTTTTTTAGTTCTATTTTAGTACACGTCAGTATTTTAACACAGAATACCTTCTAAAATTTATTTAGCATTTAATTACCAAGCTGCATTGCACAAATCGGTGAATCAGTCACCTATACAGTCCATTATGTTTTTATTGACTGTATTACCTTAAAACTTTGAATGTAATGATTCCTAAAACAATTACTAGTAACTGGTAGATATAAGCTTATGGATGGGAACAAAGGTAGTTTAAATTTACTCAGGTATCATTTCTTATTTAGAAGGTGGACTGCCATCTTCCATAAATACACTTACAGTGAATGCTGTAACTTTCAATTTGCAATTGGTTACAAGCCATTGCTTAGAATAACGATATAGCAAATTTAAATTATACCTTCCACTGAACGCAATCGATAAATGTGCAGATAATTGCGATGTAGATAAGGGTGCACATCACCACCATTAGACAAACAGCCCTCTCGAGAAAAGTAGTACCAAAGTACATCGTCAATGTTAGGTCCTTTTTTATTTGTGAATTGACATGTTAAGATGATCAGTTGATTCCGATTCTTCCTGGATATAAAAGACTGCATGTTAATGTGTGGGTGGTGCAAAATTTGGTTCTATTGAAAGTGATTTAGGTCGTTTTAAAAATTGTCAGAAGAAAGTGGTGATTTCCTTTATCTTGCGGATTAATATGAGTGGGTGTATAGTGTATACCCTCTAAACTTTGTCCTCTTACAGTTCGAAATCTAAACGGTCATGCTATGGTAAATTTGTCATTAGTGCCATAATAGGCCAACTCGTCAGCTTGCATTTGAGGACTGGCTTGTCTGGACTGTGAACTTTGATAAGGCTGTAGGGGATGTGTAACCGAGACAAATTATTGTGTTATTCAATTCAGAAGCTAATGGTGGTGTGGCCCCATAATTGGTACACAGCAGAGTGACATAACTGAGAGGTAACACATTCAGTTTCTCACATAACATGTGATATAGAGAAGATTGTTTGGGAAGGGGTAGTAAGGAGGTGCTATGGCAGTTTATATGACATTGGGGAGAGGGCTATAAGAACAACCGGGAGAGAAACGTACCATTTAATAAACATAATATTTAGAAAAAAACACTGCTCTACTTCAGAATGTTATTATATTTAATCCTGTCACATTCCTAAAATTTAGCAGAAGCCAGCAAAGGGAAGACATGTGACTAGGAGGGGGAAGATGTTGGCTGCGAAATATTTCTTAATTGGCAAAAGTCTCACTACATGAACTTTGCCTAAGGATAGGGAATATTGTTGACCTGAAATTAAATTTGATTTGCGCTACGAGCTGCTGTGGGGTTGGGACCGTTACAGTGGTTACACCCACATCCTCGCATCATGCGCCTATGGAATCCAATAAGCCAGTTGGGTAATTTAGTACTTCCGGTGGGGTCAGAAGGTAAGCTGTACCGTGACAACCTTTTCGCCTGTGTGAATGGTTCACTTCACCTTTGACCCATCCCATAAAGCGTTGTGTGAAAATAATTTCCCAACTCGTCTATTATTTTACTGTACATACTACGTCTTAGACGAAATGATTGCAAAATTTTAAGTAAACATGACTGCCCAACTTAATTCCTAAGTATGGATTTGCCAAATCATCGAAAAGCTATAGCCCTAAAACATTCATTATTTTCCTTTGAATGGTGAACCTGTATATTTAGAAACAGTGTGCATACTTAAGTTACATTTTGGAATCCATTAGACTGTGAAGAAGCACTGCATATCAAGCAATGCTGTAACCTTTGCTGTGATATCTAACTGAGGACAGCGTAGTTCCCAGTTTTCGTCAAGGAGCTCATCTGGACAAATTGTATGGTGTATATGGGTGTACACAGTCATCCCCCTTTCCCATACAATCTATGTACTATGTACGTTTGTGGTCTTCTCCATAGACGGACACTTTCCGGTCTTAGTACAGGCTTCCGCTTACTCAACGTAAAATATGATTAGCTACTTATATCATTCAAAAAACTTAATTTCTAGCGCATGACATAATTTGAAGCTACCCCCATACACACACACCCATTTGGAAAGAATAAATATTCATACCCTATGTATAGGGATTAAGAATGGGGCAACATAGTTATGGTATTGCTTCCATTATATGTCCCACCGTCCCAGTACTGAGGTCAAACATATTTCGACAACATACTGGTAAAAAATATGTTCTCCCTGTGTCACATGTACATGGGTCAACTAAGAGCCGATGGATTAAGTAAACCTTGCAAGCGGTGTGTGCAAACTTTCTCCTGAAATACATTCAACATGGTTCAACGCTCACTTGCAGGCTAAACAACGTGATAAGTGGGCGACTGCTTTCATTACTACAGCATCCACACATTTTTCCCATTTTCTGTTTTAACTTAATTTTCGTTAGAGCTGTTAGGGCCTAGCCTTAAGAAGTGTCTTGTGGGCCACCGTGTGCACATAAATGGCCAGCGAAAGTCACACGACCAAAAATTAAAATAAAAGCTACCTACTTGATAAACTTCTGGTTACAACAATTATTGCAAAGTAAAAATTCCTTTGATAGTGGCCTATACTGTCCAAAACACTTGAGAACCACTGTGTTATAACATAACCTATACGTTAATATGGTCAAAGACTAACGTTTATACATGTATTACGTGACATCTTTACTTGCAGCATTCAGTACTCCTGCCTTCCACCATCTGGCGTACTTCTTGGCTGTTATTAAGCTAGTGGTAAGGCCTGCAATTTCTGTGTCCTTCTGTTTCAACTCCGGTTTAAGGAGATGCTGCAGTTTAATAAACCTTTCGTCCTTTAGAGGATCAGTTTCTGATTTAGACTTGGTTAAATCGTTTCTCCTACGAGACCGCCGCTTCCGTCTCCGCCTCGGTTGCGAAGGTGGTTGAGATTTCGTTCCATCTAGTTCAATCTTTGGCAAAACTTCTGAGATTAAGATCGGATCTGGACCAGAAAGAATTGGTTGTTCTTGTTTCATAATATCATCAACTATTTCTTCCCTTTCATCCGCTTCCTTCAAAATAGATGATACCACACTTCCCCTTCTAAGAAGAGGAGGTAACTTTTGCTGTTCCGCTATCCTCCTCTGTCTCTCTCGTGCCTTCTGTTCTTTAATCCGATTCTGCTCATCCGTGTCTGTTTCATTAATTGTGGCAAGGGCAGCCTTCTCTTGTTTTTGTTTCTCTTTAATTTTCATGACTAAACTACTAAAACTGAGTGTTTCTTCTTTTCCCAAGGCAGCTGAAACTTTTTTCTTAAACGCAGATGAATTTCCTGCTTCCCCTTCTTCTTTGTCTATGCCCTCTCCTTGCTCAGCCATTTTTCCAAATGTTACGCTAGCCATTCCTATTGCACGAGCTAGTTTTCGAAAAGTAATTGATTTAGTTTCTTTTGGTGGCGGAGGCGTCTCCACAGGCTCGTAAATATCATCTGCACTAATCAACATACTCTTACGAGGTGCCAAGACTGGTCGCATTGGTATCTTAGACGACGTTTTCCCTTCTTTCCCCCTCTTTTCGTTCTCAAGTTCTTTCTCCTCTCGTTCGATTTTTTCTCTTACCCGTTTAGCCTCCTCCTCGGCCGCTCTCTGACGATTCTCCTTTCTCAGCTTTGCTTGGTTGTTAGATTTTGATGCAGTTCTCTCGTGCTCACGAATCCATGTTCCTTGTTTCTTTTCGAGCCCGGCAACGAAGGACTTTCTTTGCAGAGACATATAAACTTCCGTCTTTCGACGCATACTGTCGAGGTTGGACAAAGTCATGTCCAACTTTCTGTCCTCACCCTTGTTGCCTGCGTGGCCGATATCGCTATGAAGAGCAGCTTTCATCATGGTAAATGTTTATAACTGGCTTACTAGAAATCCAGTGAAGAATATCTACCAAACGTTATATGTTACATTCTGTTTTAATTTAGGGTTATACATCCAGTTTCATTTGGTACATAGGTACAGGCTAGAGCAGTGTGCACAAAAACATTGTACAGTCACCAGTTGTGTCATTCTTACGCCCTTAGCAGGATCAACCTGTTTAATGGCCTCCTTACCGCGATTTGAAATAATCTTTGCAGTACTCCGGGGAAAACTTTAAACATTTCACACGAAAATATCTATACTTCGGTGAACAAAATATGTAGATAAGGAGTTCCTTTTAATAACACAACTATTACAATACAAACATCAGGCGTACGTGGATCTATATATCGGTCGAACTGTTCCCATTTTTAGATTCACGTACATATATGTTATGCTGTAATACCCCAAAAATCACATTCTTCTGTGCACTTTCAAAGAGAAATATTTTATTCCATGTAATCTTGACACAAACAAGTTTCTCACTGGCTTTGCTTTTTCCTCGTTATCTTTGAGCAGTTTTGTTCATATGAAAGAGTACTTACTTTCCATTAAAAGCTCTGTCAAGTTTCAAAGGAAATAGAAAATGCAACTTATTGTCCTCTGGATTCCAGCAAAATTAATCTAAAATGGTGAGAAAGTCATCTCCAAAGCCAATTTTTTCCCTAAAAGTAATAGAGAATAATTCACAACTGCAAGGACCAGTGTCTTCTCCGTGAGTGCCTTTGCCAACCCAGTATATTATAAAGAAACAACTTTCGATTTTTGATCGATCGTGGGCCAAACATGGAATGCCTTTCTTTGATGTTCATAAAAGCCCTTTGCTAACCCATGAAGGCACTACTTAGATACAGTTATATGAGGGGTAAAACCACTCATAACAAGGCACGGTAACTACAATCAATACGACCTTTTAAAACAACGACTGAAAGTTAGGTGAGTTTCTTTTGATGATGTTAGCAGCAGAATAGAGACCACCTCTAAACAACTTGAAAACACAGAAGCCGACGGTTGACCATATCTTATGGAGTCAGCAACTGACCAGAAGAAGTCGTTGACTGACCAGAGGATGTTAAGAAATACACGAGCATGGGCTTGGGGTTGTTGTCTCTCGGAGTTAAGGAAACCCTATTTTTTCGGGAGGATTTTTTGAAAACGCTGGTAATATTTCCAGGGGCGTATAGCTAGGACAAAATTTTAGGGGGGCCTAGGTCTCAAATAAGGAGTCACGGCATTGATTCCCGTGCTTAATTCTTACAAATTTTACTAGGGACACACACAATTTCTGGGGGCCTAGCAAACATCTGGGCGTCCAGGCCCCCGTAACTACGCGCCTGAGTATTTCTCGTTTGGCACAGGCTCGCTTGGCCCAATAAATGGCTCACCCCCTCAAAAAATAGAAATAAATACTTGTATGCCTACTTGTTAAGACAAATTTTCACTCATACAAAGTGTCTAAAATGAAGATGTTCACCATAATCAGATAATTCGGGTCTAAATCGAATTAACGAAAAAACATCCCAGACGTGACAGGAAATCGGACTCATAGACTTGGGACACTGACAAATTTGTCAATATATATTCCCGACTCTATACCATACAAGGGGCGAGAGAATGGCAAAAAGGTGCTCATACTCGGGCTAATAAGACAAGATGCCGTCCCCATCTCCCTTTAAAACCTTCTCCGGATGAAAAAGATGTAGTGGTAGCTGTAAGCTTATTCAGATCCATGTTGTAAGTACTGTAGTTGGAAAAACGGTTTCACAACAAACATCTTAAAATATATTTATGTGAAACTCAACCGTGTCTGCTTGGTTGTGTCAGTAAATGAGCTTACTTTTTTCTTCTAAAACTTCACCCTGGTTGAATGAATAAAATAAGTTTCCATATTTTCAAGCAGAACATATGAAATGAAAAGAATGGCGAATTTGTAGTACCTCTATTTCAATAAAAATGACTTTTATTGGCAGCAGGATAAAAGTGCTGCACACTGTATCACTGCCATGTTTCTGACTATCTCGTGATAACTTAATCATGACTTAACTTGTCGTATCGATTTAAAATCATTCTGTCTATGGAATGTGGAAGGAATTACAAAATAGATTAAAAGATTAAATGGGATTCGCGGGGAGTAAGCAGCATATTAAATGAAAAGAATGGCGAATTTTCAGTACCTCTATTTTAATAAAACGACTTTTATCGGCAGCAGGATAAAATGCTCTACAGTATCACTGTCATGTTTCTGTCCATCTCGTGATAAGTTTATCATGACTTCACTTGTCGTATCGATTAAAATCATCCTTTCTATGGAATGTAGAAGGAATAACAAAATAGATTAAAAGATTAAATGAGATTCGTGGGGAGTAAGCAGCTTGTTTTGCTTTTCATACTCTCTTTCCTGTCGATATCCACAGTCTTAAAGTGAGACAGATACCATTTAAGATGATCTATAGCGCCCTCATTAATAATTTTTTCGTGATAGATGAGATCAATGGCTATTAGCTAATATTTAGTCGTCACTCATAAACCATTATACTATAGCAATGTAATCATGATGCGTATGACTATACAAAGCCTGCTTTAATGGAAGATCATAGCTCCCAATTCTAGTTGACGATGGTTTAGAGGGGCTTCAATTTCAAAACCTGAGGAATTACAAGACTTCCTTCACGCGAAGGGGTTGCATGTACAGTCCCAAAGACAGTAAAATACCCAAATAAATGATAACATTGTGAATAATCTATGACGTTTCGGGTGCTAAATTTTCTTACCTGAGTCCTATCAAGAATGTCTATACGACGCCCTAAAACAGGAAGGGGTGAGGGAAGATGATTTTTAAGTGATTTGATTGGCTGGAGCAGTTTTGAAAAGCTATTGGTTATACCTACATGCCACGTTAGCTTGATTTAGGTCTACCTCAGGATCGCCATTAGAGGGGCCATGGGTGGTGTCACATGTACCCCTCTATCTTGGTAAAATTACAGATAGCTGGAAGGTAGGTGGAATTTCAGAATAACGCACTCCAATTTCTAAGTAAAGCAATTCGTATGTTATTAAAAAAAAACTCGGATTTAAGGGCTGAGCGAAATGAAATTCCGATTGTCGACATCGTAAAAAGTTTGCGTTCTTCTTGCGCAAAGTTGTTTCTTTTTGTTTTCACGTGGCTGCTTTGTGTCAAACATGAAAGTTGTCAAATATGATCTTCTTTAGAAAAGAGTGGTTGGGGCTTACCTGATGCTGATGTACAGTTTGTCTGAAACAGTGAAACGGCCCCTTCTTTACTCAGTTCTAGACTATCGAAAATCAGAGTATACCGGATTTTGAGGATTCATGACATGAGCTGCTGTTGGGGTGAGTGCAGGGTGTCTTTTTGAATGACCAATGAACATCCTGGTATATTGTTTTTAATCACAAACTTTCATTCAAAATATCAAACTTTTAGCTCGCCCTGTGCGCTTCTCCCAGAAGCCTTCAATAAAATAAGTAAAAATCTGTTGCATGACCAGGGGGTAGGGGCAATCGGGCCTATTCCTTACTTTTCACATTTATTGCTAATAAAAATGCTGGCTCATACAGTCTGATAATGACTGTTAGACCATCAGAAACGCAAAATCATATGGGCTTCTTTCTTTCAAATTTCCGGGGGGGGGGGGGGCATTGAACATCCCACCTGCAGATATAAATTATATAAATTATGTGCCGTTATGTTAGGGCTTCTTTTTAACAAATGATCCTTCTTCCTTGAAACCCTGGAAGATGTCGAATATACTTGTGATGGGAGGGGGTTAGGCTAATATTTACAAGAAACCTACAACTTTACTTACAGGGGACTGGGTATGCTCATTTTCGGAGAAGGCTAGCCCTTGTTTTGGAAGTTTTTACTTTCGTTGGGAAGCGATGGGATACGATAAACTATGTCAGTGGCTCACCGAGGGAAAATCCTTCAAATCCAAAATTTTAAGCAAGCTTGGCGCTCTGTAGAGTTCCTTGGTTTTGCCAGGGTTTCGTTCTATTTAGTTGAAAAGTTTACAAATCCCACCATCTTCCCCAGACAGCTTAACCGCCCTTCACAGCTTTCTGGAAAGGTTCTGCATTTCATCCTCAATCGCACGTTGTTCCTTGAATTTGTCATTGAATACCGTACATCAAATGACTAGGGAGAATTTGTCCCTTCTTTGGGAAAACTGGGTGAATACGGTAAAATATGCCCGATAGCAGTCAGCATTATTGGAACTGTTTTTGTTTCTTAATCATTTCAAATCCTGCTACTTATCCCTAAAGCTGTTTTCCCGCATGGGGACGTGTACTACTGCACCTATTTTAGCTGCGTTCGTAATACCACGTTAGAGTATGTACGTGAAAGAGGAGTACATATAGGACATCGACTGAGTAATAAAATTGTTTGCCCCCCTCAGCTCGCCGCTGTCCAATTTCACAAGTCAGACTTTTCAAAAAAAAATACCAAATTAGCATTTAGCTCGGTATTCCAAGTATGTAAATATAGTGCCAAGGATGGATAAGGCAAGGAATGGGTATCGTATAAAACCTTAGTGGTCAATAACTGAAGTTATGATTGACGGGAATATATATATATATATATATATATATATATATATATATATATATATATATATATATATATATTTCATAATACCACCTGTGATTCAGTTGGACTGGTTTATCTTATCAACTGCTTGGATTGTAAGAAACAGTATGTAGGAGAAACAGGAGGGGAACTGAGGATTAGACATCGGGGGCATAGACAAGAAATACGTAAAGCCAATACACCTCTTGGGAAACATTTTCAATCTTGTAAGAACTTTGAGCTCATAGGTATTGAAAAGTTAGTTAATAATAGTAAGAGAGTTCGGGAAGAAGTTGAGCTTAAGTGGATTTATCGCCTTAACACGTTCGCTCCTGTGGGCATGAATGTAAAAGAAGTCAGTCACGACATTTGAGTTATTCTTATCCGTTTTCCACCTGGTTTTACTGTTTGTATGTTTTCTTAGTGTCAGTCTACTTTTGTACGTGAACAAGAAAAGTTTACCTTTTCGAAACGTCGTAGATGCTTGAGTATGCTCACTTGCCTTTTTAACTTTTAACCAGTTTTTCTATCTTATTGCATGGAAGATTTTAATGATCTGTTTCCTAACGTGTTTTAATAAACTTTTATGGATCGTTTTTAATATGTCGAGTGTCTGGTGGCTTCTTATTTTCATCTATATATATATATATGTATATATATATATATATATATAGATACAAATATATATATATATATATATATATATATATATATATATATATATATATATATATATATAGGTCGAAAGTTGTGTTTGGTGTTCGATCATGAAGTTGAAATCAATCCCACGTGCTGGCATAGCCTTTTCACACAAGGGAAAGTACAGAAGAAATAAATTCAGAGAGAAAAATCAAGTCACAACCAAGTCATTTCCTGGTTGTGACTTGATTTTTCTCTCTGAATTTATTTCTTCTGTACTTTCCCTTGTGTGAAAAGGCTATGCCAGCACGTGGGATTGATTTCAACTTCATGATCGAACACCAAACACAACTTTCGACCTACTTATTCCACGTTCGATCTACCTAACTTCGACCTACTATATATATATATATATATATATATATATATATATATATATATATATATATATATATATATATCTTCATAATCGAACACCAAACACAACTTTCGACCTACTTATTCCACGTTCGATCTACCTAACTTCGACCTACTATATATATATATATATATATATATATATATATAAATATATATATAAATATATATGTATATATACGTATATATATATGTATATATATATATATAGAGAGAGAGAGAGAGAGAGAGAGAGAGAGAGAGAGAGAGAGAGAGAGAGAGAGAGAGAGAGAGAGAGAGAGAGAGAGAGAGAGAGAGAGAGAGAGAGAGAGAGAGAGAGAGAGAGAGAGAGAGAGAGAGAGAGAGTTGAGTCGGTAAAGCTGAAAAATCTGGGCGAGGTGAAAAAGCAATGTTGACTCCACCGGAATTCGAACTCGGGACCTCCCGCTTGCTAGTGTATATATAATACACAAAACAAACAATTGGATGCTGGAACCCTGGGTTTCACGCTACGCGAACAAGTTCAACACGATTTATTCCCTTTTCTGCTTGGTACGGTTCGGTGGCTTGTATCCATGGCGACAAGTGTGTATTCTATTACATTGCTCTACTGTAAACGAGCACTTTTTGCTCTGTTGCGGATAATTTTCTGTACTATATATATATATATATATATATATATATATATATATATATAAAGTGCGGCGATTGGAATTCAGGTTTCAAAACCCATGATGCACAGGTAGCTGGACTTTCACCCGCAACCACCAGGCGTTAGCTATACGGTACGTCGTTGATCTACATATAACTGTATTCACTACCATAGGCGTAGGAAGCTGTTCGAGACTGGGGGGTGAAAGTTGTTTCGGATCCCCGTCCTGGGGGGTTGGCCCCCTCCCCTTTGGAAAATTTTGAATATTTGAGGGTCCTTAGATGCAATTTGGTGCAACATTTTGGACAAATTTTAAGGTAAGTTACTGCAAATTTTTGACATTTCTCACAGAGGAAACAAATAAGGGGTTTTCGTCCTTGCATTGAGGGGGGCGAAAGCATTGTTCCGCCCCATCACACTGTTGACTAGGGCTTTGGCCCCCCACCCCTCCCCTACCCCCCCCCCCGCTTCCTACGCCTATGTTCACTTCTACATAGCTGTTATGCTGACGAATAGTACTATAGAAGTACCGTACTATCTCTAATCTTACTAAAATTGAATGAAAGTGTACTGAGAATTCATTTTTGCTTACAGCTTATTCGCCGGCATCTAAGCTCTCTGGCTACATTCATTTCCAGTTGCGATTGTTAGACAGCTCCATACAAAAGCTCGTCTTCTACTCACATACGCACTACGACGGTGGCACAGAGTGTTAGGACCAATCAGGGTTAGAATTAGGGTTAGAGTTAGGGTTTTAGCCAATCAGAGATATATGACATGCATATGCATGTCTCAAAGCGTTCAAATGCTCCCATATGAAAGCGTACAAATTTTCCTAACCTATTGTGCCACCGTCACCCTCTACGCCAAGATGTGGAAAGTGGTGGCGCTGTTCTAGTTACAACTTTCACAAAATTCAGGTGAGACGGTAACCAATGGTAACTACTTCCTTCATGCAGGGTGGCTTATAAATAGAGATCAATCAATACATAACAAGTTGAAGAGGTCGAATTACCCCTGAGGTAAACGGTTTTCTTTGTATGTAACTTTGTTCGATCGATGCTAAAAATGTGGCTAGCTCATCTATCAGCGGAATGTTGAGACGTAAAAAATCACGATGCGTCGGTCCATTGTGGTTTATAGTATTATCTACTGGTACACAGGCTGCACGGATTAAAATCTGTGAAGCAGCCCTTTGTGCTAACACAGATTTTTAATCAGTCTACTTTAAGTATGTTCCGACTTTCCAGCAGGTCCGTAGTTGAAGGGGTGGGGCAAGGACTGCACCCTCCTAGAAAAATTTTCGCCCTCTAGAAAATGTGCACTATTGCCCTAATATATCGTAACACATCCAGCCCAGAAAAAATAATTAACCTCCCTCTGGAAGCTCTCTCCTCCTCCCCGCCCCTTTTTGTACCTTGTCTGGCTACAAGACTGCCTACCATGCCAAGTTAAATAAATGATTCCGTCGACCTCACCCTTCGGAGAAAAAATTAGGTTTGAAACATTTTAAGTTTTCATTGATTTAAAATTTTTATTTTTTTGTCCGTATGGTCATACTCCTGTACATGACAGTAAATAGCTTACAGGAGAAATACGCATTCACAATTTCCTTTCCTCCTACTTTCTCCCTCTCCACCCCTCCCCCTTTTTTGAAATCCTGGCAGAGTCATTGATGATAGACATCATCAGAGTATTTTGGTTTTTTACCAAGTAAATGGCCATACTCTTCCATACAGGTATAGCTATTATGTAGGACCAGCTACCAGACGGGGAATACTTCAGTCAAAATCACAGACTGGTCCTTAATTTCAGTTCCTTTCAAGTTGATACCAGCTATACCCTACTGATTACAAGAGACGCCTTTCCTTCGAATCGGTGGCGGGGTAATAGTTGAATTACCGTAACTTATAAATGTAACTTATAAATGTAAACATTGTCCTTAGGTTTTTATTCTCCACCTTAGTTTACTTGGAATTATCTATCAACTTGTTTTCAAACCGACCCTGAACGTCCAATTCACAATTAAAACAGATTTAAAATAATGACAAAATATGTAAGCTAATCGATAGATTTAATACTGATAATTTTAATACGTAGCAATCGATGTCTCAATTTGTTACATGTCATCACTTGTATTGTAAAGTAAATAGAAATACTTCTAAGCTGTCATTTAAGGCGTTTAGTCGACAATTAGGCATTTTTGCAAGTGTAATTTTGAACTCTTACTTAGGATCAGGGAGTTGCTAAATAGCAACTCCCTGTTAGGATAAAGACGGGATGTACTCGTAATGGCAACAAGAGGTTGAAATGAGGAGCATTGAATAGCAGATTTTAATGTTTACGTCACGCATACAAAAGGAGCATGGGAACCAATAGGAAAACAATACAGGAGTAGCGCCTAGCGCTAAGTTAGCAGGCACTCCACTTACATGGCACCGGTTACTTATACCGGTTCCCATAATGCATTGCAATCATTTAAGTCTGCTATTGTTGGAACGGCTCCCTGAAAATCATGTTTTCCTCCTAACGGTCTTCTAAATGCAAGTTAGAATCGAAAACTTGAGAGTTCAATATAGCCACAGACATCATACACATATAGGCAGAGGATCACTCGACCAAAGGTGTCACCACCGTTCGAAAATGTTTAGACCTATATACCAAAATGGCTGCCGGGTTACTGTCGTTTGCGAAAGATGAGACGTATCTGCAAAATTTCAGACAAAATGCAGTAGAAACTAATATCAAACTGCTTCATACCGATTGCTTATTGTAACCGAAACTTGCATTTTTATCGAAAATTTCCCAAGTTCCTCGCATAATCTGTCAATATACTGAACCACTTGGGCAAGTCCAAACTTTACACTCAAGACCTAGTAGGACGCAGCCATATTGGTGAGCCTAAACGTGGTGGCTACTCTCTACGTATAGGATGATAGTTTTAACGCTCTATCCATATTTATAAGAAGTCCTTGAATGTAACTACCAGACTAAAGACTATCCTTCACATTTAACCGATCGCGAAATACAATATAAAGTAGTAGAATCATATACAGGCCATGTCGTTTGAAGCTTTGATCATTGTAAGACCTTAGCTCCTCCTTACTCAGCCCTACCATCCGTCGCAGGTACAGTAGCTTTCAGTTCCTACTGAGTATTAGCTCCTACAGCTGGCCACACGCTAGTTTTTTTCGTAGGATGGCGATGGAAAAATCGATTTTTCAAAAATTTTTAAATTTGTTTCAAAATCATGGTTAGGGTTAGAATTAAGGTTAGGGTTACGTGGACAAGGGATATTTCACCTGTTCTTTCATAATCCGGCGTCAGAATTACAAAAAAAATTAGTCGAAAAGCTGTTATTTTGGAATTAGGGGTGTGGCCAATTTCCAAGAAGCTGATTCATCCATTAGCATGATTCTTCCATTTCCATCCTACGAAAAAAAAAAAAAAAAACTCGCCGGCCGCACTGTCTCTTCCTAAGTCAATGAGGTGTCTTAGTTACATTGTGAAGCTAGGAACGAAATTGTCTCTCTTCGGCAAGATACCTTGATATAAACTTATTATTTTACAGAGCACTATAGGCCTGCACAATGCGTAATAACTAATGCATCAAATGTCAGTAGCAGTTCATCGAATTCTTAACACAGTATAGTAGGCCTGATTACTGTTACGACATACTTGTAGTAACCACCTGGTAAAATTCTGTAAAATCCCTTTCTTGTGCATTACTGACGTCATAAAAGATAAAATAATAACATTTCTTTCTTTAACGACCTTATCGTAACAAAATGACATCAACAGTCCCACTGTTTCAGATTTGCCGCTTTGTATAGATTTATCGCCACTTCTTCAATTAAATGTAATGTGAATAGACTTATAATAATGGCATTAACTGAACAAAAGACAAAAGCTGTTGAAGATTTGTATCAAAGACTTTCTCGGTACCACCATTGGGGTATAGGAGGGCATGTTACAAGGGGTTTGCCCTAAAACTTTTTTCCCAATTGTCAAACAAACATGACAAATTTTGTCCTCAAAAGTCACGTTTGCCCTTAAATCGACATTTCTTCGCTCACGAGGGCTCTCCCCCTCACAGATTTTCTCCTTAAATGTCATATGGTCACCATTACCTGTACTGGCTTAAAGGGTAAAAGTAGTAATTTCAATTTAAATTTGAATATCTTATACCTTTCCTTTTACTTTTAAGCTTTTACAGTACTTTAGATTTTCTTAGTTTGGGTTTCACTTCTTTATTGTCCTTGCTTTTTTCGTTTTGAGTTTTTATTGTCTTCTCTGTTCAATTTCATTTTCCTTTCTTTGATTAAGTGATGAAGTGATGATTTTTTTTAGTGGAAAGAATTTGGAGCCTACTTTTAGAGTAAGTGCAATGTATAAGTGGAATTCACAAGAATAATACACATGCATGGGCAAGCTTAAACGTATTTTGATCAAATGAAAAATTTTCAATCTTTTAAATGTTTATTTTATGTTTTCTCGTTCACATGCACGGTTGCGAAATATTCTGAAAGATACTTAAGAGAGAGAAAAAAACACAAATTTCATGGTTTCAATTACAGTGTTTCAAAGCCAGTTAATTGTAGAGAATACATATATATATGGCCCGTAATTAAACCTCTGAGTGCGCAGATTTTCATTTCACTCAGCATCGGGTTGGAGAAGAACGCAAATGTCAAAATTCGACGTGCAGTGATATCATCCAATACTGAGTGATGGTCTCAAAAATATTCTCTTGGTTAAAGGGATAGGGCATCACCAAACCAGTGAGTTCTAGCAACTCTCTGCCCAAACATATTTAGGAATATTCCCAGAGTTCTAAATACATTTGATAACTGCACTTTGCTTGACATTCATTCAAACAAAGAATACAGTTTCACTTTGGTTGGTCAACAAGGACTTGTACAGTCTGTTGTGTTCCCATTTAAGCTCTCTCTCTCACACACACACACACACACTCACACACACACTGTGCTTGACAAAATTGCCTCGAGCATTGCCCCTTGTACCAAACATACAGTAAAATTAAAATAAAAGATCTTCGAAAAACTACTTTGTAAAGTAAAATATTTTCAGCTCTTGTTTGGCGTCAACAAAACTATGCCTAGGTACTCTTATTACTGAATTGGAACTTAAAGGGCACTGGAAGTGCCATTACGGCAATATGGGAGGCATTTTTAGCCCACATTTTCTTGGCTGGCTACAGTCCACTCAGTGTCATATTATAGCTCTTGTATTATTTCCCTAAAAGTAAAGCCAAAGCTAAAGTACCCAAATACGGTCAATGCACCGTCCTCCGAAGAATAAACCCTGAACGTTATAATGCACAGTTGGTGATGAAAAACGTAGTAGGCTACCAGCAAACTAATTAATCAGTAAATGTATAGGGGTTTATATACTTTCATTAAACCAGCATGAAGTTCACTAGAATTTACTGTTGCCATGTAGTCTATTTAAACAAATTAATACATTTAAACTACTTATTTCAGAGGTGAAGGCTGCTGCCTCGGTGGTGCCTCTGATGGACCCCACGTCTTCACAAGTTGACGAGGTTGCAAGACTTTACGACTACTGACCACCACGCAGTCGAAGGATGGTTCCCATAATTTAAGGGGAATGGCGGCAAGCGGTTGTTTCCGTAACTTTCCTCGGATCTGGTTTTTATTCCTGGGAGAGTCATTGGGAGGTGCATTTGATCCCGAAGAAGATGAAGATGAACCAGAATTGTTTCTCGAGGATTGCTCCTTAGTCTTAGTCTCTGGGGATGAATGATTCTGCTGAGTTTGTTTAAGAGAGATGGGTGGTAATTTTGAATCAATGGCGTGCTGTTTTGCGTTCATATTTTCTGAAGTTCGAGATGGATTAGAATAAACAGGTTTTCCAACTGGTAAAATATTATTATTTACATCGACCTCTTTCTCAAATGGTTCTTCCTGATGACCCTGGTTTACGTTGGGTAAATTTTCTACCAAACCAGCAAAAGTAATTCCATCAAGATCAGAAAAGGTTTGCCTCTTACTGGCATATGCCCTCCGAGCCGCTGCGATTCGATTCCTCCGCCTCTCAATAAACAAATCCGTTTTGGAACGATGCATCCAACTCGGATTAGCCTCATTTTTGGTCTCCCTAGGGTCGGTTAGGGGTAAAACCCTTAATTCCTTTTTGCTGCGAGGTAGGCCATGGAAAGTCCTCTGTCTTATAACCATGTATTTGTCCAATGGTTCATTCAACGACCGACCACTAGTATGAGAAGAAACGCTCGGGCAAGATTCACTCCTTGACTCCCTTTCAGCAGCTATGATATCCGGTCTTATGAACTTAATTCGCCCCAAATCCAGTGGAATATGTTCCCCTTTCTCTTTTATCCAATCAGTGACGCCAAGTTGTGCGGTTATAAACTGCAATTTGAAGGGATCTATACCACAGTCGCGGTCACTGTGAAGGGAAAAGGCAGGGGTCTTGATAGGTTGCTGCTCGTTATACTGATCATTGGTCCTCTCGCTTTCCCTACCCTTGTCGCGGGGGTGCGTGGGGGAGTCAGTTGATAAAGGTCGGGGAGTTGAATTTCCTACGCACCACTGGGAGTCACCAAGTGCCAGCGTTAGGGCTGGGGGCAAGTCATTTAAGTCTGGAGCAATTACTGTTGAAAGAACTGTGGAACCTTGAGAAAGTTTTTCATTAACCTGAGCGGTTTCAGTTACGTATGTTTTATTTTCCGGCGGTCTCGGGATTTTATCAGCCAGAGGTAGTGGTTCCATAGACTCACAAGGACTTGCTTGTATCCCGACGTCGTGCATATTCGAGGGAATACGCACGTAGAGATCCATTGTTAATTACAGTATAGGCTTGTGATCATGTAAATATTTGATGTGCGTCACAGTCACACAGTAGCTTGTCAATACACATGACATGAATCAAGGCCATGTTTGTGAGATATCATATACTCTTACTATATCAATCGTAGTTTTCTCCCAAGTTGCCTAAATTCTTCGAAGAAACTTTCCTCACGCTTTCTCACTTATACTCGGTTTGGATTTTGTTACATATCAGTAGGTCCTCCACAACAAAAACATGTTGTGCCTGAAGTACTCTGGCCTTGAGAGAGCAAACATTTTCAACTTTGTCAGTCCAATATCTTCGTATATTAACTACAAACCTGGTCCAACAGAACGCACCATATATTTCCAGGAAGGCTGTATGTAAAGGATTCTGAGTCCGATTCGAAGTTTCTGTTCCTAAAGTTATCCATTTTTTATTCTTTCATTTCTGCAAATGTTCGACACTCCAAGGTGATCTCAGAATAACCGAATATAGCCTTCACATTTAGCCTAGCGTATAACGTCGCTACGCAACTACCCTTCGAACTCAGGGTGCACTACGCACCAGCTAGCACGGCGGGAGTTGCCCCTTCGACCTTTCCTGTCATATCGCTTACAAGTCATAAAATATGAAATACCGTAAACTTCCACAGCACTAATATCGAAAGTTTTATTGTCCAGTGCAATAATAAATCCCTGATCGCTGACTTCACCAAGATTGAATTTACAGGTGAATTCGGAAACGTAGTAAGCCGGGATTATTTCACAAGTAAACGATACTGTAGGGGGAGTACTTGCGAAGATAGATCTTTGTTTGCGATGAACACAATAGCCGTAGACGGATCCATTCATGGGCCCTTTTGATGAGCCTTTTCAGGGAGGTTACTAACTACTCTCCGTTGAATGAAATCGATGGGAAAGTTTTGTTGCAAATATTGATCCCCTTAACCAAGTGGCAAATGAAGTTATTCATTGCCGTTCACGTTTCTTTCATGGTAAAGGTCCAGCTGTGTTGGTCGTCATGGAAATTATAAGATGGTTGGGGTGACATAAGGTTAATCGAGATATTGCCGTAGGCCTATAACGATTCAAGCAATAGGCCACTATCTGAATGCATTTTAGTATAACTTCGTTGAACCACGGAGCTGTTACGGCTCCCTGGTTGAACTGAGGAGTGCGCCGGTCAAGTCCCCATGCCTAAGTCCAGATAGCGATAGGTAAAGCAGTGTCCCATCCCTCTCTCACAAAATTTTCTTCAGAATTGTTTAAAGGTAATTTACCACTGTCACGTGACTCAACCGCAAGTGATTACAAAGATGAAAGAAAGTCAGGAGAAGAGAGAGAGAGAACAGTATACTCATAGGTCTAGTAACACACTTTCCCCTCTCTCTTCCCACAGCTTTTAACTTGAAAAATGAAGTTGTTCCATGCTTCGAGTACCCCACATGACTGTGGAACAAATATTTTTTTTTTTTGATGTATCCAGTGGCGTAGCCAGGAATTTTTGTTGGGGGCTCGGGGAGGGGGGACTGGAGATTTTCCCTTTTACTATCTAAGCGGAGCGCCACAATAGGTTGGCGCGGATCGTACCAAGAAAATTGATGTATCCAGTGGCGTAGCCAGGAATTTTTGTTGGGGGCTCGGGGAGGGGGGGGGGGCTGGAGATTTTCCCTTTTACTATCTAAGCGGAGCGCCACAATAGGTTGGCGCGGAGCGTACCAAGAAAATTTGAGATTTTCATACATCCGACATCTCCGGAATGATGGCACTTTGCCAGGCTTGATAGCAGCCATCAAGAAGTGCAATTTTTGTGAACAAACTGTAAGGTTTGATTTTATTTTATTCTCAAACACATTTCTGTAAGGACGGATTAACTCAGCTGGCCGGACTTGGGGTCCTAGGATTGCAAGTTGAATACCGTTTACCATCTAAGCGGAGCGCCACCATATGTTGGCGCGGAGCGTTCCAAGAAAATTTGAGCGGTTTTAATACATCCCAGATCGCCGGAAATGGCACTTGCAAGGCTTGATAGCAGCCCATCAAGATGTGCAATTTTCGCTTTGATTTTATTTTATTCCCAAACACATTGATTTTGTCACTATCTTTCCTATTCTATTCAAAATAATTCAGAGTGGGTGAATTTTTTTGCCCAGATCGCCAGTGGAGGGCTCGTGGGGAGCGCGGCGATTTGGGGGCTCGCGTCCCCAAGTCCCCCGTAGCTACGCCACTGGATCGTATCAAGATGGGGCAATGACATTAAGTTGTCATTTCGCCCCTCACCCCAGGGCCCCCAATGCATGCACCCTACAAAAAGTATAGCTAGCAGACGCTAGAAGCTTCATAACACTGAATTTGACTGCAGGAAATATATCAAAACCATGTTGTTGGGTATTGCTCGAAAGTTTGATGAAGTGAGGTTAATTCTGTAAAGGGGTGGAGATGCTGGACTGACCGGTTTGAATGAGAAATCAATAGCAAGAATTAGAATGGGAGGATGGGGGCAGAAACTTTCGGTAAGTTATTATAATTATTATTAATTATTTATATTATTAATGCAATCAGCCGGCCTTCTTTTCCTACCAGCCTACTTCGAACCTCCGACAGAGGGAAAAGCATCGACAGCTCCTCAGCAATGTGTCTGTCTGTGTGTGTGTGTGTGTGGGGGGGGGGATGACCTTGTCCAGAAATCATTCAAGTGCGAATCACGAGGCCATAGTGTGTGATCCGAGGCTCGCTTGAGGGTCCTGGAAAAGGCCCTGGGAAACTTTGGATTCCAGATGAGGTGTGGTGTAATTTGAGCAATTTCCCAATGTTTTAATCCATTAAATGACTGTATCTACCATTTTAGAGTTTGATTTCCTTGAGACAGCCTTCGTAAGCTGTGAAATTAAACATGTACTTACTATATTCGCTTCCAACGAGAAGTTTCGAACAATATGAAATCCCTCACTTTTTAAAGTGGGGGATATTTCCCTACCCACCGTCCCCACCTGTTAACGCCCATGCTTGGACACACTGAGATATAGGCAGATCTACAAAAATGAGGGTACTGGCAGACACCGATGGTGGGGTTGGGCGGGGCCTTTTGAACCCCACTGGGTCTAAGGGCTCGTGGTGGGTTTCATTTGCAAAGCTGCGATGGAGCTCTAGGCAAATTACGGTAGCTTTTTGATAGTTACAAATGTGTGGACACTACCATTAATTTCACCAGCTAACTTCAAAATGACAAAATAATACACATCAAATCTTTACAAAACTGTCAAGTTTACCATACTTTGAAAACGAATATAGGCTCGAGGAGGAGGGCAGTGGGAAAAGTGGACGAAAGAAACAAAGGTAAATAGGACTAAATCCAAATACGGTTTGTATCTTGAATTAAAACAGGGAGGTGTTAGGAAGGAGATACAACGACCAAATCTGTCAGACAATTTGTACTTGCAAATGATTTATTTCTTGTCAGGCACCGCCATTTGATTGGCAGGTTCCTTTGTTTTTACTTTAAGTCTCTGTTGACTGAACACTTTTAATGATGATCTCCCACTTTCGTTACCACGTAATCCCAAAATCACAAAGGTCATTGTTTATACATGCTGTGAAGTGAGGTTTGTTTCCGCGCTAAAGATCAAACGTTGTTTGTTTGTTCTCTTTTTCTTCTCTTTTTCTTTTCTTGTTATACTCTTTTTTGTATAGTCTCTTTCTGGGCACTAGCTCGTTAAACATTGTTTTTCTAGTGTCCTGTCCGTTTTTGTATTTCTGAATATATTTGTACGGACGAAATAAATAAATGAAAATGAATGAAAATGAATTAGCATTTTCAGAAAAACGACTCGCAACAAACGTTTAAATGAACTTCAGTTGTGTCCCACGATTTTAATACGTCATTTGCTGGAAACATTAATTGTTCAAGCCTATACATTTCTCTCAGCTTTAAGCAAATTTTCCCATTATTAAGGAACAAATTCGAAAAGTAAATTGTAAAGAAATCCTTCGCTGGCTTTCATTGAAATGATGTTTAGAGTGACGAATAACGACGAAAGGTTAAAATTTCACATTTTTACATGACGGCTGGCAAAGAAAAGTTAACGAGTCCAACGTCAGGGGTGTCTCTTTCTCATTTTGACAACGCCTCACTGCCGATCCTAGTTGATCAAGGTATTGAGATAAGAATTTTGAGAAGAAAAGCAGGATTACTGTCGGAAACGAACATTGCTTTAAAGAGTCTATAGAACGTTGGTTCTCCTTCCTAACACCTCACTGATTAAACCAATGTTCAACTAAAAAATCTCACTGTGCCTTTTATTTTGGAGATTTTCTGAAATATTAGACATTCGGTAAAAAAAGAAAAAAAAAACAAGAGGAGGTGATCGGAATGAATCTATCCTTGGAAAGTGCATCTAAATTGATAGCACTGGAACTAAGTTTGGTAATACAAATTTTTGGAACTTGATCATCATGATATTAGAGTAATACAGGGTAAAATATTTATATACCCTTGTCACCATTAATATCTGTTTCAATTGTCCAGGTCCGTAACCGTGCTCGAATTAACTGCGCTGGAGCTGAGGAGGTAGATAAATGTAGCTTAAAAAATAAATGTTAGTGTGATTTGTTACGGATACTTTCTGTACTTTCTGTACATCGACACTACGACTTGCAACACACCCCAAAAAATCTTACGGGCTAACTTCCATCGCATGCGAAAACCTGAAGATACATCTCAAAGCAGTTACGACTCCAAATGGACGGTAGACTTAGCAAGAAGCAGTTGTTTAATACTACATGCTGCCCCCACTTTTGAAGTACATTGCTCCATAGACTGATAGAGCTACTACTATTCAATTACGTACAAGCTTCCTGTTACAGTACAGTTCGACTTCGTAGAAGTTCTTGGCCGTATACAGATAAAACAGTTCAAATTGTTGTTGTGAACATGGCATGAAAGGGATAAAGTAAGAAACTGTAGACCTATCCTATTCTGTGCTTCACTTTAAGGACTCCTTTCAACTCATTAGAAACCCGAACGAGTCATCTCTTTAAACTCAACCTTACCACTTGATCATGAAGACTCATAACCCAGAACTATAGTCTGGAACTTAGTAGGGATTGTTTTGTGCTTACCAGATAAGGGACCAAGCTTCTCGACCCGGACAGGGACCCGAGCCTCCGATAGGGGCGACGGGTCGCGGAAAGATTTGCGAAGTGGGAACGAGTTGCGAATGAGGATAGGGTTCCAAGAAAGCCTTTATACACAATTCGAGAACTGTGCCATTCCATGACAGGGCTTATTTTGCACCGGGTGACAAGTTTAATGCTGATGTGGTGTTTTGCGGAAAACTGGATCGTGTAATTGAACAGCGAAGGCCCTCTTTAGTAGGTACAAGCAGACTCTACAATCACTGAGAGCAAAAAAAAAAAAAAAAAAAATCAACTGTCAGGGCGGCTTACCTGTATCGGGAATAATATACATTCTATCGTGTCCAGCCCGTCTGCTAAATGAAATGATCAACTGCCCGCCTGGAGTCCTCTAACGTCCTGGTATCATAACATAAATGTAGGAGATCAGCTATGCCGATGAGATTCCCGATATTTAGAAAACTTATTGTATGTTACCGATCATGGCTCCTTTTATTTTTTTTTTTGGGGGGGGGGGTCTATTCAGTCGTACAGAATGACAGATGCCCTACCGAAACAACAAAACTCGACAGCACGCTAATTGTACTGCAAATTTTGGGTTTCTTGAGGAATCTGCCCTCCTTGAGACCTCAAAAACGGCAAAACGTCAAGGCGGTTGATTACCGTTGGGCCTACTTAATCTTATCCCGACGAAATCAGAAAACTTCCCCGACGAGGGCCAGTCTCCCCTTACGAGGGGCATGTGCCCCTGTCCCGGCACTACCTGTACCATTCCTGAAACGAAGAAAACCTGTTACTGACGTGGAAAAGTTCTTTTCTTCAACTAAGTGTTGTGGAAGTTTACGTCAAAAAGAATATTTCCCACTGCACACAAGTCCTCAGTCCTAGCTAGTTCCAGCTGAAGCAGCAGAATAGCTTGTTTGATTCTCTAGATTATATAAACTATCTACAAATATGCAAGCATCGTAATTAATTATTCACCTCTCGGAGGTTCCGTCATATTGGAGGAACAACTCATCTTCCGGGGGTGGGGTGACCGTGAGTAGGGGTTTCAAGAGATACATACTTGCCAAAAGAATAATTTTAGTCTACTTTAAATTTATGCTGGACATAGCTGGAGAGTTAAAATTTCAATCACTCGTAAAGCAGAGTTTGAAAAAATAAATTGGGGCTAGGAAAAATATCAAATTTTATCGACGTGCCTTAAAAGTGCGTTTGTATTTTCTGCCAGCGCCTCGCACCTTCAGGCATCAAATGAAGTTTGACTATGCTTTACATAATTACATACTAAGTTCGTATTATTCAAACTTTTATCTTTTATAATCATTGTCTCTGTTTTCAATGTATTTACCCCTCACGTTGATCATAATGCTGGTGCTATACCTACCCCTTCCCTCTAATTTCCTTGTTTTATTTTGAGCCACTCTGTAAACAAATACAGTGACAACATTCGTTTTGCAACATTCGTTGATGAAAATAATTGACAATTGTGTAAAACAAATACAGACAATGAAAGACAAACAGAAGTTAAGGAGACTGAATGTCTTTTGACTAAGAAAAGAATCTAAACAAAAGACAAAACCATTGACTGTCATGAAAAGCCATTTACGTGTGACACTTGTTTGCAGACCACTTTTGAGGAAGATAACTTTTGCTCCGAGGTGTTTGACGGTGGACAATAAAGCAACTCCCCTAAGATATTTTAGCGAGTAATTGCTGGTTTGAGAAAGTGACTGACCTCGTTACAACGTAACAAGCTGACCATCCATGTACATTGCCTAGACAAAGGGTTACATTGATTTTTGTCTTCTTAATTGCAGCAATGCATGATATACCCATGCAAGCGAATAAAGGCAAATGAAGCCCTCGACTGGTTTTATAATTCTTTAATCAATAATTTTATATTCATGGCATTGAATTTTCTTAGATCCTTCTCACCTTGAAGGAAAATCCATCAGTTGGTGTCCATGAATGCTTGCAACGTATCATGACTTGAAACAATCGGTGCCACTACAGACGCATGTCAGGAATTATAAGTCAGGATAATTTTTTTCTACTCTGAACCACTGAATGGAATCTTGAAATGTAGACTAGCACTTTCAATGGACGATCTTGTTTAGAATGCTATAAGAAGACAGTTTGAACTTGTCTGAAAGTTGATGAACTTGACGATTGTTGCTGTGGTGGACGAAAGGAGAGATGATTCGGTTCTTGTGACCTGCATACTAGCTTACATTAGTAATGTGAGTATGTATTAATCGATGATTGTTCATTAGCGTAACCGACCCTGTGTGTGAGTTAACGAAACGTGTGGAATCCGTCACCATCATAACAGAACCGTCATTATTAATGCAACTCAACGGGTCTTTAATTTTTAAATATTCTAAGAAGATAAAATGATAGAATATTAAAAGAAAAGACAAACATTTTTGGCAGTAAGGAGACCAGTAACATAAGACGAAATGAGGTCAACTAAGGCACCCAGCTGTAAACAATATGAAGACATGTAAGGAACAAAGAATAAAGGTTCTTCTTGGGTCATCTGGCTAAAATGACCACGGACAAGATTCCATTACAAAATGTTTACATCGCTTGGTAGACACTGAGATTTAAAAGGCTCTGATAAAAGGTTAGATTGGAAGTTAATCAAAATGTGGGAAGTAGAATCAAGCAGATTACAAGAAACTCTTTATGACGATAAGACTCAGCCAGCCAGAAAGACGGAGAATTTTTCTGGCTCAGTGGCGGGTGAAAAGGGAGAAACTACGGGAGCTCAATCAACTAAAAACATCGAGTACGAGAAAAGATCATTGTCTGAACAGAGCAAGACGAATATTAATTGGAATGCACGAATTACACGGAGAGCTGGTGTTAATAGTGCACAGTCGTCGGAACGAAAAAAGTTGGAAAGTGATTTAGCAGTAGCGATTGGTAGTAACGCTTCCGCCGTTAGGCCAAAGACGGCATTCGATAAATTCAAGACTCGTACAGATGCTCGAATTTTCTTGAAACAATCGCGTTATCAGCTTCAACAGGCTTTGAGAAGGAAATTGAATCAGGAGAGAGTTAAAACATACAAATCATCCACGAGTATTCCAAAAGGAGGAACGATTGTGGTCGAAAATAAGCATCGGCGAAATGACAGTTTTCTGACAGTAACTAGTCTTCAATCAGCCAATACAAGCTCAATTGATGGTGAAAGTAAATTACTATCACAATATAATCTGAATGATCATATTGTTAATAATGAAAATACCATAAACGGTAAAATTGGCACAATTTCTAAAGCTGACAAAGCTAATAAAACTGGAACAACTTTTAAAACAAGTCAGTATAAAGCAGCCACGTATGACGCGAGGAAAGTAAGAGACTGGATGCAAATGCCGACAGGGAAGTTTTTATCTGAGTCTGTGTCTAGTGATTCTGTATTAAAATCTGATAGCGTGGGGGATAGTGAAATCAGTACAATACCTTTTGATAGAGAGAGTCTTTGTTCTGGACCAATCGGAACGGCTGACAGAATTCATAACAAAGATATATCAATAAGTGGGGAACCTCTTGCATTTAGCGCAGACGATAATTTTTCTGAAAAAGAGGAAGGAAATGACGGTGAAAATTTTGACAGAGAAGAGGAACTGAATAATACACAGAACATTGCAACAACTCAAGACCAGGTAACTGATTGTTCGCAGTGCGTTGCTTGTAAAATAGAGAAAATTGTCTCTTCTCTTTCCGTCGTTCTCGCCAACCAGTCGTTAACGTCGAAAAGCGGCGATCAAGATTCGTTTTCGGAACAAGTTCGTCGTAAAATCAGGGAAGATATGTCTGTACCGGAGGAATCGGTCAACGCACTTGAGATTCATATTCGTCGCCTTCTGGCTGCCAGGATTGTTGACAAGAACTCGTCAAAGGAAGCAAAGCAAAACGAAACGAAAAGTCTTAAGTCATGTGACGGCGATGAACAAAATGAAGAAACTTTTAAAACAGGGAAGACAGAGGAAACCATTGGTGTCCTCTACGCAGAGAATATTTTTAAAGGAACAAGAAAACAGAGTCTATCCACCTCACCTCTTAATATTAGTCCTAAGGAGAATCAAAAAGCAGCCGGAACTCCGTCGTCTTTCTCAAAATTCGATGGAAAGGCTAAAGAAGATATTCCTTATCGTTTTTCGTACACTCACTTTGCTCCATCCAGTAGTATCAGACGTGTAGAAAATCGTGAACAAATAACAATTACAGGATCGCCACAACTGCAAGCAAAGGCTGCAAAGACAAAACCCTCTGATTATGGAATTTCATTGAAAATTTATAGAAACAGGCAAAATTTCGAAAAACGACATAAACTTGAGGAAACGAAATCGACGAAATTTATTTTGTACCCTCGTACGTTTAACTCGGGAAGCACAATCGTAAGACAATACCGTCAAGACGATATGCCCGATAGATTGGGGGCGTGGTACTGGGACAGACTGGAAGAGATAGAAAAACATCGTTGTCCCCCACCACCTAACAGTCCAGTACCGGAGGAGTGGGCAGATATGTAATGGTATAGAAATACAAAATACCGCCACCATTTCAATAAAAGAAAAATCGTGCTTATAAAATAATTGACGTAAGTTTTGGTCATGTCCACCAAGACTCACGTAATGATCAATATTTACGAGCAGTTTAAACAATATTATGATGTTAGTAATAGGTCTGGGCACAATCTCCATCCATATCTTAAAGCATGTGGGGGGAAGTTAAGCGATATTGCCCTTGGCGTAACAAATTATAGTTTTCGTTGTCTTTGCATAAAGTTTCGGTGACCGTTTGTTCAAGGTGACATGACTTAGAAAGTTGTCATTGATGTATAATGGAAGTACCCGCGTTAGTTCCATGGATATATGCTAACAATTTAAACTGCTTGCATGTTTCACGTGTATGTGTCCAAACCAAGCATTTTCATGTCATTATATAGTCATTATAAAGAAAAGCCTTCTTTCTTATACAGAGCACTGCCAGGGTAAATGAAGTGCGTGTTTAGTATATGCGTGTGTGTGTGTGGGGGGGGGGGGGTTAAAATAAGGGCGGTCTGAGAAGGAAGCCCTCAGTAAATTTTTGGAGTATCCCGCTTTACTTTAACTTAAAACACATCTCCCCACACCTTAGTCGCTATGTGAGCGTTGAAAATTCCTTGACAGTTATTCTCTACACAGTCAAACCTATAGGAAAAGTTATTAAGATTTATCCTTTGTGTTTGTTAAACGTAAGGGAGATGCTCCATCTCCCTAGCCACGCCCCTGTTTCCTTAAAGGTCAACTTGCAAATTTTAGTTTCCTCTACACCAGGGGTGGCCGCACAGAAACGTTGATAGTGACAGTCTTGATAGCGCTATCAACTCTCTATCAAACCTGCTACTATCAGCAGGTGCAAAACGACCGCACAGAAGACGCTGATAGAGGTGCTCTCTGATAAGGTGCTTATAGGCTCATTAACATATTATAGATCGGGGATTTCCCACTTAGTTTGGCTTGTAATCGCCATTGAAGTGTTTTATTCAGGTATGCTACCTCTAATACGGGAAGAAACAGGTAGAATTTGTCCATAGAACGCGTCACTTAGACCTACATTTGATACACATCCTTTGTGTTGATAAAAGCCAAGTATTTGCATCCTCGGCTCTTTTGAATTTAGACAATGTGTGAGGTCGTGCGTTATGAATACTGTGTAAAGGTACTTAATTTAGGACGAACAAATTCCAACTGATGGCCGTAGCCTCTAGGGGCAGAGGAAAGTTGCCCCTTGAGATTTCCAAATCGTACATAAAAGTTAACCTTCTTGAGAAAAAAATACGTATAATTGCTAAAACTTTCGCTGTCCAAATTATGATTTCTAGGACCCCCAAACGTGGGAAATTTTACAATAAAGTTTCCTTTTCCCCAATTTTTCCCCGGGGTCCCTCGACGTGGATGTATTCTTAATACGGGTTTCTCCTCACGAATAAACCATTGTGTTCCTCCTACAAGATACACAGCTTGAATACCTTCACCAGCATATACGTTGGTGAGAGATAAGTAGCATATGGTTACCTTTAATCATTAGCTAAACCTCACGAGCTGGTAAATAAACTGAATATAAGAGGCATAAGCAGAGGCTGCAAACTTATTTTGAAACACAGCTAAATCTTATAGATGTCCTATTGCGTCACTTCAAGTCAAGTATCTTTCGTGATGTATTAGATTAAAAAAATATTGCATATTCAAGGTAAACCAAGGAGTAACTCTATACGGGGCTTTAACAACTCAGAAAGTATTGCAACATGATCCTTAAAAAGCCATTCATGAAATAGGATTCCTGGGTACACTCATTCAAATTGGGGTGACTGAATTTTTCCTTTAAATCAAATCTAATTTTTCTTCTTGAAATCTAAATTTGTTACAGAATACTTAGCATGAATCTAAAAGGTAAGAATGTTTAGGTACAAATTTAAGGTCTAAAACGTGTCATTTGCCCCATCTGGGACACATTTGACCGAAACTTTCCTTGCAGTCCTACGCTATGGCTACTCGCCAACCGTTGGTGGATTCCCCAGTGACCGCACTAAGAGCGCTAGGGAGAAGCCCGAACCGGGTACCAGACTTGTAGAGGTGCCATGCCACCGTCGAAAAATTCAGTAAATAATTAAAATTTCAGGTCATGTCTTCACTAAATAAAGATAACACCACTTTTTAGATCTAGGAAAACTTAGAACACGAAAACTTTCGCAAAGAGTAGAGGTGTCATCTCTGTCCTGAAGCAGCATCCCCTTCAATTACACCCTAACAAAAGAGAAACAAATCACTAAAAATGTTGATTCCTAAACACAATATCAATTCAACACTTAACGAAGCTTTACCAAAGATTGCACCACTTTGCATTCAAGCCACCTCACAAAAAGTGGGCATTTTGCAAAGCTTAGTCAGTCTGCAGCCAGTTCCCCCTACTGCAAGTTACTCAGTTCAGTTGGGGACAATTTCCCACCGATGTCCCTTGCTACTAAGCCTTTATCACAGAAACATATTTGTAACTCAAAATACCGTTTTTCTAATTCAATTCCTACAATATCGATAAGGAGAAGAAAAATTGTTTGAAAAGTCGTTTTATAAGCAACCTCATTCACTGGTTCTGTTTTAGGTTTGCATATCTTTGCCTTTTCGGAACGTTCCGTCATCTACGGAGTCGATGTCGACCGCTGTGCGCTACATTTGCCTCCATTAGGAATTAAATTTTGTGCTATCAAAGTCACTATCGGTGCCTTGGTCACTGTTAGTAAGTTGATATAACATTACCAGTAGTGATAGTTTCTGTGCGGCCTTTTACTGATAGCCTATCAGCGCTGATAGCTAATCCCCCTATCAGTAAGCTTCTGTGCGCCCAAAATTTTCTATCAGCGCTGTTAAGGTGTTGATAGCGCTATCAACGCTTCTGTGCGGCCACCCCAGAGGCAGAGTTGTAGATTGGGTACAATAACTCATGAACATATAGTTACCAGTATATGAGTGGGTTGAGAGTACTTTTGTCATTGGTATTGGTGAGAGAGCAAAATTTGCATTAGCAACAGCATTGCTTGATTTTCAACCCCTGCATGAGTAAGCAAGTACAAATCAATACTTGTAGGTATGAGTACAGATCAATGTGTCAAAGCGTGAGTAAAAGTTTGTACTTATATCAAGTCTAACAACTAGAAGTGTAAGTACTTCAGACACTAGTTCTGCTGGAGGTGCCGTGTTGATATATGTCTGCATATTATTGCACCTTTCTTTTATATTATGCATGCATACATGTATTTGCAAAAAATGAACGAATGAACGAATGAACGAATGAATGAATGTATAAATGAATAAATGAATGAATGAATGAATGAATGAAGAATGAATGAATGAATGAATGAATGAATGAATGAATGAATGAATGAATGAATGAATGAATGAATGAATGAATGAATGAATGATTTTTCTAGTTATCATCAGGGTATATTTATTGGGTTTGAAGCAACATTCAAACTATGCAAATTATTTAATAAGTTAGTTCAATACCACTTAAGTTAGTTCAATTATCAGCTTCAATTCTCGCATGGTTTATTGAGACTGTACTAGATCATAGGTGCAGGGGGGGCAGGAACGGGAGCTAGCTCTTCCTCCAACGAGCAATCGCTTTTCGGCAAAATTGGGACATTTCTGGTAGATATATAACTTTACAAAATCACTTAAGTGCCACAATTTGGGGTAAAAATCAGGCTCAGCAGGTCCGTAGCCAGACAAGGTACAGAAGGAACGAAACAGCTTCCAGGGGGCGAAATATTTTCGAAGGGGCGGGATTTACGAAAATGCATTAAGGCAATGGTAATTTTGAATTTTTTAGGGGGAGAAAAATTAAAGGGACCGCCCCTTCCCCCTTGGCTACGGACTAAGGCTCAGCCTACGAGAATAGTCCCGTTCACCTATACCTCAGATCACGAGTAATGTTTAAGGGTACGATAGCTGGAAAATTATTCCCGCTATATTTGAATAAAATAGCTGATAAGTAAATTGGCGAACAAGTTTTCTTTTAGAAGAGGATAAAAAGTTTCTAATTACTTCTAATAAAATTAGTAACTGTCTCCTATGTAATAAGTGAAACCATTATCCTCACCTGTGCGATTATTCCGTTACCTTATCGACCTTTCTTACAGGATTAAGCATAATGGAATGTTTCTTCCGTTTTAATATCTTATCACCAGTGGCGTAGCTACGGGGGAGGGACTTGTGGACTCCAGCCCTCCCACGAAATCTCAGAACCACTCAGCAGCCCTCACAACTAGTGATGGAGATATATTGAAGAAATATCAGCAAAGTATACACCAGCCCTCCCATTTCGAGATCCAGCATCCCTCCAGCCCCACCCCCACCGCATAGAAAACTCTAGATTCGCCACTGCTTATCACATTTATTTTCAAAGGAAACTAATTTTCTTATGCTCATTACACTGAACAAAATAAAATGTATGCCTAAAATACAATGCATGCCTAGGAGACTTAAGGTCACTAAAGTTCTGTCATTGGCGAGAAAGGAAGGCAATAATTATTGTCAGGTTTAAAAACACTTTCTTGACCAATCAAATGATTTGAAACATTCTCGTATTTCCCTTTGCAATCTCTTAAGGTATATATCTAACAAGTTAGGTTTATAACAACGAAATATTTATCATGTTGGTAAAATATCCCCTCTTAATTCGGCAGACCTGGGCCATATGTAAATCCATTGGGAGTGAAGACATTTACATTTGGACATTAGAATGAACCCAAAACTTATTGTAAAGCTCTATACTTTTGTGATGGTCTCGACAAATGAATCATCCCTGATGGCTAGGGTCCCACTGCAAGCTTGCCAGATTTTATTATTCACCTCAACTGTTATCAAAAATAATGGACCATTATTATAGATCCATGTGTCAATTCATCCAAACATAAACACCGCCCTCTATCCCATAGCAGTTGGTTAAGGGGCCGCTTGTGTTAGGGTCGGTGGGGATAGCAGCACGATTTTCCGTCATAATGGCTTTGACTTTTGCGGAGAAACACAGTTAAGAGCCTTAACTTTATCGTTCTATTTACCTGTAAAGACATTTTGAAGAGAACCTCAACACCAGAGATCATCTTTCGTCTTCTTCAGTACTTGGTCAATGGACTGTAACTTTTAACTTTGTTGATATTTATGAGTGAGAAGACTGTGGCATCACTTGATGACCACATAATGTGAAATTTTTTGTCTGGAGTGTTATAAGGAAGCACTCTTTTTCCAAGTGCATAGTAACTATACACACCGCACACAAACACGAAATAAATTGATTGAACGTGTGCAGGCACGTACTCATGTCCGCACACATAAAAGGAATACGTTTACGAAGGGTACACATCGATGTGACCCCACCTCCTTCCCTGAGTACCTCCTTCGCCCCCAAATTCGTCTTTGCGTCATAGGTTGGCAAACAAAATTCAATTTTCGAATTTGTGTATGTTATTTTGAAGGTGAAAACATTGCAACTATTTTAACGAAATTACTGTTTGTTGCCAGAAAATTGGAAGCAAACTGTTTAAAAGACCTTTTAGTAATAAGCGTCCGTAAGTCAGTAAGTGGGGGACGGGGTCGGGCAGAACCTATACGGTACTTCTCGGCCAGGTTTTGTGCAAAAGTTGGTAGGCCTAAATAATCTCGGTACATGTTTTTCTCTGAGATAACGACCACATTCCCCCTAGAATGAAATATCCAGTAGGTCTATGGTCTCACGTGAGTTAAAACTATATTTAATGTAGTATTTTGGAAATTTTGTGTTAAAAGCCTTACATATTACCTCCTTACTCAGTTGCTTTGCATGATGTGAACGAACACTTCTTTAACATTTTCGATTACAATCAGGACCGTAGCCTGCAGGGGAGGCAGCTGCCCCCTCCTCCGAGACGTTTAAACCCTAAAAGAAAGTTGGCCTATTTACAAGAAAAATACGGAATATCCTGGAAATTTCATTGTCGCAAATATAATTTTAAGGCCGTCAGAACTTTGGAAGTTACATACAAGGTCTAACTTTATCCCGGATTTCTTCCTAGGAGACCTCGAACCCCGCTATAGATGCATGCGGTTGACTAGTCCTGATGAATGAGCCTCTTCCTTAAATATTGGATCCGCCCAAGTCCGGATACGAATGCTACTGCCCTAATTATGCTAACCAACATGATGTATAGAACACACCTGAGACTTACAGGCTATAGCTCTTTAGTATAGGCCTTCTCTTTCTTTTTACGCATGCCACAGCATGATTGTACGAAATAGACCAGATTACCTTTAGTTCATAGTCGTATGAGCCCAAGTTGATGGGAGGGGGGGGGGGGTTGTAACAACTTGCCCGAAAAATAAAACCCAAGTCTTCCGCGCGCTCCACGAGCGTCCAACATGTTAATGTATGTATCATATAGGCATGTATCGGTTTATCACACCGCTTGCCAATTACATACTATCATTTGCCGTGTTACTCCCTTCCATATTGATCATAATTTTGGGGGATTTCTCTCATGGGGTGGGAGCATGCGTTCTGTTGTGTGATGGCCGGCCTGGGGGGTCTAAGAGGAGGGGTGTCCTCTCCCCTTTGAAAATTTTTGAAAAATTAGGTGTCCTTACATGCAATCTGGTGCCACACCTTTGAAGTAAAGTTTGTGTTAAGAAATTAACGTATTTTAAGTAGTAAAAAGAAAAAAAATCGGCATCAGTGAGGGAGGCGTGACCCAATGGCCCCCTAAATACACCACTGATATATGGTACGCACTTTACACCAATTTATGTTGGTGTACCCAGATGATTTCATGGTGTCAATTTACACGGCCGTAAAAGTTACATGGTAGAGATTAGCCATATTTCGTGTAAACATGTATGCCGTGGTGTCAATATTTATTCGAGTTTGCTTTATATATATGGCCGCACATAAGCCAATATGGAGTGACCAAATATTTGACAGTGTCAAAGTGAATATAGGGTGTTAAAATATTAAGCCGTTCAATGCGATTTCGAATTCCCAAATATTTTGCCGTATTAAAAAGAATACCGAAGCCAAAATATTTGGCCGTACAATTACAATTACCAAGGAAGTTTTTTAACTATTGATTACCTTTAGCTACATCATTGCATTATTTTTTTTTTCCAAAAAAAAAAAAAAATTCTCAGCATACTTCCAGAATTTTCACAAAAATATTTTGTTGGCGCTGCAGCCTCCCAGCCCCCCCCCCCCGCCTCCTACGCCTATGCTTTAGTTCAATCAATTTGTAAAGTACTGTAACTTCAAGTCCTGTTCCCCCTACAAAGTTATTTAACTGAGTACGCTTTTCGAATTTACCCTTTTCCGCTGAAGTCTCAATTTTTACAGAAAAAGAAGTCTAAATTTCTAAAAGCATCAAATCTCAAAATAAAAAATGTTTAGATAAAACCTACAAGGCCCAGAACGTACCATTTCCCGCAATGTGGGAGGTATTTGACAAAAATTTTGATGATAAGCCTACTGAACGTGACAACGAATGGTGACCTTGGAGCCATGCCGACAGAAGAATATCACCAAGTACTATTCAATTCAATTCAATTCAAATTTATTTCTCATATGAACAACGACACACAGTAAAAGGTTACATAAACAAGTATTAAGGACATATGAAGGACTCTAGAAAAACAGAAAACTGTCAACAAAGCTTGTGACAATTGAAAAGCACAAAACAAACTGTAAACGCAAAAAGGGGGGAAAGTAATAACAATTTCTAAACATAATAAGTTTAAAACTATAAGTGTTATCTTGCCAGATAGCACCATTTTGCTTTTGAGCCATCATACATCAAATTTTTTTTAACTTTGGCACCCGTTTGGAAACACCCCTTACATCCTGCAAAACATCGAAAAATGCACGATAGTAATTTTAAATCATGTAATCAGTTAAAAACTTTGACAAGGATAGCATCATTTCCCATCTAATCATACATATGTAAACCAAAATTTCTAAAAAGGGTGAGAGTGTCATCCTCTCCGTCAATGGCAATACCTTCCTTTCAACTCTGCCAAGAATTCATGGGCAGCCATCCCGGGGGGACATGTCCCCTGTCCCCCCCAATATTTAAGAAATCACCCATTGACTTGATTTTTCACACCATAAATTATTTGAAAATGCGTTCATGCTCCCCCCCCCCCCCCCAATATTAAGAAAAAATCGCTCCCAATGCAAGAAGTATTAATATTCACTACAAAATGAGAATTCTAAACATGTAATCAGTTCAAAACTTTTCCAAGGATAGCACCAGTTTGCAACTTATCTGACTTACGTAAACACGTAAATGACACCCTTCCGCTTAGAGCACTCCCTTTGGGCGACTTCCTAGTGATGATGAAAAAGGAAGGATTCGTCGGAGTATCAACTATCTTAGGTAAGTCACTGAGGGCTCCACCTAGTGTCTTTAACTCCCTTTCCCGGGGAGTTTGCCTAGGCTACGGTCGTGACTATGCTTGGGGCAAATGTCTACAGTGGTGTATTGTCACTTTGTCAGCATTCGAGAATTTTGTGATAGTGTGGAGTGTTCAAACTGTCAAATTCCAACGAAAAGTTTCATCCAAATACCAATTACAAAGGGTTATGGGATACAGTTTTGGTATCCGTCGTTTTTGTCAATGGCATTTTACTGTGGCAAAAATGACGCACACCAAAAGTCTATCCCTCAGTTCTGTGTAATTGCTATTTGGAAAAGGGTCTCTTACTTATTCAAGAGCATGTCAGTTTGGAGTTCTTGTAGTGCGTATGTGTTACAGTAATCGAAACTCGAACGATTTATGTTACAAACTGTCAAAAGCTGGCACAGAGTTATTGCGTCGATATTTGAGGAGACAGATGAGTAAACATTTGTTACTCAAACTTAGTGTGCAAACATCTAGTCCGTTCAAGGGGTAACTGTGCAATGATTCAATCAAAATAATATTATTACTGTAATGTATTAATGTCTTTATGTTTGAGAGGGTAACGCCCTCTTCTTCAGTCAGTCGGGTATACATTTTTAAGGTTAAGTGTTAAAGAAAAGAGACAACAATTGTTCAGACTAGACAAAATATAAATGGTTACAGTATTAAGGTTCTCTCTTAAGCTAGGCTATAAAGTTTCGAATCAAGTATCAACTTATATAATATATATATATATATATATATATATATATATATATATATATATATAGTATGTATATATATATGGTATGTATATATATATAGTATGTGTATATATATATATATATATATATATATATATATATATATATATATATATATATATATATATATATTGAAACAGATATCCACGTATGCTCCATAAATTATATAGGCGATGATAAATAGTGTGGTACACCGGGATGACATAATAAGAGCACGATACATATATGTATACAGGTATATACGTGTATATTTCAGGCACGCCTGTGCCCTTCTTCAGCACAAATAATGAAGTGAAGTGGCTATATACAATGGAAAAGTATACATGTAGTACAGTAAAAAGCCCAGACGGTCACGCTTCACCACGAATAGACCCATCGTCTCCTGTATAGGTACCCTCACCGAACACATATCTGGTTATATTGATAGTATTCTCAATCCATTATTGCCCTCCCTAGAGAGTTACGTAAAAGATACTTCGCATTTCCTCAGGAAACTCCAAACCATTGAGCGCTGTCCCCCAGATTCCCTTCTAGTTACTATGGATGTGAGCTCCCTCTATTCCAATATTCCTCACAAGGAAGGAGTGTTGGCTAGCAAAAAATTATTGGCTAAAAATAATTTTTCCACACTGTTTATTGAAGAATTTGCTTGCATTGTAGAGTTTGTTCTTACCCATAATCACTTTGTTTTCAATAAACAACATTATTTACAAACGAGTGGTACAGCTATGGGTAGTAGAATGGCGCCTAGTTACGCCATTATATTCATGGCTGATTTAGAGGAAAGAATTCTTTCCAACAGCCCTTTGAAGCCTTCTAATTATTGTCGATACATTGACGACATTTTCTTTACTTGGTCGCATGGAGAGAACGCCCTGCGTTCTTTCTTTACTGCTTGTAACGAAACCCATCCAACCATAAAGTTCACCCTGGAGTTCTCCGATACAGAAATCCCCTTTTTGGATGTACTAGTTGGAAAGCACAACAATACTTTTGTCACCACGCTTTACTGCAAACCGACTGATACCCATACTTACCTTAATTTTGAGAGTTCCCACCCCTACAGCCTCAAGAGGGCCATCGTCTACTCCCAATGTATCAGAATTAAGCGTATTTGTTCTTCCAACTCCGAGTATGAAAAACACATCGCCAACCTTGCCGGTCATTTCCGTTCTAATGGGTATCCTATTTCCATTATTAAAAAGGGTATTCATAAAGCCTCGGCTCTACGCCGTGACAATCTCTTGCTTGAGAAACCAAAAGCCAGTAATTCTCGTATCCCTTTGGTTTTGGATTATGCCAGTAGAACAAATAAGCTACTCAAAGTGTTACGTCAAGATTTTGACATTCTCAAGTCCGACACTTCCATTCAAGACCTGTTTAAGGACCCCCCTCTCATGTCCCGTAGGCAACCTCCAAACCTAAAATCCCTGCTCACTTCCTCCAGACTCCCCGTGATGCCTGGTACTGGCAATCAGAAATGCGGCAAACCTAGATGTCAGGTATGTAATTTTTTAATTACTGACCCTTGTTTCACCCCTCCTGGTACCAAATGCCGCATCCAGCCCGGTCATTTCAATTGTGATACCCCTAATGTCGTATACTTGATTTGCTGTAATAAATGTGAAAATGGTAATTATGTTGGTCAGACTGGTTCGAAATTCAGACTTAGATTTAATAATCATAAAAAGACAGTCAAAGATAAAGCTATTAGTTTTCCAGTTGCCAAGCATTTCAGTGAACACAATCATAACTTATCCAATCTCAAGTGTGTCCTGTTAGGCTCGAATTACCGCACGCTCAACAATAGACTTAGGTCCGAGAGTAAGTGGATTATCAAGCTTAACACCTACAACAAAGGATTAAACTTGGATTTAGGTGCACTCAGTGATTTTTCCTTTGCCATTCGTGGTGAAGCGTGACCGTCTGGGCTTTTTACTGTACTACATGTATACTTTTCCATTGTATATAGCCACTTCACTTCATTATTTGTGCTGAAGAAGGGCACAGGCGTGCCTGAAATATACACGTATATACCTGTATACATATATGTATCGTGCTCTTATTATGTCATCCCGGTGTACCACACTATTTATCATCGCCTATATATATATATATATATATATATATATATATAGAAATATATATATATATATATATATATATATATATATATATAATATATATATATATATATATATATATATATATATATATATATATATATATATATATATGTATGGTACGTGAGTATGACACATACTGTGACCACTGAATGGTATTTACTTATAAGTATACAGCCGTAGCGGTGGCGCTACTCATGAGGACAAAATAAATTAACAGTTGTAAACTTCGAAGAAATATTAAAAAATTGAGTGAGCAGTGTAACCAGTCTCAAGTCTTTCATTTTCGAGGTTTAGTACGGCTTTCAGACTTGTCTTGACAACAGGAAATGATGAATTAGAGTGTGACCGTGAGAAAAAACCTTTTACATCGCTTTTTTCATGTTTCTGTAGGTACAGGCGTAGGAAGCTGTTCGAGACTGGGATGGAAGGGGGGAAGCTGAACGTTCTTTCGGACCGCCGTCCTTGGGGAGGGGTCTAAAAGAAGGGGTGTCCACCTTGAAAATTTTTGGATACTTGAGGGTCCTTAGATGCAATTTGGTGCAACAAATTGGGTAATTTTTAAGGAAAATTACTGCAAATTTTGACATTTTTTACAGAGGAAACAAGTAACGGGTTTTCGTACTTGGACTGAGGGAGTAGTGGAAGCAAGTTCCGCCAACCACATTTTTGAATGGAGCTCCCCCTCCCTAGCCATCCCGCCCTATGTCTGTAGGCTACTACGCCATGTGATTTTCTGGACTGGTTAAAAATTGCTCAATAATTGTTGATTAATGGGTTTATAGAAATGTTGGTTCCCTAATCAAGTGGTAACCAGTCTTTCTGTAAACCCATTAAGCCACAGTTGTTGGGCAAACTTTACTAGTACCCGGTTTCAGCATTTTCACATAAGCCTACGTGCCCAGTGTTGGTGAAAATTTTACCCAGCTGGGTTTTACAGTGTTTTACTGATGTGTTGTCTGGGTGAGTCACAAAAATAGTAAACTTTTCTTTCACTGATCTTTCATAAGTTTTCACATCATGAAAATTTCTAATGGTCTCGTGCAGCTCAGCAGCTCCCATTTTCTCTTAACTTGAATTTGACTCCGGATACTAACTTTCTTTTACGTTTCCTGAAGGGCTTTCTATGCAGTCCTTCGCAAATGACCTTTGTAAAGCAGACATGAATTGTAGCACTGAAATTTTAACTCAATGACTATAGGGTAACGAAACGATGCATCACACAGGATGGTTACCGCACGGCATTTTGATGGCATTTTTAAGCTTCCATACATATAGGGTTGCTTAGCGTCGTAAGGACGAGACTTAACCCACAACAGGAGCTGCTTAACAAGAGGTTCGTTCTCTTAATTGATATATTACATCACTTTTGTAAAACCTTCAATTGAATCTTCACGCTATAGTTACTACTCATTTTTCAATGACTAAATTCATGCCTTGGCTTAGTTCATTTCCTTGAAGCAGGGAGGTGTTATAACACCTCCCTGCTTGAAGGGCAGTTGCTTTAAGACGCTAAGCAGGTGGCGCTCCACCATTAATTGTTGCTATTGACTTACACCCTATACAGACCTTCCTACTCGGTCTCTCATTCCTTGTCAAAGTTTTCAACACTAGCTTGTAACCCATCAATGCGAAGCTCACGTGTTGCTTGTTACTGGCACATAAAAATTCCCGTAGCATGACCATTGACTTTCCCAGCTACAGGCGTATGAATACAAAACAAGTGATCCGTCCCCCTCGTCACTCACCAATATATAAGATAGGTCCGCTGTCTTTCCAAAGCCTCGCAATCAGCCCAGGTGGAACCAATTTCAACCATTTTTTTCACAGCATAATCTACAACTCAATCACTACCAAATACATTCAACAAAGGATTCACTGCCCTCTCATAACACGGTCAAAAATCAATCCAAACAAAATTTATAGGGACTACATGTAGAGGGTTCACCTTCTGGCCAAAGTGCAATTTTATGGAATGGTGGAGCGCCCCCTTAAGACGGCAGGGAAAACGCGGAGGGAGACTTGGTCAAGTTTAAAGGAACCGCTGTCTTCTTTTACAAATCATCACACCATGAAACGTGGACAATGGTCACCTATTGTTGGCAGATGCTTAGCCCTACCCCTAAGAAACTTAATCCATAGTTACAATACAAGAAGGGCATTTTACAGTCGGTCATTTATGAATATTCAGTCCAGAGTGGCTTTCGTTTAGAAACAAGAGTTGCTTTGGGAACCTAGGCAAATTCGGTATCAATAAAGACAGGTCTCCCGGCTACGTAAGTAGCCGGGAGCCCTGTCTTTATTGATACCTTTCGTATCAAATGCAATCTACATGAAATATGGAATCGATTTCATTTAAGAATGGGAAAAAATTCATAAAACTATTAGAAATTTCAAGGGAAAAATGCAACGTGGAAAGGGGGGGGGGTTGTACCACTTGATAATAGGCTACATGCAATAGCGTGTAGTGACCTGATTTGGAAATTTACAGTAAGATATGATTAATAAAACGAAACCTAATTAAGAAAAGAAAAATTGGGGACAAAGAGAAGTCGATAAAAGCTACAAAAAGGAAGATATGAAAGAAAAAGCAACTGTAAACAGTCGACAGTTCCTCGACACTAAAACCGCAAAACGAGAAAAAACACATTGCCCAGTCTCCGGGAGGCCTTGAACTCACGTACTTAACAGTCGGAGTCGAGCGCCTTACCGACTACGCCACGACAATGCTGATAATCCAGTGCATTATAATTAATATTTATAATCTATGGTGTTAAGTTGTGTGATATACAATTAGAAGTGACGGGTGTAAGGGGGGTCGGGAGCTCGGAGCGAGCACCCCTTTTCACTTGCATTCTTAAATATTGGTACCGTACTTTAAATTGTCTGAAACACGCCCCCAAAATTTGTTTCAGCATGCTTGAATGTTACGCTATTCATGTTTATAGCATGGCTTGTAATGAACGTTTCTTAGGAGCCTGCCCTATAAATGACATCAACAGGGGTGAGGAAGGGGCATGGAAAAGCTCAGGAGCCGTGGTCTTTGCCGGTAGCAAAATTTTCCAATTTCTTCTGTAAACATGTGGTCGGGATAGTCCTAGTAGATACGATAAAATGTGTAATCCCGACGCTGGCCGAGGATAGCGCCAGAATTTGCGCGACAGGGGTCCAAGCTTCCCTATGTAGGACTGCAGCCTGAAGCTACGACAAGGGAGACGGAGTGCCGTAAGGGTCGTGGAGAGTAAAATTCAAAATTTTCGGCGCGCATTTGGGGTTTTTAGGCGTGAAATTGGAAAATGTGGGGAATTTACTACTGGACCTGCCCTCATTTAAAGTGTACCTAAAGTCTGAAAATTCAAAAGTATATATTACAGAGCATGAAAACTGAATTCCAACGGTCCAATTCCCATCTTCACAGGACTTTCTTAAGCTGAGATATAAAATGTTGAAGTTTATTCACTCGATTTAAAAAGGTAGATTGCGCAATAATTTGTGATGTCATTGTTGTACTACTCAAATTACAATCTTTGTATTTCTTTGTTTTTCTGAAAGCCACCGCACCTTGTGCCAAAATGTGATCGCGTTCTTACTGCTTTGGGGTGACTTGACTATATAAGCCCTCTCTGTACAGCATGTCATGCAAGAAAACAGGAAGCGGTCAAGGTCATACAAACATTTTTAATTTTAAAAGAAAACAAAGCATTTAATGTAAGTTGTACAACAAGAATGTCAAAAATTATTGCGCAATGAACTGTTTGGATTTAAGTGAATAAATTTTAACATTTAATATCTCAGCAATGGAATAAGCTATGACAATGGGAGTTGGACCAATAAGATTAATTTTGTAACCTCTAAAATATATATTTTTGAATTTTTAGACTTTAGGTCCACTTTAAATCAAAATGTCAAGTAAACCGCAAGGGGGCGATTGGCTATTGTGGACTACTTCATATTTTAACGTTTCCCGACTACACTGGGAAATTTAAACGACCTTGCGGGGATCCGTCCTCGACGAGAGACATACATGGCACCAGGGTTGTTCCCGTTACGCTTTGAAAGTAACTCGTTATAGTTACAGTTAATTCCGTAAAATTGTAACTCGTTACAGTTACTAGTTACAATGTTGAAAAAGTAACTAGTTACAGTTACTTTTGACTAAAAAGTAACTAGCTACATTTCAAAAGTAACTCGTTACTTCAAGGTGAATATACGGTACCTCGGTACCTGAAATGGAGGGGGGGGGCATAATTAGATAGTAAGACGGGGGCACATGAGACGACCGACACCTCATTTGTGCCGGTTATCCTTAGGTGTTCCCCAAAGAAAGTCAATGAAGCTAGCTGATCTTCAATGGGCATTGTCGCAGAGGCTCCTAATGCTCAACATGAAGCAGCGAATCATGATACTGTGTCGGAGCTTACGCAAACTATTTGTTAGAGGAATATGGTTATAACCAAAACTTTCCAGTTACCAAAGTACTTCTTTGAGGGTTGAAATCTTTATACTCCCATCACACAGTCGGCTAATTTAGAGAGGTTAGCGGCTATGCCGGAAAGGGGAAGAGCGTTGTTTCAGCAGTAAAGTCTTCACCCCTCAAGAGCATAAATATGGTATAATAAGAGGATGAATACATTTGTTAGCAGTAAAATTTTAAAACCTCACCGCTAAGGTTGGGCTAAGTGATATTTCCCCATAAATTTCAAGTTTCACATTGTGTCGATATAAAACAGTGCATAGAAATGGTGATACTATGCAGTTTATACATGCAGATCATGTGCACATAATTCAAATTCCCTTTACAATAGGTAAAGCTTTAAGTCGGACACTTCTCTTTCCAATTAGCTTTGTTAGGATACTTTTAACGCCATTGACCATTTCAATATTCTGCTGTTTTTTTATATTAACCGTACTATTATTCCAGTGTAAGGAGTTACGGACATTGAAAAGAATATGATATAGCCTAAATTCATACGTTTGATTCATCAAATAAAGATACCATACATGTTAAATTAGATGCATAAATGGATGCACGGTGTTTACCAACGCTTGGCACCGTATAGATTTACTGGGCTCCAACGCAAGAGTCCGGATTCGGTTAGCTTAATGCCGGTCTCAAGAGCGTTTTTCTAGATTAGGAATTTGCCCGGGATAGAAGGTTCCGGAATCGAAATTTTTACGGAATGTGATGTAACTGGACTCGGACTCGGAGTTCATTCCAGCCGAGTTCTCAAATATGAAAGTTACATTAAAAGTGTTTAAAGTTCCATTTGTGCACAATGTACAGATCTAAGGTATTGTCACATACAATCAACTAAATTACTCAGGAGGCCAGGCTATGGAAGTGAGTACAAACGATGACTTTGTTAATTAATGGTGGACATGTACGATAGAATTAAAACATCTGTATGTGTGATATGATATACATTGGCAAAAAGACTGGTCTCGGAATTGGTGCCATTGGAATCAAAACTGGCAGAAATTTGAGGATCCTGAGTAGTACCATGCTCGGAAAGATTCGGGAATCTAGAATCGCAGTTAGCTCCGACTCGGATAGGGTGAACACGGGTCCAGCCCTAACGTCCTCAAGAGGCAATGATTAAACTTTCAAAGTAAGCTGGTATTTGAATGCCCATGGGCCAACCCGTTTTCTCACGGTACACTGTCTCCACTGTGTCCTCTAAAGGACAATATGAGTAAACCAAGGCCCAGCTGACTTTACTTAGAATACATAAAGTCAGCTGAGCCTTAGAGGACCGTTCAGTATTTTTCAAATAATCGCACAAATCGGTCTCATGGATAATAAGCATTGATCTGTCTAATAAGTATTTTGACATACAGATCAATTTTAAACTTATTTCAATCAGGGAGTTGCTATTTGACAACTCCCTGGTTCAATAGACAATCAAGTGGCCCGGCCTGTAAGCCTGCAGCGTGTGCATCTAATATCAACTTCTGATTCTAATCGTGAATAAAATTTGATGTCGGTGAGGGCGACGTCGATAATAGCGATGAATGATAAATAGCCTATATCGAAAATAATTTTACATTTTACTACCAAAGTGTCATCAATTTGAAAATTTTCTGTTATTCTGTTATTAGCTCAAAGAAAATGCAATTTGTGGTCATTTTGACTATTTGTAACGGGAAAGTAACGGGACCCAAATGTAACGCCGTTACAGTTACTTTTACACAGAATTGTAACTAGTTACTTGCTCCGTTACTGAAATGCAAATGTAACTCGTTACAGGGTTCCGTTACACAAAATGTAACTCGTTACAGTAACGGCGTTACTTGTAACTCGTTACTTCCCAACCCTGCATGGCACCTAACCCCCAACTGATTTCACCAATGACGGTCCCGACGACCATCAGTCCCCTGACTTTCTGACTTCCTAGCTTGGTCTCAAGAGCACAAAACCTCCAACTCGAACACGACATTTTCGGCGCCCTTCGGGCGCTGTAGAGTTCGAGCTTTACTTACTTGTGACTTTAACATGCTACAACTTTTTCATACGGACCAAAATCAAGTGTACGCGAATCAATGGAAGAATGATTGCTGGTACACGTAGGCACTTTCTGAAGTTTAAATAAATGCTACGACTTCTTTGCAAAATCCTTACCGTAATGATATGGTAATTTTAATATCTACTGACGGTCAGCTTGCCGGCTGTTCTGTGATTGGTATCTTTCACCTGAAGGAGCATTTTGCATTCAAGTGCGTATCAAGGGAGGGAGGTGGAGAGCGATATGGGGGCGCCCCGCCGGGTTGAAGACACTTTACTATACACTCTTCCATAGGCCGTCATACTCGGCATTTGTAAAACTTGAAGTCACCCCCCCCCCTTCAATTAAATGATCCTGCATAAGGAGATGTACAAGGCTGTCATCGAACCCGTTACCATTCCTTTATTATTAGCTTCATGGAGCACTTGAAATTTGGTCCGACTTACACACTAAAACGGGCCTTAATTGTTACGCTGCCTCTCATTCCTTGGTCAAAGTTTTCAACGCGAGCATGTGACCCATCAATACAAAGCTCACGAGTTGGTTGTGGTTACTGGCACATAATTGAATTTTCGCAGCATGGCCATTGACTTTTTGAGCTTCAGGAGCATGAATAAAAAACTTGTGATCCGTCACCCCCGCCCCTTGTCACTCACCAATATATGAGATAGATCCACTGTCTTTCCAAAACCTCACAATCGGCTCAGGTGGTATCAATTTCAACCTTTTTTGACAGCATAATCTCCCAACCCAATCACTACCAAAATACATCTAACAAAGGATTCACTGCTTCACCTCCGAGCCAAAGTGCAATTTTATGGAATGGCGGAGCGCCCCCTTAAGGTGTCGCTCCACCATTAATTGTTGCTATTGACTTACACACTATGCAGCTATGCAGATCTTCTTACTCGGTCTCTCATTCCTTGTCAGTTTTCAACACTAGCTTGTGACCCATCAATGCGAAGCTCACGTGTTGCTTGTTACTGGCACATAAAAATTCCCGTAGCATGACCATTGACTTTCCGAGCTACAGGCGTATGAATACAAAACAAGTGATCCGTCCCCCTCGTCACTCACCAATATATAAGATAGGTCCGCTGTCTTTCCAAAGCCTCGCAATCAGCCCAGGTGGAACCAATTTCAACCATTTTTTCACAGCATAATCTACAACTCAATCACTACCAAATACATTCAACAAAGGATTCACTGCCCTCTCATAACACGGTCAAAAATCAATCCAAACAAAATTTATAGGGACTACATGTAGAGGGATCACCTTCTGGCCAAAGTGCAATTTTATGGAATGGTGGAGCGCCCCCAGCAACCACAAAATGAGAAATGTGGGGGCCCTATATGTGCGGAAGCTTAAAATTGCCATCAAAATCACACGTTCTTTTTCCATATTTGTTGACATTTTGCAGAAAAAATGTTCAGATCAAGATTTAATACCTTCACAAAAAAAAAGAAAAGAAAAATGATAAATTGTCTGTTTCGAAAGCCCATGTGATTTCAACAATTTTCCTGAAAATGATTTGACTGTTTCCACCCTTGTGTTTTCAACAAATTCCTACAAAATGTTTAATTACTGACTGCTTTCTAAGGAACTTAACAATTCGTTGAGAAATGATGAACTGACAGTCTCTAAAATATCGTGATTGCAACAATTTTCTGCAAAATGTTGAATTACGGACTGCTTTCCATTTGAAAAATGTAACATTTTTCTGAAAAAGGATCAACTGACGGTTTCTAAGATCTCGTGATTCTAACATTAATTTGCAAAATGCTTAATTACTGACTTCTCTCCCAATCATTCAATGCGACAATTTCTGCTGGGCTGGATCAGGGAGGGAGATGGAAGAGATATTACATTTAAAGCTCTACAAATATATTGGTAAAGAAACGTAGGAGGGGATAGGGTGACGCCAGGATTTGACCAACGATGGATGGCAAATATGATGCCCCTCTTTGTCTGGGGAGAACTAAGACAGGGAAGGGAATGTGAAGAGCAAAATATTAGGAGCAGGGAAGAGAGCGGGGTGTTAACTGGAGAGTTAATTGGGGATAGGAATAAAATTTTACACATTTTCACTATTTAGGCTATATGGAACGGAACTAAGGAAGAAACTGGAGCATCATGAAATTGTACAGAGCCCGAATGGCTGAAAATTTTGGGTTCCATTCATTGAATGTGCCCTCCTTGACAGCAAATATAGGTACATCGTCGCAAATATAGGTACATCGTCGGGGCAGGGAGGCGTTATTAATAACACCTCCCTGGTCGGGGTGACTGATGGCACGTCAGGGATTACATACTTCGTTAAGGATCCCCGACGCAGCTGGAAAATTTCGAGACTCGGAGGCTATGATCCCCTTTTCCAACCTTGCGCCACCTCACTAATAACATGCCTTGCATCGTGCCTACACGTATGTCCCGAGAGTTGGTTTCCCGGGTAGACTACTGTAGGCTACCGCTCGACAAATACAAGAGAACAGCTCGTCCCCTTCTTAGCGTACTGACGGATTGGCAAAACCCGACTTTGGTTGAGTGACGAGTCTGTTTCTGTTTTTAAGTTTGCATAGTGACGAATGTTCTCTCAATAAGAGATACTTTGCCAGGTTAATCGTTTCTTAGTTTTCAATTGTAGAAAATAAAAATAAATTTTATTTTCATTCCGGTTTTTAACGTTGAGCTAAACAGGTTCAGACTAAAATTGCACTCGTCACCACGCCAAAATGACCAAACAGTCACGTTTGTCACTATGTACATTTCAAGGTTTTGCCTATTCGTCAGTACCAGTGGCGTAGCTAGACATTTTTCGTGGGGGGGGGGGGGCAAAAGCAAAAAAATCCGACAGATTATTATCTTTTTTTGTTGCTTTCTGGGCAATTTGAGACCGGATTCTGATTTTCACGTTGACATTTCGATGTGTAATTATCTGGGGACCTTTTTTTTTTGCTCTCCGGGCGATTTGAGACCGAATTTTGATTTTCACGTTGACATTTCGATGTCTAATTCTGCTTGAAAACATACAAGTGTTGTTGTAAGTGTTTCAAATGAACTTTTTAAATTTATTTCCGACAGACACTAGAAATTTCCGACAGAGGCCTTCAAAGGCTTTGTGTGGGGGGGGGGCGACAGCCCCCCTGCCCCCTCTAGCTACGCCACTGGTCAGTACGCCAAGAAGTGGACGAGCTATGCGACTGAGGATGACAGTCGAACCCTTTCCACAAAAATGTGTTACCTGTAGATGTCTAAGTACGCTAATTGGTCAGGGGTCACTATTTAGGTATATGAAACCAAAGTATGAAAAAACGCCATGAAACTGGAGCGCACGAACCGTGCCCCTAATTTTTTGTGGCAGCAGTAATGAAGGGTTACCATGCAGTGACAAGGTGATCTCGAAGCGCGCTGTACAATAGCTTTTTGTTACCGTAAAGTGTTGGCAAAGTCGTCTCATACTCTCAGTTGTAGGCCTATAGGCTTTAACTATCAGTTGTATAAATAGGAAATTCCTGAACAAAATACAAAGTGCTATTTTACTTTTGTATGGTACAGCGTGACACGCTTACATTTCACCATTTTGGCCGGAGAAAAAAGGAGGACTCGTACGGTACCCCTCTGTGCCCCTTGGATCCTCGTCTGAAATACATTCATTATGTTACACCCACCCCCACCCAACCAATAAAACGTTGGTTGCCCCCCGCCCCCTGATGTATAGCTCTGTGGAACGTGCACCCTTCTATCTGTCTCTATTTTGCCGCAAGGAAGACTTTTAGAAATACTCAGTTAGAACGATTTTCTTTGCAGAATATGTAGCAGTTTTGTAGAAATCACACAATCTAATACATATAACGAACAACAAGACGGAACTTCATTCATCCATTTGTCACGGTGCAGGCAAATGATCGCCCACTGATGATTGCGTGCCAAGCTACCTGTCGTTTAGATAGTCAAATGTATTAAAGGAACCGATTGATTCGTAAATTCAGCATGTTTCACCATTACTCGATATTTGCTTAACAATACATAAAGTTCATTTTTCTCGTTTGACCCCAATAGCTCTTTTAAAAACACTTTATGAAAACTTCTCAAGGAGTTAGAAATATTTTTATGTCATTAATGTCCATATGTAATATGATAAAAACTAAACTCGGGGTGGTTTTCATGTAAATAGAATAAATTCTACATAAAACGGTTTGTTTATAAGTTAAGAATAGTCAGTTTCAAAGTTGGTCTTCAATGGCGACATTTACACACTTTATTGAGGAAGGAATCATGGTAAATAAACATATAAATTGTTGTGAAGATTTTTTTTTTTTTTTGGTTTCGTTTTACATCGTCGACCGCAATTCTTATTCCCAACAGACACCCAGCACATCATTTGAAACGCAGGTGTTATGGCAACGTTCGAAGCAGGTTTAGTGTTCGGCAACTGGCACTTCCTCGTGTGTAATGTTATAGTCACTGTGACTAATCTGGAAAACGTCCTACTTTTATAGAGTCGTACCTACCGATCATCTGTCCACTCTCTTTTTCTCCTGCTGAAAGGTTTCTTATTAATTCATGAACTAAACGAGACTCAGTCGATCCATGCCTTACTTTCTGTTTTCAGAAACATTGCATTTCGGCAAATATGTCTTTAAGCATGATTTTAGGTTCTATACTTAATTTTCCAGCATACTGGGTAGCACCCTGAACCATCTACCAACAGGCTTTTCTCTTCAGATCAGGAGAGGATCTAGAGTGAAATGGGCTTTTCCAGAATAGAGCGACCCTATTCGGGAGATTGTAATTTATCCACACCATCTGACAGTTGAAATGGTCAGACCCCTAAACTCGTTTACCATACCTACAACCACCAACAGATACAGGAGAAAAAAAAAACAGAGAGAAGAAATCAAATTACCGGTCTTGACAGAAAACCGCAGAGCTACTGTTTTAATAACAATCTTTCCTATATGAAACCAAACAATACATGAAAAGCGTTCCGAACATGATCTGGATGGGTCGTTAGAGCATTCGACTGGCCGCAGCCGGAAGGTGTGGGGTTCGACTCCTGGCCGGTTCATACCAAAGACTATAAAAATGGAACCTATACTGCCATTGTGCTTGGTGCTCAGCATAAACAATGGAGTAGGGAAAACAAGCCAGTGAGCCACAACTGGAAAAAAAAAAGACTGTGGCCGGCCCGACTTAAACCAATTGGTTAAAAACTGAGCCGTAAAACCTCATCTAATTAGCTAGCTAACTAACTACATGGCCCTTTACTTTTGATCTCTGACCTATTTCATTAACTATTACCCGTAGTTTACATGCACTTTTCATGGTCAACTGCCTACCCACCAAGTCTGAACTTCATCAGGCTTCAGATTTAGGATTTGAATGACACACTTGACCGTTGACATATATAGTTGACCTTTGACCTTGACCCTAAGCTACCAATATACTATTTTTAAAGTTTTTGTATCGTTTTCGTAATGACACAAGATTTTACGTCATTTGACCTTTGAGCCCTGACCTTTAATCTATGACGTCATCAGTGAAGTATGCACAAGTTTCATGATCAGGTACCTTTCACGTTACAACTTGATTGGACTTACGGATTAGTAGGAGGACACTCCACCTTTTTGGTCACTAAACACACCAAACACTTAGAGAAGACACACGCAGCTTCACATTTCTGACATAAGTTGAAGTACAATATCTTATTCAATGTGTGCAGATGAGTTAAAAAGCATAGAAGTTGAACAAAGGAAGAAGGCTGACACAATATATCTCTGGGTGTTTAACCAGTGAAGCCACAAAAATAGTGAGGGCGCTGCCGTCTGTTGTACACTAAGAGTATTTATTGACTAGAGTCCAAGGTCAAAATGGCAGAACGTCCGACCATGGAGGCCCCAGAAGGTACGAATTTGCAGTGTCTCGACCAACCAGTCGTTTCGTCCTTACGTGTACTTTCTCTATAACACTCGTGCTATTTATAGGGCTTGCCTGCGTATGCTGTGCACAGAATTAACCTCAACATACGCCGTATCGCGTCTCATAATCATACAGAAATAAAGGGCGCTTTTGAAATACAGCGCTTTAGTGCGCGCAAACTTTATCAGGTTATCTACAGCGCGTCGACGCGCTGTACATCGCCAGTTATATGCAGCGCGTCGACGCGCTTTACATAGCCTGTTATGTGTAGCGCGTCGACGCGCTGTAGCAGGATAACGTTTGTGCGTGCACACTCGCGCGTCCTTAACAAAACAAAAATACGCGTTTCTATGAAAGCCAAAGTACGCGCTCACGGACGCGCTCTGTTTTGCCACTTATAGTCTACATACAAGTTATAGCAATAGTTGCGTTCGCGTTCAAATATGCTCTGCGTATAGTTTGATCTTGCAAGCAGTTTTACTTGTCTACAGTGTGTGAACTTCTGTACTGTACGTTTGGCGTTTTAGATATTTAGCCTAGGATTTGTAGTTCAACTGTTCAAGGAGTCACGCAAAGGTAAGTGCCTATTATCCATTCCAGTGTATATTATCTACGTTACACAACTAAAGCTTTCATTCGTTATCGTAGTGAATCCTGTTGCTAAGGTAACGATTTGTTACATTAGCGCTGTATGCGTTAGTAATGTTTCGAACGTAGTCAGACGAAGGTGAATGTTAATGATTGCACAGTCTATGCGTAAGAGAGGCGGCTCAGTAGGCAACTTAGTATCTTTTACCTTCGCTTTGCGGCTCTGAAAGTTGAAAATAAATCTCAGATATAGGCGACATACCACTGATTTGTAGCGCCAACTCTTTCATAATCGAACTAAAGGTAAAATAGTGTTCCTACAGCAACAAAAGTACTGCTGTTGATTCACTCTTCGGGAATTGCGAGGGAGAATATATCTCTTTTTAAGTTACGAAAAGCACCAAAATGTTGTCGCCATATTTCGGCCACTAGATGCGCACAGCGCAACGACTGACCGTCGGAGACTAAACCATTTTGGACCTAACTCTTGCTTTCAAATCGGCCGAAATTTTGTACAGGGCATGTATTAGACCTTGGTCTCTAGTCAATAAATACTCTTAGGTTGTACAGCAAAATGCCATATTGTTATGCATAGTGTATCTTCATGCTGCCCAAGTAAACATTCAACCGTTTGAAGTTTAATGAGAATTCGTTCGTTTTTCGAAAGGATTCATTTTCACAACAGAGATAACTTATGGTACCTTAAGTACTAAAAGCTCTATACTACTCACTTTGAAAACCAGTCCCTTTGCTAGTAACTGGGGCAAGAGCAAAGACAAATCTAATCTACTATTACTAGGCCCTTATCTAGGCTACTGTTGAACAGACTATAGCAGCCTATAGTAAAGTAATTAAAGGTCATTAGTTAAAGGTAATGGTAAGGTAATGGCCAATAGTAAGGTAATTTAAGTAATTAAAGGTCACCTAGTCGCCCAGCACACTGAGTTTCTTTTGTTTATTTTTCTCAAGTTCTAGTTTGTTTTACTTATTCTTCTGTTTTTGGTACATTCTTTGCTGTAGTCTCTTTCATTCTAGCACTAACCCAAGAAACAATTGCTTTTCTAGTGTCCTGTCCATAGGATTTTGGGATTTTGACAGCATATATTATTAGCTACTCTGGAGATAAATGTCGATTTTACGATATCAAATATGACATGAACAACGCGCCGGTGCTTTCTTGATGTACAAACAGCTAGATGAATAGCTGGCAGTTTACGTCAAGTTTGGCTGGCAGTTTAGGTCAAGTTTAGGTCCATGTTTGTTCGAAAATAACATACACTTTTCCCGGAAGTAGCAAGTTTTCTGCCCGCATGAAGGGGGGTTGCGTCCCCACCCCCACCTCTTAACGTTTTGCGTCATTGACGTCAAAGGCGTACGACGGGTTAGTTCCACCATTTGGGTAGAATATTTGCCATTTGCCGACAAATTTATGCTATTTTAGGACAAAGAACCGTCTAAATTTCTGTCCAACAAGGGAAACCCCCTTTGAAGTACCATAGTCCAGTAGGCTTATGATTGGCGTGGAGAGTGGGGTAATCTGGAGGGCACAGTTCCCCACAGGAACTTTCAAACGTAACGTAGTAACAGAATCAGTGTGGGACCTAAATCAATTAGCGAGCAAAATTAGATCCTCTGAACCTAGAATGGGGAAAAAATTTCAATTAACTTATTCCTCAACCCCTTGCGTAACCAAAGGGATGCAGAAGGCAGCTCCCTCAATTTACTTCGTGACCGGACAAACTCACCCCAGGACAATTTCCCCGGATAGTTCCCCCTGGACATATCCCAGGACAACTGCAAATTTTATGATGGGAAAGTTATCTGAGAGGTAATTGTCATGGGTGGGAATTGTCCGAGGTGGAAAGTGTCCGGGCGAATTGTCCCGGGGGGGGGGTCAAAGGGAGGGGGTATTCCTGGTGTGGATTATCCGCGGGTAGTTGTCCGGGAACCCTTTGAGTACCCATCCAATAATATTGTTCCCATGGACTTTTAGTCCCCATCGACTTTAAGTAGGCCTATCTTTGAAGTATGACGGTGCAACCACGGATGTCATCGATATGTGTTGTTGCAAATAGGCTATTATGCATGCAGGTACAACCATGTCCCCCATCCCCACACATAAAGAGCTCGTTGGCGATTGCCTTGTTCTTCAAACTCATTTTAAAGATAAAACTTAATTACAAAATGGAGACAGAAAAATTACACTCGGGAAATTTTTCTTAGAAAATCATGATCATTCAGGTAATCTTATAATTATATATTATTATGAAAAAAAAGAGTTGTTTCTCAGTATAACTGATTGAGCAAACTAGACATTGGAGATTACGTAATATACATGTTTCTAAATGACTTAATAAAATGCTTAGCATGCATTATTTTTATTATTTCTGTATGACACTTTTTTTGTCTGAATGGTTTATATGTTTCTAACAAGAGTTACTCTTTGGCTATATATAGTTTCTCTGTAATTACGATATTTGCACAAGTATTTTAAATCTTTCTATTATAATTCTTTATAATTTATATCAGTTATCGAAACCATAGGGGTAGGAGCCCAAGTTGATGGGGGGAGGGCTGTAAAGACTTGCCCGAAAAATATAACCCCCAAAGTCCGCGTGCCGTGCTCCACGCGCGTTCATCATGTTAATGTATATATTATATAGGCATGCATCGGTTATCACACCTGCACACCGACTGCCAATTAAATACAATAATTTGCTATGTTACTATCTTTTCATATTGATTATAATTTTTGGGATTTCCCTCATGGGGGTGGGGAGCACTCATTGTGTTGTGTAATCGCCGGCCTGGGGGAGAGGTCTAAGGAGAAAATTTTTGAAAATTAGGTGTTAATCATAATGTAAGTTTAACCATTAAAAACACACTGTTGAATTAATACTGAATATATAGGTGCTGGTGTAATTCAAATCAGAACTTAATTTTAATTACCAAGGAAGTTTTTTAACTATTGATTACCTTTAGCTACATCATTGCATTATTTTTCTTTCAGTAGGTGCCCGAAAAATTCTCAGCACATTGCCCGAATTTTTACAAAAATATTTAGTTGGGGCTGCAGCCCCCCACTCAGTCCCCCGCCTCCTACGCCTACGATCGAAACTGATTATAGAAAATAAAGTTTCACTCAATGTTGCAGAGGACAAACCGAGAGCGAGACTTAACCAACAAACTCAGGATTCCGTTTCCATTGACATCTGCATGTTATGAAATCAGCCGAATGAGAGGAATGATTCTCACAAGACGACGTAAAAGAATTTTACTAACGTCCCCTCCCGAGCTGATAAAAATGGTCTCGTCTTCATTTTATTTGCAAATCTGGTTAATTAAGTAAATAGTTATTTAACTTTTTCCCACAAGAATTGGCCGTACTTATTCTCCTATATTTGTGGTGGATATCTAACATTTGAAACTTTGAAAATTAACAAGTATTTTTTGATTAAGTCAAAAGCTCAACTCTACGAGGAGAGGCGTGGGCCCCGTTCTAGCTTCCGCTTTATGTACATTATTCTGTGTGAAAAAGGTTTCTCCCGACCTTACAAAATTTAATTACCGGAAACTTAACAAGTAATTTTTAACATGACCTCAGCATTATCATCAAAAAATCTTGCATGTCGTGTAACTAACGATCATAATCATTTTGGAACTCTGAAAGTTAAAAGGAAAAAAGTTTTTGCCGCAATACTTCAGTCAATATTTCATTGCTATTCATTCAATAAATGAACTTCGCGTCTTGGCAGCCAGTTACGAGACGTATTCAACAACTGCATGGATATAGCTAAGCTAGGCGTACATGGGGGGGGGGGGGGGATGCAGCTTTTCCCATTCTGCAGAAAATTCACTATTTTCGGGCGAAGCAAGTGATATTTTGAGCAAACGTGCTTAAAATGTCAGGCAAAAGCGCTTTCCCTGTAGTCCTGTACGCTTACGGTATGTATAGCTAAGAAGAAATTTAACAACTGAACATATTATTACATAAAACCCTTCGAGTTTTCTTAAGTGTAAAGACCTTTACTCCAGTACCTACATGACAGCTATTACTACATGAGCCTATTTCTCGCGAAAATTCCATATATGTGATAACAAATATAGCATACTTGCAGTGAGTACGCAGGCGTACTCAAGTGTTTCACAATTGCCTGTACTTGTGCGTGTGAGAATGGTTTTGTACTCGTACTCGTATTCACAGATATTGGAAGTTATGAATTGGCGCTAATACATTTTTTTACTCGTACTCATGATCGTGAAAAGACGTGTACTCGTACTTGTACTCACAACCAAAGACACTTCACTTGTTCTCGAACTCATGAACATGTACTCTACTTTTTCCAGATTCCCCTACCCTTTTTGGCAACGAGCCGAAGGGCGAAAACCGGCGCTTCCAAGGAAGCTAGGTCCTCAAGGGACACTCAGACTTAACGTGACCAACCTCTTGACCTTCAGACCTCGCCATCATGGGTCTGTCATGCGTAGCCCCCTTGAACATATACTACACATGATCTTAGCCAAAAGTCAATGTACTCACACTACAAGTCTGCAATATAGACCTATAATTATGAAGATATTAAGGAATTTCAGCATTTGGATTGACAGCCCTAATTTAACTAATGTATGAGGGTCACTGTTGCAGTGGGGAGGGGGGGGGGGTGTAGGACCATGTTCCAAAATGCCAGCTTCATCCATTTACCCCAATACGAGTTAGTCTACACTGGTAACCTAATTTATGCGTCCCTTTTTCAATCATGTGACAATAGCTTAAAAGTTCATTCAGGATACCTCATTGGTCTACTTTTAGCATAAAGTATTTATGTTCCGAATATCATGAAGTACGTAATGTCAGATTTTTCAACACTTAGCTATAATGTTTCTTAGTAAGATTCAAGGGTGACTGCTTATTCCCATTAACAACCCGTTACTGCTATATGTCTGTCAATTATATATGGAAATAGCCTTCCGTTTATAACATGACTAATAGAGTTGTCACGTGAATATTCATATAATTTCAAGTTCAGGTCACTTTAACTAGAATGGCGTAATTAAACGATATTAGCATTCTAGGACCGTATTTGCACGAAACCAATAGAAATCATGGTTCACAAGTTTCTGGGTGTATAACGAAACATGGACCAGGGAGGTTACAGCTTCTCCATGAACGAAAGGCTATGGTCAGTACTAGTACCAGGCGCGGATCCAAGGAGCTTTTCGCCACAGCAATAACAAATACATGAAAATTAGCATATTAATGTTAATCTAAGAGAATATTCAAGGGGATTTTAAGCCCCCTTTTCGAAATGTCTGGATCCGGGCCTGAGTACTTCCTATCCACCGACATCCCGTCGTCGGACAATTCTATGAAATGATAGCCCCTATAACATATCTTCATAACTAATGGCAAGCTCTCAAACCTGTCTACTATGTAATTCATTTCGGTAGTGGTGAATTTGGAGGACAAACTGGTTTTTTACTCGGTGATCCAAACATTAAACATAAAGGACAGTTGGAACAATCTTCAGTCTTCTCGGACATAACTTCTTTTCGATTTCTTGAAACTTTGTTTTGCTTCTTAATTTGGTCAGCTTCATCGTCTCGAGTTGTTTGATGCTGGGATTTTTCATTCGTAAGCGCATCCTCAGGAAGTAAACTCGAAAACTGATCAAAGACGGCCTTTGGTTTCATGGATAATCTTTGTCGGAAAAAGTCCGCGACTGGAGGAACACGGGGCGGGTTCTTTCGAGTCGATGAGCTAGGTTTATCCTCTAATACTTCTGCCATTCTTTCTAACTGCGAAGTCGACACGTTAGCGGAGTTTTCGCGGGAAAGATAACCGGGAAATGGCTCACAACTCAGCATCCTTCTCGCCTCCTCCATTTCAGATCTTCGTTTTGACGCGAGGTGGCTAAGTATTGTAATTTCGCGAGTTGATTGTGGTTGGAATGTTTTCGCTTCTCCAAAAGTCTGACCAAACCTATCTCTTTGGAAATTAACACTTTGACTGGAAAGCCTTGTAAGTCTACCACTTGGCTTATAATACATGGTGTCGGTAGTGGGGTAGGTTCTAGGAAGCTGGGATGGGGGTGCCAATGCATTCCGCAAATCGCTGTAGAACTCCTCCATAGCTATAAAAGATGGGCTGGGCATTTTACCGATTTTCATACTTTTAACGTAGTTTGCCTGCTGCTCGTAACCCTCGGAGGGTGACACTGAAGACGTACGTCTGTCTGCCTTAGCCTCAGTTTCCCGATCAATGAGCTCTAGCGTCACTCTGTTCATTCGGGGTGATGAAGGACTTGCGTTGCGGCTTCGCTTTGATGATTTACGCGTGGACCTTCGTTTTCGTTCCTTCCAGTGCCTGCTCCTATTGCTCAAGTCTACTGTTAACCCGCACGTCTCGACGCGCATTTTGGGTAGTTCGACAGATCTACTCAAGTCGATTTGCTTTGTTTTAACAATTTTTTGATCTCTGGATTTTTTAAAGCTGTTTGTAGGAGGCGGTAGATTTACAGCCGCCATGATTACTAAATCGATGTTAATGTTTGGATAAAACGACCAGCATAATATGCCCACTCTATGCAGTTCTGTTCATCAAACTCAAACTTGGTATATGAAAAATGGTATCCAAAACGTAATGTGGTTCTTGCTGTGAAGATGTCGATGAACAGAGCAGCGCAAACCTTGCGGCAGTCTTGAAAAATCGGCAGATATATCCCAAAATAACGGTAAACCGTGACGACGGCTGAAACGCAACACAATACACAATTGCACCACCGTCATTTCAAAACAATCATAATGACTATTCTTATAATCCTGCTAAACGTTTGAAAAAGCTAAAGAACAAATAATCCACACTAAAACCCATTTCAATTAAAGAGTGAGGTGCAAGGTCATTCTATCATTGCATCGTGATGTCACTTTATTAACACGACGAACTGACTCTCAGAAAATGGGACATATATAGTGGTCCTGTCTATAGCTTGTGCATTTTCATAGTTCATCACTCTTACAGCAAACCGCTTTGGTACGCATCTGTCTTTTCCAACCATGTGTTTCATTTGGTCAAACACGTTCACGGTGTGGTCATTGACATGGTTCCCTCGTGTTACGACAAATGGTCAAACATAAATGACCACCGATATGACAAGTATAGTTCTTGTAACGACGACATTAATTAATATATCAGTAGGCCCTACACAGGGATGAGACTCCAAACTCCAACATGACCAGTCCAAAATAAGTTTAATTGACCTACTGGAAGTATATGGCTAGTGACTAACAGCCATCAGCTAACCATCAAAGTTGTGCTTCGGTACCACATCCAAAAAAATTAAAAATAGATTTCTGTCACTTGTCACAAAGAGTTCAAAGAAAACAGTACCTGACATACTGCATGATTATTCCATTTCTGAAAGTTACGTCTTGCGCTCCAGTCGGAAACCACATTTTTGACAATGACAGTCGGTCAATTTGTAAGGGCAGTATCAGTACTGTTTTATTTTCTCCATCCTTGTTGTTTGAGAACTCCTAAATCGAACAAAATTGACGCGATGATGCAAAATTTTAATTTCTCTTATTATAGTCTCCGTTAACAACGACCATCGTCATATTCAATACAAAGACGAAAGTTTGAAACGTCTACTTTGCGTGAAGACAATTAACCATCGAATGTTGAGGCGTCATGAGAAATGAACACAAACACTGACTGGGCAAACACTCTCCATCGATACTATAATTAAAGAAGAAGTCATACCAGCAGAGAAACAACTTACCACCTGTAACCTAAAATATCGATCCAAACCACTCAATTCATTCCCATATAACGATGAAGAACTATTTCAAGAACGGTCCTGACACAGGGAGACGATAGTCTTCCAAAGATTTGATTCAGAGTCGAAAGGGACACAATGACTTTATTTGCTGTTGTGATTATTCCTGTGCAAGGAGAGGGAGAATAAGGGATGAGACAAAACTTTTTACTGGAGTAAAACGAACGATAGTGGGCTACTTAAATGACAGACAAAAGAGCCATAGAACTAGCAGCTTCCATATTTAATCTATAAGTGTGTGACAAAGGTGCACGCCATCTTCTTAAGCGAACAGAGACATTTGAGAGACAAAAGGAGATCAGATTGAACCAGGGTCCTGGCAACCTCTCAGTTAAATAAAGAAACATGAGAAATAATACCACCCTGCTTGGATTATTTCGATATCAGATTATCAGGGAGCATTCCTTGCTTAATTAAACTCCAGTTTAAATTTCAGGTATACACGATATTATCATGTAATTAGGACATGATACTTCACTGGTGGGTGTGCAGACAGCCAAGGCAGAAATTCGGAAAAATGAAAATACAGCGCCATCTTAATTTCAGCTGGATTGTACTGCAAATGTCTTGGCCTGGAATGATGGAAGGTGAGGGCATGGGGAAATGCCCCCCTCGGGGAAGACTGCCTTCCCCTTAGGGGAAATTTTCCAAAAGAGAGCCTCAAGATATGATTAAGTATGTAATCCCCGAGGCGATACTTTACTTGAGTTTGATCTCAAAGAGGGCAAAGTTTCCAACAGAAACCCAAACTTTGCCAATTTTCTGCATTAAGAACCCAAAATTTTACTCTTTTTTCAACAAAAGCCTAAAATTGTCAAACTTTCTGAAATAAAAACTCAAATTTTTCTCCAACAGAAACCCAAACTTCTGAAATTTGCTCCAGTAGAATCGCATTTGTCGGCCCGCAAACTGCCTTTGAGTTCGCCACCCTTCCAGCAACTTGTCGCCTTTGTCGAGACTTCGAGTTGCTCACCCCCTCCCTTTCTCGGAGTTTGGCTCCCTCGTTTAACAACTCCTGCCACCACCCTTGCTTTAGGTTCTTCGAAAACTTATGCTCCGGTCCGTCATAATGACAATTTTATCCTAGTGCTCTTCCACACAGTGGCTCCGGCACGGAAGGGGCATGGGGGTACGACCCCCCCAAATCCATTTTCCAAAACTTTCGACCTTTTTTTAAATAAACCCGAAAGGTGTGTAAGCTATAGATTTCTGTAAGGGCCAGGGTGAGATGTGTTTCGACTAAAAGATTGATCTATTTTAATCATTGTCTGTCACAAATTGTTCGCAAACTGTCAACATTTTCGCGCGCTTCGCGCGCTGTAAACTTCAGTTCAAGCCTGTCCTTTAATAATACCACGACTGTATTTGTTTAAAGGTACAGGTGCGGGTTTTATGACAATTCAAACGTGCCTGATGATTGTTATTAGGAAGAAAAAGCACAGAAATATCCCGCTGGGAACTATTTTCAGAAAACTATAGGTATAAATCCAACCTCAGGTCATAGGCGTAGGAGGCGGGGGGGGGGGGGCTGGGGCTGCAGCCCCAACCAAATATTTTTTTGAAAATTCGGGCAGTATGCTTAGAATTTTTTGGGCATTTTACTGAAAGAAAAATAATGCAATGATGTAGCTAAAGGCAATCAATAGTTTACAAAACTTCCTTGGTAATTATAATAAAGTTTTGATTTGAATTACACAGCACCTATATATACGGTATTAATTCACCAGTGTGTTTTTTAATTGTTAAATTTATATAATGATTATCAGTGGTGTATTTAGGCAGGCTATTTGGCCACCCCCCCCCCCTCACTGATGCTGATTTTTTTTTTTTTTTAGTACATAAAATACGTAAATTTCTTAACAAAAATTTTACTTCAAAGGTACCATAGGTTGCACCAGATTGCATGTAAGGACACCTAATTTTTCAAGAACCCTCCCCTTAGACCCCTCCCCCAGGCCGGCGATCACACAACATAAAGCATACCCCCAACCCCGTGAGAGAAATAATGGCTGCGCCACCAAATAATTGGCAGTATTACTGTAACGACTTCCCAAAAATTATAATCGATATGGAAGGGTAATAACACGGAAAATGATTGTATGTAATTTGCATGCAGTGTGATAAAAACGATGCATGCCTATGATATGTACAATAACATGTTGAACGTGCGTGGGGCGCGCAGAAATTTTGGGTTATATTTTTCGGGCAAGTCGTTACAGCGCCCCCCCCCCCCCCCCATCAACTTAGGCTCCTACACCTACCTATGCCTCAGGCTTGCATCAAGGGGCGGTTATGTGGAAATCTTTTCTTAGGCCCTATGAACAACAGTTGTAATGTGATGTACATGATTTGAAGTATGTTATTCATTACACAAACTTATTCAAAGGTCATTAAGTGCATTTACAAAGAATAAGCATTATGAAACATGCTTTTTCATTGTCTACCGATTTTATACTCCTTTATTACCTCTCGGTCATTGTCCATTAGAAGTTGTTCGTTTAGATTCTCGTTCATCAATACGGTACTAAAACTACGATTGTAGGAGGTGCCTGGTGTGTTCTCATGCGGAGTCATTTAAATGTCAGATAAAAGCATCGTACCAACGTCCCCAGTTTTATTATTACCCCGGAGTTCCCAGGCGGCCCTACCCTAGTCTCATGGTACCAGCATTGGAGGGGGACCATGCCACAGCCAAAAATATCATTAAATAATGGTACGGTAATTCCTTAACATGTAATCAGTCCCAAGCTTTGCCAAAGATAGCACCATTTTGTATCTAAGCCACCTTACATAAGCAACAATTTCTCAAGGGAAGGGGGAAGTTTCACCCCTCATTAGTTTATTCTTGCACTGCATAGTGTAATGGTCCTCTGTGCGAGGGCGACGATGGCACCTGAACACAAACAAATTTCGTTTCCGTATTAAAAATTTGCGGAACTTTCTGAGTCTGTGTCAAATTGTCATCTATACGCCGCTCTATATGGGGAATTTATTAAAGGGAAGGGATGGGGTAGGAGAGTCTCTAGAATGGAAGGATGCGTCTCGCTCTGGCATTTTGTTTCGTTACACGGTTCATTGAGTTGGCAATGAGTAGATGGGTACGACCCACTTTTGCAACCGTGACACCAAAGTTGGGGGTGAGGTAAAACTGTTTTCAAACTTCTGGCTACCTAAATAGCAGGAAATAGACTAAGACACAATTTATGCATACTTGACTTCCTCAGGCTATCTCGATCTTGATTCAGTGAGATCGGGGGGCGGGGGGGGGGGTGGGGAGGCGTTCCGTGAGACCGTATAGTTGGTACTGATTTCTTGAGACTTGCAGAAAATCGGTGAGATTTGCCACGTTTGTTTACGGTCTGTTCCTAAATCTGTGAAGGTTTTTTTGACATTCGAATGTGTCAGCAAACACTGGAAAACTTACTCTAAAAACTATTTTCTGTTCCAGCATGGCGGAGGCTGTTATCAGTTGACTGCATGCAGTGGCGTCGCCAGTGCATTCTGGATGGGGGGGGGGGGGGAAGGGGGAGGTGCCCAATGGCAGAACTAGAGAATTCGGTCAGAGGGGGCGAGAATGGCCCGTAGCGTGCTTTAAAGTAGGTACCCTATGCCTCAACACCCTCTAAGTCATGGCTTTTCAACCTTTCCTTTTAGATTTCCCCACCTGGTAGAAAACTGCTTTCCCATTCCTTCACCCCAAGTATTTCTATTGAAACATGTTTCCATTTTCAATCCCTTCTTTTCACATACTAGTATAAAGGCGACCATTATAATTCACTTAATGTTCATGTTTTTTGTCAGGTCCAGATTCAAGATTGTATGTAAAAAGGGACTTTGCGACGATAAAGGTAAAGGCAGGCAACCTTTAAGGGGGCTGGGACAAAATTTTGGAAATAAATCACCGTACATTTTTGGCATCTGGAAATCAAGATAAGAACACAAAGAACCATTAATTTTCATGAAATCGTATATCAGTATGTGACTGCTTTGCAATAGCCAGTAATTAAGTACATTGTTGGAAATGGCCAAGATGGAAGATCTGTCTCGCCTTCTGGAGTACCTTCTTCATGAAAAATAAACTTTATTAGATGTGGCTTCCGGGCATTTGAGAATCAAGAAAGTACAGAAAGAAACATTCCTATGGCATTATCATGCAATGTCAGATGGCCCTTGAAAATGGTCATTTGAAGGAAAGCAAAAGGAAGCTGTTCATCAGATATGAGTCCAGTGCTCTATAGCCATTCCCACCTATGACAGCAGTTTTATTTTAACCAGAAGGTTCTTTTCAAATGTTTTTGGAAATAGTTTGCGGGAGCTATTTTGGGATCTGCATAGACTACTTTTATTGTTCATGTTCACAGTTATCTCTGACGGGCGCAGGGCTATTTTTGCAACAATTATTTTTGCACCCTCCTCAACATCTTTCTTGGTACTGCAAGGGTGAACTAACAGGCATATTGCATAGAAAATGGTAAATGAAAGCAGAAAGGACCGAAACAATTTAAATTTTGCTTATATATTTGCGTCTGATGCGGCACCAAATTCTGATTTTTACAAAGAATGGTGAACTTATATTACACATGTTATTAAACAGGTGTGCCCCTGAACAGGAGCAGTGAAAGACACCCACTTTAACCCCTTTAATTACAGACACACAACTTAGACAAAATACTATACAAAGCTTTGGTAAGCACTGTTTCCACTCCTTTACTCAGCCTCACATATAAACAGTGCAAGATATTAACTTCCATGTCACTCAGATAACAGTCCAAAGATTAAAGGGGCTGTTTGTAGTTCATATGAAAAAGGTAAATGAATGGCAATAGAATTTATTGTAATGCATGTAATTACAAAACATTGCAAAACAGGTCAGCTACATAGAAGATGTGATATAAAGGACAAACTGAAGAGTCCAAGAATGGAATAATGTTACATTTTAATACTTCAGCAACACAAAAAAGTGGTGAAACACTTGTAATGAACATTTTTCTTGGCTGACAATTTTAATTGCTACATACTGCAAAAGAAAAAAAAGTAAACAAGGTACACACACACATCTAATTCAGTAACAGAACACACTGTGTCTATGCCATTAATCAACAAATATGATATGAAATTATGCATACATAAATTCTCAATGGCAATTTGTTCCTTCCACTAAGGGTTTTTAGTCAAGGAAAGATTGGCTCCATGTCAATCTCTTTTGACTAACACCAATTCCTAAAGTAAAATGTTGCTCCCATCCTTCCACCCTTGCATAACTGGTTTTACTTTGGTTGACAGCCATAAAACAGAATACAGATGGTGGTGAGTCATGATAAGAGTGGGAATGGAGGGGAGATGGGAGAATGGGAGGGGGGTGAAGGGATGGGGGACAGCAATGTCTGTGAAAGTAGAGAGGCAGTCACGATATATCCAAACCTTTCATGTGTAATGGGTCATCATACATATATGCTCTAGTATTATCTAAGATGAAGACCTATTTGTCATCTCATGGAAAGCTAACAAACTTAGTTGACAAAATATGAAGTATAATTTCACCAAGAACTGAAAAATTAGTAAAATGGTTAATATTTGTAAAAACGTTAATATTGAGACAAGATAGAAGAAAAAAGTGGCAAAAAATGGGCACTCGCAACCAACTAAATTTTGTGAATACATAGACTGTTAGCTAATAAATATTGCAAATTTGTCATTGCGTCCACTCAGAAACTCAATACTGATTAAAAACTAAATTCTCTAAATGCACACACTAAAAATCACTTTGAAAAGAAAAGTTAGTGACAAAGAAAGGAAATTGATGAAAAAGAGAAAAGGTGCCTACAAGGGAACCTATTAAAATGGTTGAGAATAACGACAAATAACTATAAGAGCCTGTGACCTCTACTTATAAGAGGCAAAGCCTCATCTACAGAAACTATGCTCTGAGAATCTTCCTAATTTGAACAAAACTGATACTTTACCTGAAGACATTGGAAGTCTCATGGGAATGACACTCACGAAACTGTTTTTTTCCTTTGCTTTTTCTGTCACATTTTAGACAGCTGATGATCAATTAGGAAAGAGACATTTTAACTTATTGAACGAAACAATTATTAAGTTATACAAAATGTAAATAGAGGGCAGTGTTACCCAGAAGTGTATGATTCTGACATAACAATGAGGGTATTAGTGTTAAAATCTGTTCATAGCTTATTGTGCACTGTGCTCTACAAGGGTTTGCTTGGACAGTACACATAGCAGACTCAAGTACAAGGGAGCTCAGTCATAGAGAACTTCCACATCAGGCAATAGAGTTCCTATGTAAAGAGGAATTAAAATTAAAGGGGTAAGGATAAAGGGTATTAAAGGAACCCACATGCTGTACAATTCTAAAGTGATCTTACGAAACAATATAAAATATGTGCACTTCAAGAATGTGTTATGAAAGTACTTATTACATAAATGAAAGTCATGAATGATTATTTATTTGGGGGGAAAGGCACACTCATACTAAATACACAGGAAGAAAATAAAAGAGTGTTATCACCTAACCCTGTGCAAACCTGGGCAAAATGTCACAGACTCCAAATAAAGCTAAACTTGTGTCCAACAATGATAGTCATTAAATTGTGAAAATTTTCACATTTAATAATTTCAATAATTTTTGATAATTTAATTTTAAATCAAAGCCTGTGAATCAAGCCATTAAAATCTTATGTTTAACAAAATCTGTGCATATTCACCTCATCCACTCATTGCATGTATTCTGAGGCCTCTTGACAAAATATTACTATTTTTTATGACACATTTCTACCACTAATTAATTTACATGATATGTCTTGCCTTGCAGATCAAATGTTACATGATTTTATGGGTCTGCTACAACTAACCAGCTGGATTCATAAGGCATCATGTTAAAAGTTGCCTACTTCGAAACTTTTACAAACTGCAAGAGCATTTTCAAAAGTATTAATGATAAAAACGATTTACACATATCGCAATAATAAACAGCACACATGCAATGAATGCACTCAATTAATCATTTCTGCGGTACTACCTAGTTCTACCATATCTTTAGCCAATCACGTTGATGCATATCATTCAAACATTATGCTAACTGGTTACTTAGATACGACTCAATGCTCCTAGTATGAGCCTTACCACACTGTTATGGCTGCAAGTTTGTAACAGCCCTAAAACTTGTAAAATAGTCATGCGCAAAATTTACGAGCTTTTGACTTTAAAGAACACAGCCTAAATCAATATAGCTGTATAATGTATGACAATGCAACTTTTCTTTTGACAGAACTGTATGTGACAGGATGAAAATGTTCCATACACTTGTAGAAAACATTTCTTGCTGAAGTCTGACTTTTTGGTTACGCTATAAAAATACTGTTAAACAGTGAATTTACAAACTTTATTTATCCTTTCCTACGGCTATTTAAAATTCCCTCATGTTTTGCACATTTCCTCAACAAAAAGAAAACTAAAATTTCAAACCTTTCTTTTACTTCCACACTAATTAAGGGGGGAGGGGAAGAGGGTGAACTTAGGAATACATTGATAAAATTGATTCCCCCTTTCCAAGACTTCAGTAGGGTAACTCATGACTTAGAAAATACAGTAATGCACATTGACAGTGGAAAGCGAAAAATTGTAGGGGACACTTTAAGCTGAGTGACAGGGCACCGTTAATGAGTAGAGGATATAATGTCATTGGAACAGCTATTATGTTCAGTTAAATTTAATGTTAAATTTTACTTTTCAAATTAGGGAAGCGGAACTTGCAGCTCCTATTAAAATTTGATGTTTCTTTACAAAAAATTAGGTATTTAATAACAAAAGGATGTATTTTACAAGTTATTATTGAAATTGATGCATTTTAATATCACTCTGTCCTGCTGCAATGAAATATTTTATTCTTGACAGGGCAAGCAGGAGGCTTTACCATTCTATGTTACAACAAGTTTTACAATAGTGGCTTCAGCTAAGCATTTTGAATCACAAAAAATTACAACAGTCCAATGGTTCTTTTCCTAACTCACAATGACTCATTCAATTTTAAGGTATTTACAGACTGGCTGTGTTCACCAGTTAATGTATCAGTATGGTATAGGTCAATTCAAAATTAATATCTAGCAGGCAAATTCCCTGAGAAAATCCATCTTAAAGAGTTACAGCAAGGAAGGTTTTGATATCTATGGTGAAACCGATAATGTATTCTGATGTACATTCTTCTACTAAAGCCCATGTGAGTTCAATAATTCTGTAACTTAAGTCACTGAAGTTCATCCTCCTTTGACACCTATAATTCATGGGTTTGTTGTATCAATAAACTTTAACTATCATCAAACCTGATTTTATCTACAATCTTTCTTTTCTTCACTCTTATCTTGTCTCATCTAGTTATATTTAATTAAATCACAGATTCATATCATCTAACCAGGATTCCTTCAAAAATCTCCAAATCTATAATCAGCACTCTTCTAACAATAAATGAGCATTAAGACACATCAACAGTTGAAGCCAACTTTTTTAAGTATACCTGATGAATTTCATTGCCCCTTTTTACAACTCATTTCTAATCGCCAAAGAGACTTTTGTTAATATATTATCCTCTGATTACTGTTAATGAATAAGTATGAAATAATTCTCATCAATTGTAAGCTGTATGTGTTTCACATTACTTGCAGGTCTCTTGACTACCTATAATTTCACTTCATAGTCCAAAGTACATCTTACAACTCATGAATATTCAAACAGCTTATACCCAATCAGGGGACTCTTTCATCTGGCTATATCATATACACCCTAAAACAAGTATCTCTGTTGATAAGTTTGTGATATGAGCATGTATGAATATATTGTTTCTACTTATATTTGATCAGTCTATACGACCAGCTTGGGTAGACAAGACCATCCCATTAAATCCCTTCACGATAAGCATGGTAAACAAGCATTCACACTTCTGAGACTATCTCTCTCTGAGGATATAATGATGCACATTCCTTCAGAGAAACAAAATTTTCCAATTTTGATGTAAGTTCTGTGAAATATGTACCAATGGTTATTAAATGTTTGCCTACTGCTAAATCTCTTTTTCATTTCATAATCAGACTTAGTGCACATAACTTTCAAATTATGCAAGGTTGTCCTCTAAAACATGTACAGACCTGTATCACTCAGCAAAGTTTAACTATATGTCAGACATTTTCTAGACTTTCGTTAGTTAGGAAGTTTTCAATGCAAAAACTGTCTTGAACAACTTGGAAGTGATCTCACTGTGAGGAAACAAAACCTTTCATCATCCCTTACTTGCCGAGTTCCTATCTTCCTGGTTGTCTTAACAACATTGTAGAGGATTACACACTGTACACACCGATTCTTCCGAAGAATTGCTATGCACATAAAAATCAACTTGCCCCAGTGAACTGTCAACCTATACAGATTTGTAGAGTGTATGTACTCGTACTCACAGTTTGTACAATTGCCTGTACTCGTACCCATGAGAATGGTTTTGTACTCATACCCATACTCACAGATTTGAAGTTATGCACTTAAGCAAGTGCAAACTTTTGTACTCTTACTCATGGAAAAGATGTGTACTGGAACTTTGACTCATACTCACAACTAGACACACTCCACTTGTACTCGTACTCATGATACTGTACTCACACTACAAGTCTGCCATAAAGTAACAACTGCAATCATCCTCAGCCCTATAACCTATATCCACCACCCTTATGTTGTACATTTAATGCTAGCTGAGCACTATATGACAGTTCAATGGCCCTAAACTCAAACGTTCCCTTACCCAATAGTTGTGTAGTGTGCTTGGGTCTATGACTGCGACTAGCAGTTATAAGACCAGTTTCAGTAAATTTAAGTCAAATCCCCTCTGGTAGGAGAAAGGACATGTGTTACCAGCAGGTAAATTAAATACCATGCTATTAAGATATGAAGAAAGAGTCTTTGTCCTTTGGAAATTTTATCTTTTGTTTAAAATTATCAGATATTTGCGATGCTTCTTACAGTACTTTAAGATGATTCCTACCAGCAACACATCCCCTTACTTTCCAATTTCTATTTCTCTACCCACAAATCATGAATGTACATGCATAAAAGAAGGTTAAACACTGATATTTTACTATACAAAAGGCCTTTCTTCAGCTTGTTATAAGAAACACTTTTAATTACTTGTTAAAATCCAAACTAAAAGGCTATACATCACCTAAATATATATATTTCATAGTTTTGTGCAAATAAAAAGACATTTATAAGTTCAGTAAAATTTACAAAGAAAGTATCCAAAATTGCCTTTTTTCTTACAGCAAAAATACATAATAAAATACCTTTGAATGCTTACAACATACAAAAAGTGGTTATTTACACATATTTCAATTTTTTAGGTTATGCAAGTTTAGTCCACAAAAATGCACAGAGAAAATAAACAGCACTATACAGATGAATCTGTGCTGTCTTCACAACCAATGAGAGGGTTTCCCTACTGTGTGTTAATCATAGATTTTTTTTCATCGACACATCTTTAAAATTCTCCCTTTTGAGGGGTATGTGTGAAACCTAAAAAGGAATTCATTCCATGATCTTAAGCAGTCAATAATTCCAGGTCTTAGATCTTCCAGAGAAATCATACAAAGGAAACCCTTCTATACACAATGGGCTGCCGTCCTCTGGCCATTTGCCACTCAAGATATATGCTAAACTGACCCATGGAAAGTTTGTGAAGCCAGAAACTTTTTATAGTAATTACCACATCATGATAATGTTCTGGTTAGTGCAGTTCTTATTCAGCATAAACTCAAGGAAGATTGGCCCTTGATCAGCACACCTGGGAGCCCCCCTCCTATACCGGTAACTTGTATGGTATAAAAACTTTTACTAAACATGACTGTGTCTGATTGCATCATAGCCATTACTCAAACAATCACAAAACATAAAACCAGCTGGGGAACGTATCCATGACTTCCTGGCTCATCACAGCTGTAGGAACGATTGTTGGAGCAACTACAGGCAAGAATGGACCACTGCTTCAGCACAGACAGGCGCCAATTTCAGACCAAACTTGCGGCTGAATAACGATTGTCTGATGTTTCAGATGATTGTCTGTTGCCATTTCTTTGATTAGGTCGGTCACGGCTGATGGCCAGTGTGTACTGAAAGGTAAAGAGATGTATGATTACAAGAATGTTCAATATGTGACTTTGCTTATGCCAACTATTACACATTAAAAGACAAACTATTTTAAATTTAGTTCCAATAATATTCAAACATTCTTTTCATCTGTTGCTATGGTTGTTACATTCTGTTCTTTCACCTAGTTGTACCGACCACACAGTTAAGATAAATCTAAATCAATGACCGGCAGTGAATGCTCACTAATGACAGGTGTAGAATGGGGTACACCTACATTTATGCAGTCAAATGATATACAGGGTATACAGTACACTCATACTGTTGTTATTGCTATCTATTACAAAACTGCTGTTATGAAGCAGGTAAGGTAGTTTTGTGTTAAGTATGGTGTGAATCTAGACATGTCCAATTGTATCACTTCGGGAAAATCAACCAGAATATAAACTATATTAGAAAAATATGACAGCTCTTAAATTGTTTCATCACTTACACTGTCTGCTGTAAAACTCAAGGAAGGCATTAATCTAGTAGACCTATCATATGGAATATCTACAGCTCATAAACTCCCACCCTAACCCCACCCCCACCCCCCCACCCCCCACCCCCCCCAAAATAGTACAAAATAGACACAGCAGTTACCTTCCTTATAATTTCACATAGGATAATATTCATGTTTGTATGTTTACACAAACTATTTCATGTGAACTATGCAGAACATGAAATATTGTGTTGCAGGGTGTCATGTAGGTATTAACCCAATGCTAGCAAAGTACAACAGCCCTGCAGAACTAATCCTCTGTGATAGGAAAAGATCAGGTTAACAAGAGTTTCGGTATGATGCTATGTCAACTTGTTTTTAAAAGATTACAATCACAAACAACATAAAATCTGTGAGATGAACAATTTCTCCACATTCAATCTATAATGAATGATTTGGATTTTTATAGTGCCTTTGTACATCTCATAGTGCTTCACAATCATCACCCCTGGTCACTGGAAACTTGCCAAACCCACACTATATAGTGCACATCCCTTGCTGTTCATATCTGGCACACTGAACAGTAATGCCACTTCATCGTGGCCCCTGAGGGACTTCCCATAGGAGCAGCCACAAACAGCACATCACTATACAAGTTACCTCACAGGTACCCATTTAACCCAGAGAGAAGCAATCGAGATAAAGCACCTTGCTCAAGGACACAACATAATGACCCAGAAGGGAATCGAACCTGCAATCCTTAGATCGCAAGTCTAACACTTTAAACAATAGGCCACCATGCTCTCACATGTAGGCAAGCACTGCAAGGTTGTGTGAGCATGCAAAGCTGGCCATTCTGTATTCCTAATCAGTGAAATCTCTTTGCTTTCATGCAGGTGTAAGCAAACTAACTGCTACTTAGCAGAGTTAGGTCTTGTCTACCTTGTACTACTAGTGCCAGATACTGTATGTGCTCTTAAGATGTAATTATACAGATATCTGTCATAGCTGTGCTGGTCTGTACTCACACCATGATAAAGAGGGAGTCAGAGGATTAAATCTGTCTTTGACTTATACACAACATGCTGAAATAATTCTAATTGATGAGTGAGCTGATCCAAGTCTCTGATGACATGTTAACTTCCAATGCTATCAGTGTTTTGAAAAGTTCATTCAGAGATAACTTCATAAAACACCCCTTCTGAAAACAACTTAGAAATCAAAACAATGAAAAGATGACTTACTGATGGTGGCAAATCATCAGGCACAGATACATTGTTTGACTGACTGACTAAAGATGAACCTCTGAAAGAGATAACATTATCAAAGGTGAGTGTTATGTTGATACAAGGTAACAAGTAAAAAGCCTGATACAGAGGACTAAATATCAGTATAGACAGAACATAGGCTTGGTATACAGAATGCTCACTTGGCCAAAATGAAAATTGGTACAAAACATTAAATTTTGTGTAAAAGTTACATAGATTGATAATTAAATATCAAGCACTCATAATTAACTGGGATATTTTTACAATCTAAACTCATTTGCTGGAAAATAATTGCAAACAAACAACTGGTATGATATTTTATACATTACACTATGTTCAGAAGCCTATGTGACTTTTAAAGTCTCCAGAGTGACAGAGAACAGACTTTGCAACAAAATAATTTTACTAACTCCATGCAATCCTGGTTTTTATCCTACCCCCATGACACTATAAAGCTAATCACTGCTATCCCCTGTGACAGGAAAAAATCATTTTCTTGCTGCCTTCAAGGCCTTACCATTTGCAAAATAAAAGGTTAACACAACACTGAAAATGAGTCATTTTCAAGAAGAAAAATAATACTAAAACACTTCAATGGTAGATACCTGTCTTATTTCCTCACTACATTAATCTCATAAAAATGAAGAAAGTAAACACCCCCACATGCTGTAAAGCCAAATTTATTTGAATGATTGCAAAATGAGAGTTAGTCATGACTTGCTAATCCCAGAAAAGCCTTGGTAGTTGTTACCCCAACATAAAAAGCCGCCTTAAAGCGAGGAGCTTTACTTACCGATTAGAAATTATGACAGGAAAATGCGGCAAGGCATTTGAACTGGTAGACAGCAGGGAGTGAGAAGAAAGGGAAAAGAAAGAAATAAATCTAATCTAGTGCCACAGGGTGGATTCTAATCAACGATTTGGTGTATACTCATGACTTGGCTGACTGATGTACACACCAGCGGTGGATTTAGAAATTTCTTCATGGGGCCCTGGGAGGGGGCTGTTTCTAAAGAGCGTGTCATGTGGGGCCAAAGCCAGTCTTTGTCTGACCATGGTTAGGGCTGAGGTCAGAACAGTAGGCATCCTACATGCCTAGGTTGCACAAAGCTGCCCCCTGAAACACCGCATTGTAACTACAATTCTGGGTCTTCCATATCTGGGGTATGTAATCAGGGTTCCTTGAGGGCATCTCCTCCCTTCACTGTCCTCTTAAATCCACCATTGGTAAATGTTATAATGGCAGTCTATGATGAGCTTAATGTTGACTCTACTGTTAGTCTAAGATGTGCTGAAATTGAAATTTTGGACTTGACAACAAACAAATAAGTGATGGATGACCGGAAACTGTGAATCGTGGATTAGGAAATCACTACAGGTTTATTCTCCACCCATGTCATCAGTGACCCAGAACAGGTACACAGTTAATGAGCAATGAATAGTTAAATTTTGAACACTACGATTATTTCAGACATTATTTCCAAAGACATGTTTGCTTTTTGGGTGCCTTGATGTGACAAAAGTGGCATTTCCTCTGCTCTGAACTTTTCTCAGAGCTAGTTTTAAAGTAAGTATTGGAACAGGCCATGTCCCTAGCTCAGGTATTTTAACTATGGGGTCACTTTTACATCATCGATCCAACTTTTTATTTGAGAGAGCACACTATGATGGTACTTTTCTTAGCATACAGAGCAAAAATAAGTAATTTTGGCCTGACTTTTTGGCCCTTTCTAACTCAAAACAATGTAGCTGGATCTATGCCAATTTTATTACTGTAAATTACAGATTTTCAAGAACTTAAAAATAAAAACTACATAAATATCCATGCAATTTTTCATATGCAGATGAAAGAAAACAGTAAACTTTTTGATGCTCATATCTCTACACCTGTTAACCAATTACTGTTAGTCCAAATTTTAGTGCATGAAGTTACTTATTACTTTAGTAAAGTGCACCCAGGAACCAAAAATAATCCTCAACTTTGGAACATGAAATTAGGACAAGCTTTTTCAAGCAAATATGATTTTGTTAGTATTGCATGAAAAACCTGTTAGTATTGAATGACAACTGTGACAACAAGGGTTCAGTTACCTTTGACTGGTGGAGGAGATTGGTCGTCGTGAAAGTCCTGACGTAGATGCCTGGTCTCTCCGAGCACTGTACCTTTCCAGTGTTGCAGTGCCTTCTCTTGGCGGGAGGAATGGGTCTTCCTGGTCAGCATCATAATTCATTTTCCTGTTTTGAAAACATGCAAGGAGTCACAGTTTATGACACAAATATGAATCACTCTCTTTCCCATTCACTGGCACCTACGGTTTCCCTCCATGCAACCTTAGTATGAGGGACAAGAAAACTGCTACATTGATCATACCAGGGATGGCGCCAGATGGGAGGCAGAGGGGTCAAGGCTCCCCCATTACGGAAGCCATTCTTTTCCAATTCCGTAGGAGAGCCTTAATGGGTATGATTCGTCCTGACAGTTCACTTGATTTTGCTCTCATAGAAGGCAAATTCTTCAACAAAAATCCAAAGTCTTCAAATAGTCTTCTATAGAAACCGAAAAAAAAAAAATGAAATTTTCTGCAAAAAAAGCCCAAATTTTGAACTTTTTCAATAAGAACCTCAAATTCTCTTCAGTATTAAAGATGCAAAACTTTATGGTGCACTTCCTTTCCAGCAAACTTTGCTTGTGTCTGGGCTCTGGGTTGCCCCCCCCCCACCCACAGAAAGCTTGATCCCCCTGACTGGCAAATCCTGGCCCTGCCCCTGGGTCGTATGCTTTGTAATTTACATGATGACTAAGGTGTCTTAATACCACAATCAATCTTTCACAACTGATGCAAACTAAAGTTTGTGAAATTTGTAAGCTTAACTTGCAGTATCATTTCAATCTTATGTTTATCAAACTTTGAAATAAATAGAGGCTTATTTACACACAAGTATTTCACATTTTGGGTTCTATTGGGCTCAACACGACATTTACCTCTCCATGAAACAAAAGACTTCTAGCACTCAGAAAGTTGTGTGGGTTAATATCCACTTTTCCATTCCGATGTCTACTAGCCTCAAACAAACCTTCACCATAAAATGTGAGTCCCTATACTCAATGTTGGGCATGTATATGGTGAAGCATAACATCTGTCAAAAGTTCGATGCACATAAGTTTGATCTAAGGTGGCTTCAAATGACCTTTGACCTCCAAACAATACAGCTGTGGTACCCTGTACCTATACACTATGTACAGAAAGTGTTCTGTATTGAATTTGTCAAGAGTTAATCGTGTTTTTTAGCTGGCGTCAAATATACATATATGCACACACTTACAAAGACATGACAAAATGACACCATTGGTTCCCTATTAAAGTGGGCATGACACGGTCAAAATAACTTTTGCTTATTGTAAGATTGGATACAGTATTGTACAAATATCATTTCACACACAGTTAAAACCTGTGCAATTCGGCATAAATGAAGATTGAAGAAAAACGTACAAAAATCCAATTTCGAAAAAAACGGCAACAGGTCACCTGACTTTTATGACGCAATTGGCGGCACAAACACTGCGCTATATGGGGACAGGTATCTAGATGTGAAACTAATGTAACGCTGAGGTAAAGTTATCTTAGCATCTTCATGAAAATGCTAACATCACAATAGACCTTATGCATATAACGTCACAAAGGTGAAAGTGCTCCCTCCTTTGGAGGAAAATGGAAGAAAAGCACATATCATTGCAAGTTACACCAACAAATGCAGAAGCTGATTTGTCAACCAACTGTATATGCGCGTAAGTCTACTACACATGCAGCGAAATCCATGCCGTTCGTGCACGTGTGCTTCATTGTTTTCACCCAAAATGACGTCAGTGTGATGTCAATGCATAAGGTCTATACCCGTGCAGCATACAGAGCACTAAGCGTGGACCGTGTTGGGGGCTTCGAGACACATCATTGGCCAATATGCATGTGTGAAGTATGCGCATGCTTGTTTTCGGTTCCCTACATAAGCCTCAGTAATGTTTTGGTGCAAAAAGGAAGACAGGAGGGGCGCTGTACAGAACAGCTATTCACATGTACGGACAGTCCATAACAAGCGTGCTTATACTCTGTGTACTGTTCAGTGACGGTGCTATTGCGAATGCTAAGTAGTCACCGCGCAGGGACCCATCATTCACAATCTGGTCACTGGTCACATGCGTTGCTCTAGTATCATAGCACAGGTGTTTGCAATGATGTACCAGCTAACGCACATTAGCATGAACATAATTAGGCATGTAGAACAATGGGCTAGCTGCTCAGTACAGGACGTAGTGCTTCTGACCATGCCGCAAATGACGTCACGTCTTGAGACCCGCTCGCATAGGTTTTTTTGCTTTCAGATTTAAGATGGGCTGAGCCTGGCCTGTATTTGGGAATTCACATGGTTGTATTCCGGTATGTATGGACGTAGTTTAGTCCAGAAAACATCAGCTTTATTTCAAGCTGTACCCAAGGATTATTTACTGAGAGACTTACTTTGGCCGTGTCATGCCCACTTTAACCCAAACCAATATCCAATTTTGCAAAGTTTAGAAAAGACTCTTTAGTTTTTCTGCCTTTCCTGAACTAGTGAGTAATGAATCACAAACCTTCGACCTAGTCTTGAAGCCAGCAGAGTACCCTGGCATATAGCAACCAGCCACAGCATGCCAAGAATTGTACCAAACAGAAGCTGAAAGCCCAGTCCAGACCTGAAAAGAAATTGCAAATAACAAAAAAAAAAGTTAAAAGCTACAGTTACCAGCTATATTGTTTAAAATAACAAGTTTAAGTACAGGTAGTTCTCCAATCCCTCCCCATTCTCAAAACTCCAGATCACAGCTGTGTGAAACTCTAAGAAGTGTTACTATTCTATATAGAATATCACCCCCCCCCACCCCGCAACCCATTTCCTGCACAGCTGCCATTTCACTCCCAGATGTATCTTTAGCTATCCCAGTATGAGGTTCAGTCTAACTGTTAGACAGCATAATTGCAAGGCACGAAACAAGCATGCAAAGATGTTTTTATGCAGCAAGCTTTAACTTTGAAATCATATATGTAATAAATTACAATCCACAATCTGCCAATTGACACCTTGAAGATCTTTCTCCTTTCATCAGTTATTGTTTAAGTTTGTGCTTATGCATCCTCTCTTTCGGACAGACGGTTTATAAGAGGTTGAGGGTATCCCTGAAGGACAATGGCAGCAAGACTTCACAACAAATGAAAATCACATGTGTATCCAGCACTAGTGCAAATCAACTTCCATTACCTTTATACAACTTCTAAAAAAGTACAAGAGGTTACTATGTTAATGAACAACTCATTTGTTCACAATACCATGTCCAAAAAATAAAACTCCAACATATATAACTTCCATTACTCTCATAATATTTAACTCCTTCTTTCACTTTTAGACTCAGAATCAGGACGAGGAAGTTCTTTCAGTTTCACCTCAAACAATACATATGACCTCTTCTGTATCCTTTTTATGATACCATTCAATGGTGACCCACAGATTTGCATAATTTGAAAAAATGAAAAAAAAAAAGGTTTCTTATCATAGAGGGGATGTTTTGATCTCTCTCTTTCTTACTTTATTTCCTAAATTAGTACTGTTTCTCTTTAGAAGTAAGTCTTTGCATTCCTACATGTTATTTTTATTTATTGTTTTTTGGGTCACTAGCCTACTTAACAATTTTCTGTTTTTCTAGTATCCTTCAAATGATTTCTTACTATTTTGTTATGTATATCACTATGTTTATATACTCTTTTGAAATCATTTGTGAAATAAATATCAACTGAATTGAAATTAAAACCTTTACATTGTCAGAAGAATTTTATAGGCTGCCATAGTATGAAAAATTGAGTACTACTTTGTAAATAAAATATTTTAAACATAGACACATATTTTGGATACATGCAGCAATCAGGAACAGTTTCCTGTGGATACTTTGTATTTACACCTCCCCTCTACACACACTTAACATACGTAACAGGATCTTACAGGCCATTATAGCATAAACCAAAGATGGCTAATTTGTATTCCCCATTCAGCTGTTGACAGTTTGCAGAAACATGAAGCTGGTTGAACCCTTTTGTTGAAGAGTCTAAGATTTCCTGCAGATCGTTAAGGATTGCCTGCAAAATGACAAGATGGAGAGGTGACATTTAAGGTTGTGAACAGGAAGAAATTACACATAAAATGACAATAAAGGTAGCAGGAATAACGGGAAGTTGTTGTGTACTTCCCCAGTTTCCTGGAATTTTGGTTAATTCCAAAAAGTTTGTCATGATTCTGGGCAAAATTCATATCCTTTGCTGCAAACAGGAAATTATTATGTGTTAATTTGCAAAGTGGAATAAAGATAGAACCATACTTTTCATTGGGGAAGGGAAGGGGGGGGGGATCCTTTTGGTCGTCAATAATTTTCAGAAAATAGTAGAAAAAGGGAATCTGACTGCAATGCGCAAAAACAGTTTGTTCATAAGAATGATAAAGACTGGCACCAGAGTGTCAAAATAAGGCCTGCCATTCAGAAAGCAATTTAAGCACACAAACTTTCAACAGTTAAGAATTATCATCACCTACAAATGTACTTGGATCAATCCAAGATAGGAGTTCAGTTACTGCATCTAACAGATATTCTTGGCATATGAGAGGAGATTCAATCAGTTTGTAGAATCACACTATGTGGAAGGAAGCAATTCATCTGTACCCTGCCGTAAGGTCCTACTGACATTTAATACCCAATGAAATGCATCAAGATTTAATGAGTTATCAGTGTCAACTTTCAGGAAAATAGGTTAAGGACAGGAGCTAAACTGGTAGGGCATCTATTAATAACCACTGGAAATATTTTCCATAGATTTTACATAGATTACAAAAATACTACAAAATGATAGGGTGTTCAGACTACAAAGTCATCTCACTATAACTTGAGGCAACTGATGTCGACAAGATGAGAAAATTAATATCAGCCATAGCAATCAGACCAGCCCTCAGGAAGGCTGTTCAACTGAACCATGGAAACAAAAATGAGTGGCCCACAACTTTCAACATTTAACACTTTTAACTTAAGTCTGGATTGTCCAAAATTAACAGATAAGATTCAGTTCATGAAAAATTGCATCACAATATCCCCAGCTAGGGCACTAAGCACAAGGACTCTATAGGCTTTCATCAGTGCAAATGTAGGGGAATTTTTCATTACGCTACCTGTACTGTCATAAGGGAGCCCTTTACACAAAAAGAGCTAAAAATGACAAACTTTGCAACATATATACATATCATTTCTCTAGAAGTCCCTAAAATAATTTTGGAGGATCTTTTCCCATTCTTAATATCCATCTTAGTTTTTACTGATATTTTGACATCACTCTTCACAAGTTTCTAATCCCTTACATAGAGGAGAATCTTTTCCCCATCGTTAACATTCTTCTTGGATTTTCACGTATATTTTGACATGATTCTTCACAAGTTTCTAAACCTTACATACAACTCAATAGTAAAGGCTAGCAAATGAGAACAGGTAATTTCCCTCTCAGCATACTTTCCTTAAAAGATCCTAGTACATGAAGGACCCTAGCAGATGGTATGTTAATCCAACAGTCACTTGTCCTAGTGCATACAGTGCTAGAAATTGTTTGGAAATTTTATAACCCATTCCCCAGTTCAAATATCATTTTCTATCCCCATGATAATTCACATTACTTCCAAAATTTTGTACAGTTAGATTCATAATGATCTATACATGAACATAGCAATCTATCTGAGTGATGTGATTTGCAGAAACCGTGTTTTGAATGGCATTAAAATCCTACAAAACACTTCTTCCTTGTGAGGTACAATACAAGCTGACATAAATCAGATTTGCAAACAATTTCCCTCCCCATGAAATAGACACCATCCTAAATGATACCTGTGATTTAATGTTTCCTGTTAGTTGTTTTCAAGTATGACATTCTTTCTTCCTCTTAGCTCACAATGCTTTATAATATCAATTGTTAACAGAGTCAGTCATTAACTGTGTGACTTCACATCTTTGTATTATACAAACAAACAAGTCAATCTGCCCTCCTTACAGATTGCACTTTTTTGTTTCCCCAACATTTAAACAATGTAATTGTAATCAAACATGCCGGCAAAAGTACCACTCCACTCCTAGTTCTACCCCTATCCCTTCCCAAATGGCCCAAAACGTACACCCTTCAATTTCTTGAGTTGACAAGCCTTTTTTGCTATTTTTTCAATCTTGTTTTGAAATACTTAGGCCTTATTTTGGAAATTTATGAGTATTTTATTTTTAGTATGGTTTCCTTAGAGGGAATGAAATCACTTCTAACAATTGACTCACACAGTGAAAGTACTCAAGGAGTATCAAATGAATTGTGAATACAATGGGTTTAACTACAAGCACATTACTTTTCACATCAGTAAGAATGCAATTCATTTGATTTTAAGCATCAGTACAAAGTTTTGCATTAGCCATCAAATCCATACTTTTCACATCCTGTGTAATTACTGTGAACACTAAAACATGACCATATTTTCCAGTATAGGGATAGGTATCAAGGATGAGAGTAGTAATTGTTATAAGTTTGATCTACATCTTAAATTAAAAGGAGTAAAAGCTATCATCTAATCTCTCAATATCTGTGACAATATTGCCAAACACTGAATTTTAAAAGATTCATCCATTTTTACATTCATTCATATTTCATAAAGGACAACATCTTGCAGCTTTTCAATGTTCTTCTTTTCAGATCCCATCACATCATCAAATACTGACAAACATACATACATACTGCCAGGGTCCGCATTAAGGATTTTGTTTTGCATAGCATTTTGCTATGCATTTTTTATGTTGTATAGCAATTAACAGTTATTTTTACTATTTTTGTATTGCTACTTTGCTCATTTGCATTGCAAAACTGCGATGCTATACGGCTAATGCAGGCCCTGCACACTGCTGTTAAAACTTTTGTCTTCCTACAAAAAAAGGACAACCCCCCTCCCCCAACCATAAAAAATAACATAAAATAAACTAAATGGCAGGCTACTAAAAGTAAATAATGAAAACTACAAAGATTGATGCCTAAACAATAACAATGTTCCCAACTAATTAACCAGAAACAATTTTGGGCCTGTTTCTTACATTTGTAGGCTGACATGCTCTTTCAAAACTCTCATTTTCTGTGACACTTTTAAAGATTTTCATCTGTGTTTCCATCATGACTCATTTGGAATTGTCACATATGTAACCAAATCCAATACCTGACAGCCACATCTATCCTTCAGAGACATTCATCATAAAATTAATCCACTATCCCCATCCGAATGATGAAGCTATATCATATCCTGCAAAACGTGCAGACGCATGCACACCGTCATATTGCTACAAGCAACACTCCTATGCCTCATTTTCAAATATCTCATCTTCGTTCATTACCCAGACATGATCTCTCATTTATATGTAATCGCATATTTTCATTTCACCTTTGTAGAATGGAGCTGACAATATTGCCAATAAGACATCACCATGGCAACACAGAAACGTGCCAATATTATTTCACACATTTTGTAAGAATGGTAAAACCAGTGGCACAGAACAGACTGCAATCATCCATTACATGCAACAAATGCAGGTTTAAAAATTAAAGGGGCTATGTCCATTCCAGATGTTAAAGTGATACAATTTTGACATTTCAATTTAATGAAGCAGCAATTTGCTACCTTATAAAAATACTTACCTTTGCAGCTTCTGACTTTGAACAAAGTTTGGAGATTTGGTCTTTATTATTTTGGACTTGTAACAAGTCACGTTGAGAATCTGCAAACATCTGTGAAGATTCAAATTATAAGTGAAAATGGAAATTGTCATAATGTTTATTGTGGTAAACTAAAGAAATGAATGAATGAATTAAACAACTTTCTGCTGTCTCAAAGGAACACTATTTAAACTTTACAATAAAGCCATAACACAGTGCCCTCCTGTGCTCTCCTTCCATTGACGTTAGTGAAATTTGAAGACAATCATTTAATAATCTAAACAAACATAGAACCATGTCACTGCAATGTCATTTGTGACTTACAGTAAGCTGATACATACCTGCATTCCTCACCAAAAGCATCCACTTACCTTTCCTTGTTATACTTGGCATGCCTTACACACCCTAAACAATACCATCATATTCAATGTGAACTGTTAAGACAATGCCACGGCAAGGTATTAATACAATACAAATGGATTGAAACAATACCACGACAAAGGAGTGACTAACTAAATATGATGTCTCATAAAACATTCAAGCTAGTCATGTGACACTATACCAGTAATGAGGAAGCTAGGTTCCATGAACTCCACACACTTTTTCCTTTCCATTCCCAGCAAATTCACCAAAACTCGCTGGTTTGGGAGTCTATGAGTGTTCTCCAAAAATGCAGGACAATTCAGGGTTCTAGGCGCCCCTACTGTTAGGGGTCACTGCGGTGCTATTAGTTTTTTGCCAGACGGTTATTGCAGGCAGTAATGGTACATATGTAAACAGGAGGTAAGGAGGAGTGAAATAGACTTGTGTGTCCAGTCAGATCAAGGTAGCATAACATTAATTCAAGAAATTGCCTTCACCCCAAAATTCTAACTGACAAATGTTGTCCCTAAAATACTGTTATTGTGTATACCATGTTGCCAAAGGGATACACTCAACCTGCGATGCAGACATTGAAGCAAACGAAGTGAATCACTCTCCATATGCAGAAATAAAGACACTTTTTTGCTTTATCACAGTTTGTGGTAGGAAAACATTTTTTAAGTAAAGTGTCAAAGGGGAAACCACTGACCTATAATACAACCTCATGCAGCTCAAAATGTTACAAGTCATGGTGCACAAACTTGAAAACATTGTAAATGGCCTACTTGCAAGCTTCCATATATGGGGTAAATTGTGCCTGTTGAGAACTTGTAGAAGGGCCTAACGGCCATGCAACGGACCAAATTTAGTGTGGACATCAATGGAGAAGAAATTAATGGTGTGTTAACACCAGGGAGAGTGGAGAGGTTTCATTCTTCCAGGAAGGTGTTAAGTCAGGTGGTAAGTCAGATGATAAGTCAGGTGGTAAGTCAGATGATAAGTCAGGAGATGGTGGTAATTTAGGTGGTAAATCACCATCAGTCAGTTTGCTAGGAGGTCACAGTAAGTGTGTTGCCCTAAAGTACCAACCAGATGCACAAAGAACAAGTTGTCCCAGTTTGATAAAATACAAGAAGACCATTTACTGGATTAACTGTTGATGTCATCAGAAGTATTTGAGTGGGGGAGAGGGGTCCCATGCAATGGGGAAAGTGAGGTACAGGATAGGGGTCACATACAGCACTTGTTGTCACCAGTACTAAATTTTTACATGTAAAACTTAACCTCAATCTAATGTACTGAACAGTTTGAAAAAGTTCTAACAGCTGTTAGTTATACCTGGTGAACCTTTTCAGTATTTAGGGAGAGGAAACCTTTTGGATACTCTGTCAATTAAAGTGTCAATGCTGATGTTAACTAGAAGAGACTTACCTTTTCAAAAGGATCCGAAGTAGTTTGCCTGCATTCAATGTAATATTTTACAACATCTGCAATAATGAAAATAAAAAATTGGACGTTTGCATCAGTCTCTGACAGGACATTTTCTATGTATCACTTTATACCGTTCATGGAGTTATGAATTATATAGGTGGAATGGCTTGATGCTACCAACCCCAAAGTAATAAGTGACAGGAAGTGCTCCAATATCCATCTTAAATGCAGAGCTGTTGTTTTGTTTGCCTAATGACTTAAACCATAAAGACAGGATTAACTGAAAGTAGAAATGTTTTAACAACTGAAGTTTGCTGGGTTTCTGACAAATCATTTCTAGAAAGAAAAAGCACTTAAAGTAAGTGGAAATAATGCTCCCAAATTCTCTCAAACTTAATGAGTAGGAACAGTGTCAAAGTGAGAGACACTTTGATTACAAAATTGATGTAAACAACACTTAGCAGGAAGAATTCTGCACAAATAGCAGTGAAATTGAAGACTTTCAGAGACTCATAAACCTTTAAGAAGCAACTCTGTAGCAGAAGGAGAATGAGGGTAGGTTACTAGCCAAAAAGGTGAACATTGGTAGCACGGTGCCAAAACTGCTCTGAATTGCACGAAGTGCACAAATTAAGATGAAGCAAGGGGTAGGTATGCATTTGCAATGTGAATTCTGACGAATCATTTCTAGAAAGATAAAGCACTTTATCTATACCTGTTCCCACGCACAGTAACGGCAAGTTGATTCTGGCCTTGACAGAATGCCATAAGGATTGTTATACCTGGATACATTAAAAGGGTATGAGCCCTCTATTTATCATATGAGCCCTACTTTTAATCATAAAAGTTACATACAACACTAAGAAGGATCACACAGGTGTTCCTGTGGTTCATAAGGATAATATACATTCACAAAACACCATGGCACAACACAGCATAAGTTGGGTACATAAGTTTGATGTCCTGCAATGAGATTCATGGGGTGTTAAGTTGCAATTACTTTCATTTTTGAAACAAACTCTGCTGTCCCAATGAAAACAAATACTTTGTTCCCAGAAATGTGAGACATTTAAACTTGTTTATAGTATCTACAATCATGAGTCCTTACATAACAACCACAGGAAGAGCATGTAATCCTGGTAAACTGGTAAAACGAAACTCCCTTGCATTACATATTATCAACAATCAAAGTGATGTAATTTTCCATTATTACATTATCTAGCATACAAAACCACATACATCTATGGCATTTTAACACAAGTAGCTTCCACACTGATTCTTCAATACACACAGTTACATCATAAAAAAAAAATCGAAGTCCTTGTCCTTTAATGTTTTAATAATTCAACAGCTTTCACACCACAGAAACTTAAAAAGGGAAAAGACAACACTTCAACTACAGCTGAAATCTTGGGAGATTTTACAATTCACACAGCTTTACTCCCAAAACACCAAAAGAGGCTGTTTGAATGCATAATTTACAAGTTACCAGCACACAGCTAAATCATACAGACTTCAAAAATATGTTAAAACTATTTTGAAAATAGGAATAGTTTTGCATTATGCAAGTAAAGTTTGATTTCAGGAACAGAGGCAAGGATGGCAAGGCTGCTTTCTCATTGGCCACCCTGCCAAGAAGCCTTTTTCTGAGCAGCTTTTTTGGGCTTGGGCTTCTTTGCGGCTTTGGCTTTCCTTTGGGAGTGCCATGGACAGGGACGGGGCTAGGTGCTGGCCTAGCCGGAGGTTTGAAGAAGGACAAAACCAACTCTTTGTGCCTCTTGATCTCCTGGGCAAACTTGTCCTCAAACTGTCAGAAAACTTGTAGAACAGTTGAAGACTTTCAGAACCCATACACATGTGAGACAACAGCTTTGCAGCAGGAGAATGAGGACGAGCTACTAGTCAAAATGGCAGACATTGGGGAAATGGTGTCAAAACTGCCAGCAGCATGAGGAATTTATGCCAATTAGATGTAGCAGGGGGTAAGTATATGTCTGCAATGTAAATGGATAGATTTCTGCCTTAGCAGGGTCATAGCAGGGTTTATACAATTACTGTCATTCCAATTTACTCAACTCGTCTCAAGAAGAATTTTTAACTTTGGGAAAGACATATCCAGTATATCATTAAGGCTCTGGGATAGGAGTCAAACTAAACTATGAAAAAACTCTGCACTTTTATCTACGGTGGCTTCTACCTCAATAACCTGTGGCAAGTGATTTCTATAAAGCAGAACTTTTAAAGAGGTTGTCAAAGGAGCTGCAGGCAGGGCCACTTCTAACATAGGATATAAACCTTCTCTCTCCTACCTACTGTCTGTCAAAGAACCATTTAACTCAGTCAGTATTTATTGTTTGGAGGGCTAGTCTGAGGTCCTCCTTTGACATTTCTGACATGCATCAGTTCATATCACCTTGATCTATGCATGTGAAGGTTAGGCAGGAGTTACTCTTAGCACTCTACACAAAAACTGTTTTTGAAACTGTGCCTGGGTGATTCATAGTCCCTTTTCATTTTAAATTGTGATTCTTGGAAGAACTGAGGAAGAAATTCAATCATGAGAGGAATCCAAGTTCCATATATTGACAGAAGGAGATATGTCTTCAAAGATTTTCAAATATGCTTCAAAATGTGTCAAAGTACAGTTGTTATACATCACAAGTAAAAACTGAATCTATTTCCATTAGGAGTTGTCCTTCCAGTGCTCTGGAATGGGGTTGTGGCAAAAGTTTTGTAAAATCCCCCAGGTCTACCTGAAACATTTCACACACTGAAGCTAAACACTAACCTTCCTCCAAGCCATGCTTGCTTCCTTCATGTAACATATAAGGATTTGGATTAAAGCACAAGTCGCTCAGTCCCTGCAACAAAAGTAGGAGAGATTAATAATACATAATTTATACTATTAAATTGTTGGATTTTGTTTTTACAATGCTCTGGTTTTTTTAAGCTGTTTCTCTCAAAGCTAATTCACCATTAAGTCTTAATTCTGTTCTCACCAGTACCATGTATTGTTGAGATCTGAACAAGGTCTGGCTTCATTTGCACCTTTGGCAACACATAACATACATTACATTTGCACACCCTTTGTTTGCAAAGCATTATGTAACAGTAGTAGCACTGCCAAATACTGGCTGGCATTCAATAAAGAGTGTGACAGGGTTACATTTTGTGCAAGTGAGATTAACTATAGGAACTGTCATTTTGAACAATTAAAATATAGTCTGTCATGTCACTGAGGGGGAACTGGCAGGGAAAATGTCCCCTGCCCCTCCTCTGGCTACACACCTGTTCAAATGAGTTTCTATACTCCTCCATCCCCCTCTTTGACAATCATAATAAATGCAATGGACTTACATACCTTTATGAGCATCATTTCTTTTTAAGTTTAATTAGTATTTCTCCTACAGTGGCATGTACCTGCTACACATATCACTTTTCCTAACAAGGAATATAACAAATCTATAGCTAGCTCACTTTGAAGTGATACTGCAGCTTTTTCAAAGAATGCATATGAATGCTTGACATTTTAACAGATAATCCAGCATTCTATTCCAACCTTCTTAATAATGCAACTCATCTAGACAACCTTGGCAGCAGCTTGACACAAGCCAGAGTTAATTTACTTTGAGTCACACTCTATGATGGATAATGTCATTCTGATGTAAGACTGATTTCTCTACATTTCACGAAACATCTGCTTGACAACATCTCAAAAGCATTAAATGCAACCAGCTGTGGGGTCTATCCCTGATGGCTATGCTACACTGGCAATCAAGCCTGTTAAATGCACTCAAACCTTGCACAAAGTTTCTCACTAGCAAGGTTTAAGAGCCATCAAACTAGAATTACGAGTATGTATCGGAATGAAACATAACACTTTTAACACAAACATAGCTTTAAAAGATGCTAGCTGAACACAAAAAGATGGTAAAACATTGATATGGCTTTAACAACCATCACTCCTGACAGCAATGTTTCAAGAAACCATCTATGGTCCTATTTTATGAAGAAAGCAGTCCATTTTAAATGATCCTTTCTTTTACATTTGTCTTCCTTTGTTTATGCTTTGATGCCAAACAAGAAATTATAGGATGGAGGATTTATCCAAACATTAAGACAGCCCACAAACATGTCACTGTTAGCATTAAATTACATCTATGGGAGTTTTAAAACTTAAACAAACAGCAAAACACTCCGTGAGCTTTAACACTGACCAAATAAAGGAAAAACTGTGATGAGAAAAGACTCAAATATTGACAATTTGGTCCAACAGAAACATTGACAAAAATAACAGGAAAGGAGGCATTAAACACAACAAAATATTACTAGGAAACTTGATTCCTCCTATGAAACAAAGCATTATGTCACTGCACTTTGTAGCAATTGTTGCGTACAAATGACAGCGATGCACCAAACATCTAAACACGACCAGTCTACAAAAAGATCTCATAAGACCTTTTTGGTACAAAGATGACCTTTGACCTCTCGTTCCTATTTCATGTGTTCCCTTTTACAAATAAGTTGAATTCATGTCAACAACTCTGGTGAACATTTTGCACTGTATCAACACCAGGGCTGAAAACAATTTTAAAACAGGATCACTTGGTTCCTTCCAACAACACATTGCCCATTATTCCCATGAGAGTTTCACAACAATAGCTCATCAAAAGCCCTATGGGAGGAAGTATTTCAAATCAGTTCCTAATAGGACATCTGAAGACCTCAAACTGGGACCTTTGACTTCTGCTTTCCTGCTTACACTATGGTCCTCTTTAATAGTTGTGATCTAACATGGTCAAAATCTTACCCAGTCCCTTCTGAATTAGGAAGAGGCATTTCTATGACCTATCAATTTTACAACTAGTGACCACAAATGCAGGACTTTTGCTATGTTACTTATGTTGCTCCCTTCTAACTAGGGAAGGTACTCAGGTTCCTCATATCTTGCTAATAATTGTACTCATCTTCCCCATTTTTCACTTACAGTTTTAACCAACATTGGTAAAAGCAGATGTTGTTCAGACTTTAGGGCAAATGGATCATTGTTTTTTACTTGATTTCAGGTACACAGAGATGACTTGACCCCTGGTAATAGGTAATTTGACCTCTGGTGACCTTGAATAGCCTTAAAGGGGAAATATTGCATTTAAAATGCACCAATGTGGTATACAAAGAAAATACCTCAACTCATTATTAAACCATTCAGTCTCACCAATAAACTCCAGCAATAGCTTTATCTCCTCAAAACATTATGCATTACAAGAGTAACAGATGTTGCATCATTTGAATTTTTTAAAGTTTGGGTGAACAAATTACTCTTGTGCAACAAATAACCGAGTTTCTTCCTGTGAGAGCCTTATTTCTTGAAAAAAGCTACCGTACTGCCTTATTTTGAATTGCCTATCATTCCGTATCTATTGATATTGGTTTCAAAAATATGAAAATTTTCTGCAAAACAAATGCAATATTTCCCTTTAAATTGATTTTCTTTGGTCAACTTTTCATTCCCATACTGGAGGTCCAATTTTGTCAAAACTGGAAAAAATCCCTGTGGGGAGAAGCAACTTTACAATGAAATTTCCCTGCTTGATATCCACTGACATCAAATAACCTTCCATCTATTTTGTTAACTTCATACATAAAGGACGTCCCATAAACCTAACAAACACTATTTAACATGTTTAAACTGGTCCTAAAATAAATCTGTACAACTGTAAGCTTTCAGCTTTCCAAAGATTCTCATTTAAAAGATTGGATTAAAAACAGAGCCCTCCCTAAAACTCATTCTTTATTTTAGATGATATAGCAATGGCATTCAATCACAAACAAGAAGTGACAAGTATTATTCAGTGGTATTCATTCATAATCAACATCACTACCCTCTTCAGGAATAGTGAAATGTCTCAGCTATCTGTCCATGTTGTAAAGGTGTGAATCAACTTTGCCATTCAGGAGTAATGCACTTTTGTGACAGGTATGATCGTTAATCTGAATACCACTGAACATAAATCACATTTATAGACTATTCGCCCCGTTCAAACGCTGCTGAAGGGAAGGGACGTAAGCTGGACTAGTCCATTTTTCATACAAGGCATTGAGCAATTGTAAAACTAATTCAATGTGATGTGCAGTAGATCTTTCATTAAATCCTTTTAGTCTTTGTGTAATTCAAAACAAGAAACCCAAATCACCAGATCAAAATATTACAGTTGTAGTGATGAATGGTTATCCAGGCATGGCATTACCGATACTGACATGAGGAAGGACAACATGCTCTCATGTTTACACAGACACCACTACAATTACATCATAAAAGATGAGAGAACTCTATCTTGATAGAAGAGGACAAAAGCTCTAAAATGAGATTTTAAGTCTATTAAGCCTGAAAAACATTACTTACAACAGCAACAAATAGTTCAGCTCCGGTCATAATCCAGACTAAAGTGAAAGCAATTATGAGTAAAATACAGCCTCTGTGAAAAACATGAAAAACAAAGGTTAGTTAACGAAGCATGAATTGAAGTTATTCAATACTTTATTATGGATGACGACACAGTATTGTTACTTTGATACAGCTTGACTACACAGCAGTTTATATAATGATAATGCACATACGAGGTACACATATATTGCAGCGCAAAATGCAATCACCCGAGAATACATTGCAAATATTTCCTTTTAAGAATGTGACTATTTCTGAGTAAATTGTTAAAACTGTGCCAAATACTCAACTGTTTCATTTTTTCTTTGGGGGGATATGCAATATTCCTACGGCAAGATACAAAAGATACTTGTGAGGGAGAAGTGGTAGGTTACAAAGATGTTTCAAAGATGGCTGGAGAAACACCTTAAGTCTTCTAAAATTTGTATCCTTGCACGGACAACCAGAATATCTGTTCTATGATTCCTTACCATGAAATGAGTACATGTCAAAATGGTTCAGTCAAGGCAGTAGGGCGGTGCCAGACAGTGTCTGGCTATGCTGGGTGACAGCAAGATGAAATACCGTGAAATGCACTATCAATGGTACATGAGATATACTATACTTTTAAGGTTTTAAATTCTGACCTCTGGTAACCTCACATGACCTTTGACCTCCACCAAATACTGTTGGTTTCTTTAACTTAATATAGAGTACCTATAAGTAAAGTATGAGACCTGAAAGTTATCCTTCTTTGAGTTATCATTTTGCAAAGTTTTCTCAATTTGACTTCAGCTAATCGCACATGAACTTTTACCCTTGAGCCCCACCAAAAGCAATAGGGATCTATAACTCAATGTGGGGCATCTACATGCTAAGTATGAGATCCCTAACTGTTACCTTCCTTGAAATATTATGTTTAAAATTTTCACAATTTTATTTCCAGTGACCTCAAATGACCTTGAACTCCATGAAAAACAGGTAGATTCTTGAACTTTAAATGTGTTTGTGATTCTTGGCTTCTTAACACAATGTCTTAAAAAATAATGAGTATTTTTCATGCTCAGTATACATTTGCTGTATGGAGAGAATTTCCTATTGCTCTTGGTGGAAGTTAGAGATCATTTAGGGTGATCACAGGTCAAAAATAAGACACCACGATGTTTCAAGATAGGACGGAAGGATATTTTTAGTACGTACTGTAGTAAATATATTTGCCATACAAAGAGAAAGATCTCATACTATGCATGTCGATGATCCCACATTGAAGTCAAGATCCCTGCTATTTTTGGTGGAGGTCAAAGATCATCTGAGGTCATGTTAGGTCAAACTGTGAAAATCTATGAAACATAATATCTCAAGGAGAATAACTTTTTAGCAATCATACACTTTGCATGAAAATGCCCCACATTTGCCTTAGGAACCCAAAGTCTTTGGTGAAGGTCATTTGGGGTCACAAGAGGTCAAACTGAAAATTTTGAAAGCATAATGTACTTCATTTTCTATCAATAGTCCAGGTCTTTTGTGCTGACACTACCCAACATCACTTGGCACAGCTCGGCACCAAACACAATGAAAAAACTTGACATGTGCTACTTTCTTTTGGCAAGAAATCAAAGAATGGTTATTCTGGTTTGCTTGAAAACAGCTAGAAGCCTACTAAATTTTACTCACAGAATAATTCCGCCACGGATTAATTTCCCTGTACAGAAGATGACATACAAACAAAGGAGAAGATCTAAGAGCAGTAAGCCAATAAAGATGGACCATCTGAAAGAGAACAAAAATCAGAGTATAGAGTCATAAGAGGATCTTGAACACTTAAAACCACTTTACATCAAGCATTCAAAATGCTTTTATGTAAACCACCCATCTGCTTGCATGTTTACTTTGTGACTATCATAGATCCCCTAAAATTTTAATAAGTAATTGGAATTTGAACCCGGATTGTCCGAAGTTGTATAACCAGACAGTTTGCAACCAAAGGAACTGATGAATGCACACAAAATGTTAACATACAATACAAACAGAAATGGGATATCATAGACTGTACTGCTTCTGTGCAGATAAATGTACAGTGCAAATACGCTATCATATATACTTGCTTTATTGCAACGAACACCAACAGTAGACTTGTATTTCTCTTCCTTGTCTAATTATTATGAATTTAAGGACAGATTTCAGTACAAAAAAAAAAAAAAAAAATAAGCACACCGATGTTACTGCCTGTATCTGACATCTTTCAAACATACAGTATTTTTCTAAATTGCTTTGGAACAGAGCTCTCTAACATATGGCAGGTTCATATTTCATAATAACAAAACCAGGAAACAGAGTTGTTGTGATCAGCTATTAAAGCTTAACCTGGATTCCAGGGGAACATCATCTAGTGTGGATTGCAAACAATAGAAAAGACTATCTTGTCAGAAATACCACAGACTATAGAGTTCTGTTCTATGGGATCTGGAATTAACTGACCATGAGTTACTTTTGGTTACTTTCTGTGAAAAGAAGCATCTCCTTCTCTTCTTTCTCCCTCTCCCCCCCCCCCCGAACCCCCAGACCACAATGTCCTAATGGTATATCTCCTACAATTTGACTGACGGTGCAACTTCAGTGACATGAGAACATTGCCAAAGGCATGTCAAATTATATCACACAAAATACACAGGTACTGTACCATACGCAGCATGAATTGCACTCAAAACAGCTGCATATTGTTTGTTTTAATACAAAGTACAGAGCCAGCTTCCCTTTTTATCAGTACTTAACAATTGCCTTTTCCAATAATTTTATGCTCACATACAAAAACTCATGCACATTAATCATATGGGGAACTTCTTGTGACAGATTTGGTCTTTCAATACCAAAAGAGGAACAAGATAAGAAAAGTTAAGGACCACAAGAAAAATGAAAATTAAAAATCTCAAAACAGGTTTAAGTGTAAAAAGTTTCAATTTTGAAATGTACTGTACAACAAAGTTTGCAGGACATACATATAAAGGGCCTTATAGTACAGATCCACCCATTTTTTTTACATCATTTTCACAATTTAAGCACGAAATATACTTTACTGGGGGTGGGGGTCAAAGACCCAAACAGTACATACATACTCTTTCAAATAGTAATAAATGATAATTTGTTTCACCCAAAAAATCTTCATTTTTCACATTTTTCAAAGGACCCTCTCTCAGAGGGTTCCACAAGAGAGTTTATTATGTACTTTTGTGAATAATGGAAAATGGATTCATGGCTCCTTTATACTGTTGCAGTCACCCCAATCCACAGAAATGAATGCAAGGGAGAATGCTGACACTGTGCATCACCGGATGTTTTCAACCAGTGAAGCCACAGAAATGCAAGGGTGCTTCCACTGTACGTAGGGCAAAAAGCATGTCGCCATACATACAGTGTGCATTCAGAAGGTTAATGTCATTTTATCCGTTTTTTGAAAGATTGGGAGTTACTTACAGTACACAACAGGGATACATCATGGTGCCTAAGTGTTTTGTTTTAAAGTCCTTACTTGCAAACTTGTAGTTTCTCTGCCAATAACTGAGGCAACAGCAACAATGTTATGTTGTGTTTATATGCACCACTGCTTTGTTGCCATACAGAGTGTCAAATCAATGGCTTCAGTCCAGATCGCCAGATGTCACTCTCCCTAAATACTTTAATTTCTATGCCCCAATCTGACTTTGGAATGTGCAAGGAAAATACTTTATATACCAAGTAAATAAAGGATTTATCTTACATGGTAAAAATCAAGACCTAAAACAGTAAGGTAGTCACACGATTTCAAAGTACCATACACAATTAAGCATATCCAAGAATGCAAATTCAAATTACTCTAGGGTTACTGCATTTACCCTTTAAACCAAGTCTTTCTGCACCGGTTTTATTTGTTTTTAACATGTTATTTCATTATGACCATGCTATATCTCAAAGTTACTCTGCCAACAGAATTTTTACACTACATAGTAAATGCACATTCATGTAACAAGTTCATTCCCCTTTCACCCATACTCACCATCTAGTGAAGCCTCTACTAAAGGGTTAAGTTAATTATGCACTATGAAAGTAGTTTCTCTCCTAGAAATAATTGTCTAAGTGTGCTTGTATACTGTGTGACCACCGAGTAAGAACAATACAGTACTTAAATCAAAGTTTTCAAATAAAACATACAGTTACCAGATTTCACTGCCCAGGGGAAAGGTTTGATATACAGATGAACATGATGATTAATGCATTAAATATTATGTTCCAAAACTACATGACACAAAATGGGGCAAAGGTCATTCAAGAATGGGTTAATGACATTTCTATAAACAATACATTTGAACCACAAAATAGGGCAAAGGTCATTGAAGAATGGGTTGATGACATTTCTATAAAAAATATATTTTAACCACAAAGATTTACTTCAAGACTATGCAGTTGTGCTTGACACACATTACACCTTTTTGGCACAAACAAGTAAGTACAATGAATGACATATTTAGGGGTGTGTGAGCCGACCAATCGTCAATACTTCACCATGGTTTAATAGAATCTCTACTCTGCTTTTACTATAAAAGGTTTCATCAAGTGCTAGTATAATACTAGAATGTGTATTTTTCAACTATCTTTACAACACTAAGCAACTGCAAAAGCATGTTAAGGTGATATGGTGTCCCCACAAACCAGGGAGTTGCTAGCAACTCTCTGCCCAAAGATATTTTGGAATACCCCTAGAATTTTAAATACAGTTGACAACTGCACTTTGATTGCATTTACACTTGATCCGGATCTGATCGCCCTATGTTATCAGCATATCGAATTACATGTATGGCTTGATCCTGGTGCATTTGCACTTGTCTCGTACTCTGATCCACCTCCCTGCATAATGAGTGTTTTTGCAGAAGTGACCTCCAAATAATTTACGTTGAATTACTGTTGATCTCGGGTCACCGTTGATCTGGGGAGCGTTTACACTACAAGTTTGATCGCCTGCGCGGGGTCTGATCCTCCCCCCTTACTAGGATCAAAATCGGGCGATCAGATCCGGATCTGATCTGCGTTTACACTACAAATTTGATCTCGAGCAGTGGATCAGACCCCGCGCAGGCGATCAGATCCGGATCAAGTGTAAATGCACCCTTTGTCATTCATTCAAACAATACAGTCTCACTCTGGTTGGTCAACAATGACTTGTACAAACAGTTGTGTTCAAAAGCAATCCATAAATAAAATCAGTGTGCATTTAACAGTTTCATGCACTATATGGTACAAAAATAAAAACAAAAAAATTGTGTGAGCATTTGGGGGAGGGGGACGTGTTGGCGAAAAGCATTCACTCTTGAAAACATTCTCAGGAAAGCAGTCTTCTGGCAGACTTTCATGCCTTTCAGCAACGAGAAGTAATCCTCCAATTATAAAAATCTCAACTTAAGTTCCACTTTTGCTTGAACAAACTTACCCCCAAAAATGATACTGCCGAATTGAAGAAGAGGACTGTAAAAGTGAATCTATGAGATCACCATCTAACTTTTCTTGTATTTTTGTAATGTTGCTGGTGATATGCATGGTAGCATCTTGTATCTCTTGAGATAGTCGATCAAGTGTTGCCTTAGCTGTTTGGTTGTCCGTACAAGATGAAAATTCCCCCTGAAGATCTTGTGTTGTGATGCTTGCTGACCTCATTTCATTATTCACGGATCTTACCTGAAAAAAATATCAGTTAAATCATGTTTGTCCCTCTGACATACACCTGTTTAAGCAGATCTACAGTACATTTATTAACTCTTCTTGTACAGTACTGTTACAGCCCCTTCTCCTGCATTTCTAAGGATCAGGGAGGGTGGGGCAGGAGGGTTGGTGCAGTATTAAATTCCTACTGAATGCTACTGTATGTTATATGTAGCAGCCAGTGGTGATACTAGAACCCTATGACAAGCTGTTTAATAATGTTTAATGTATCGGCAATTTTTTCAGAACAAAGGAAGGGCACATGTTACTACAAAACATAGCCACCATGGGCATAACCACTGATAGGGATAAAGAATAACTGTCATCCCCTCTCAAAGGCTCAGCTCCCTGCCCCGGACCCCTTAATAAAATGACACACTAAAGTGTAATGACTGAAACTTACATTTGCCCCTAATATTCCACAAAATGGAACCCTACCCAGTTTCTGCCCTCCCATGCCAGCGCTTGGCCACACAACTGATGAAAGGGAAATACTGTAAATGACATACAAGTAAGAGAATTGATAATGTTGCAGTAGAGAATTATACCCGAAATGACTTTATATAAATATGCACAGGCCATGCCAAGGTGTAATGAGAGGGGTCAGAGATACAGTATAGATCTGCTACTCACCTCAGAATGTATGTCAGCTAAAGTACTATTTGCTTCTTCCACTGCATTGATGTAATGATGTATTCCTGTTGCGGATGTGCTGTTACCATAGAAACATACCCCAATAGCTCCTCTGTAAGAATAAATAAACAAGAGCAAAAGTACTAAAATTTTTCTTTTTACAGTACAAAGAAATTTGTAAAATATTGATGGAAAAAGGTAAAATCAGTCAATTGCTTCATATGCCTGTGGTGGTCAGATATTTTGACACAGTTAGCACGAAATTACCCAAATGATGCAAAACAGCAGAACACTCATTGGGAGAAAATCCTGTTTCTGTCATTGTGCCCAGATGTGAGAGTAGAATGTGAAACAGAGGCATAAACTTGACACCAGCTATGAAGGTATCAACCAGGCTTTACCAAACATCATTGTGCATACAGTATTTAGGCATGAGCCACTCCAGCATACCCCTAGTCATGTACCCACAGCTCATAGACATAGGAAGCTGGGGCGGGGCTAAACTCCTCCAGTCTAAAATGTGATGGGGCAGAAATATGTTCCCAGCCACTTAAACTCAAGGATGAAAATCCCTTATTTGTTCCCACTGTTAAAAACATCAAAATTCTGCAGTAATTTACTTTAAAATTTTCCCAAAATGTTGCACCAAATTGCATCTAAGGACCGTCAAGTATTCCTAAATTTTCCAAAGGGGGTACCCTACCCCTTTTCCCTTAAACACCTCCCCCTGGATGCCGGTCTGAAACAGCTTTCAGCCCCAGCCTCCCCCCCCCCCCTCCCCGGTCCAGAACAGCTTCCTACACCTAAGTATTCCACAGCCTCAACATTTGCTACTTTGAATGGAGTTGTGACTCCTTCCATGACCTCTCATAAGTGACAAAGGAATATATTGAAACCACAGCTGCCATTAACTGTTAATTTGTAGCCTGCCACTGGTCATGGAGCTACCACCTCAGAAGCTGACACTACAGGCTTTTCAACTTGGTTGCGATGCCAAATTGTCAATGTCAGAGAATCCTAGAGGTCAACTGAATGACTGAATTAAGAAAAGCAAAAGCACCAGTTTTGCTACAGTATTGCATTTGATAGAAGAATGTAAACCCCAAAATATGGTATTTACTGTGCAATAGTACTGCAGCACTCTAAAGACAATGAATCGATTGTTACTTGATTCCCAGACACAAGCTGCCACTCTGAAGTAGGGTTGGGTATAACCCAGCCAAAGCCTACAGTAGTTTGTACAGTATCTCATTAACTGAGCAGGCAGGGGCAGGCCAATTCTTCAAAAGTTAAACTTTGGTATACTAGGTTTTTGACAAAAACCAACAAGGCTCTAAAGATGTCACTGCAATGCCATTCCTTCACTGAAGAAAAAGTCCTGCAATCTTTGAATAATGAATGTAGAATGTGCTTTAATGAGGGCTAGCAGAAATATCCAGCAAAGCACTACGAGACCAAAACAGCAAAACTCCACAGAAACAACCACTCTTAATGATACAGATTGTACTTAGGGGTGGAGGGGCCCTAAGAATGAGTACATTTTGTACTTTTATGAAAATGATGTAAAAAGAAAAAATGAAGTTCAAAGAAGTTCAAGCTAATACTAAAATTTATGAAGCTATCATTTTGCAATTGTCATTTTCAATTTTCCCTACAACAATGTTATGAATAACCTCTTGGAGTAGGTGACCTAATTCCAACCTTTTGACGTTTCTCCCAATCCTGATTGGCTGACCTGCTAAATCTCATTCCAAACTTGTGTCATCTAATATTCCACTCTTCATTCAGTAAGTGCCATGCATGCAAAGAAACCAATTTTAAATTCTATCTGCTGTACATTGATTCCATTAAGAGAATGCATAAAAATCCTAGCGTTATCAACAACTAACCATTAATTCTAATTTAACTGATGGAGACTTTACTCACAGGTCTGAGGAAATTATAAACAAAACCAACCGTTAGGTTTACTTAAAAGTTGTCATACCTTGGTGTTGCCTCAACCATTCCTCAAAATGGCAGAGGAAACACAAATACTGTTGGCTTAGTCATACAGGAAACAAAGAACGGAATAAAATAAGCAAAAGTGAAGGTAATTTCCACTTGGAGGCCTTAATTTAAATCAACATGAAAGATGAACTCAGCTAGATTGACGAATAGATCTTTCGCAGCCAAGTAAATCCAAACATGGGTAAGTCATGCAGGAGGAGTTAACCAAAGTAAGGAGATGAGGACAAAATGTCCAAAGGCTCAACATACTAGGCTGTAAGGTTTGGGCTCAATGTACTAGGCTGTAAGGTTTGGGGGTAGGGGAGAGGGGAAAAATGCTGTAAGGTACACAGAGTGGAGATGTTGTTGTACACACTGAAGGATAAAGATACTGAATTTTGGCCCCACAAGCCACTGAGAAATCTGTGATACTCATTTAAAAGAATTTTTAAGAGAACCACCTTTTCTAAAAAAAAAATAACTACATCTGAAAACCAATGCGCAGAAACAAAGCAATGGTAACTTGCTAAATAGTGTGTTTACCGGTATGCCTGTTTTTTATATTCAAACAGCTGATGTTTGTATACGTTTTGGTTCCAAGGAAAATGTCAAACTTGGTACATCATTCTTATACAGAAACTTAACCATCAGTCTCTTTTTTTTTCTCCCGCCGTTTCCCCCGGATGGTTCCGTCAGGAGTCACAAATTTCTTTACTCTTACAGTAGTTTCTTCATAAAGTTCTGTCATTTTGCAAACTTAGATTTCAGGTATTACAAAAAACCAAAACAAAAAGATCTGTCTTCTTCTCAATAGGCTGTAAATGAACATGTCACCAACATTATTGAGGTCACTACCTAATATATGACCAACTAGGAAATATCAGCTGTTAGTACAACAGAAAAACAATATGTACAGCACCATGCTTAACTTTACCAGGAAATTGTATTATAGCATAGTGCTATCAGCTCCATTGTACAGCTATGCATGGTTACTACTTAGATATGTTAAATGATATAAACCAGGTGAAAAAGCTATCTCAACAAATTTCAGTTAAATTTAAACAAACTTATTACAGCTCCACTTAGATTACATGGTTACTGAAACAGAGCTTCTATATTGCTTTTATTGCTGGATGGAAAACCGTTTGACAGAGCAATAGTCTCTATATAGGTTGACCTCAGCAATGCCATTTTATATTTTTGACTGGCCCTTAAACTAAAAAGAGGGTCTTAAATCACTGCAGGTTGTCCCTGAAACAATTGCACCTATGTATCATGAGACAGATGTGAAACTTTTCTATGGACATTTCAAATTTTAAAATATTACATTAGAGTTGAAAAAGATGAAACTATGTTGCAAGCTGGATGGGAGCATGAAAGCTGGAACTCTGAGTCATTGTGCCCAACAAATGTAATGCAGTGATACCACAGATGAACAGTGTAAAAGTGGTATACACCCTATGTGAATCTCTGATGCTGTATAAACCTTTAAACTACATGAAATTACAATACTAACACATACCAAAAAGGGAAACCATTGATGTCAAAATGCACCCACGATGTGTGAATCACCAAAGTATCTTTATCTATCTCATATTTCATAAACAGCTCACATATGAAACTAGTAGAAGGATTAGGGGAGGATAAGCTGTACTATTCAATACACAGAGCTCTGAAGTCACCTGAACGCCTTTAGGCTGCTCAATGTTTAATATTCATAACAAGCTAGAGTAGCCCTATCCTTTACTGTTTACCCTTTCTTCCTTTCAGTCATGCATCTGAATTTCTAAGGACTTTTACTTTCATTGTGGTGTCACTGCAAACAATGGAAAAATCAAAACATCTTTTAGGAGGGAGACCTGTGAATGCCAAACATCAGTTTTGTTTTTCTAGCAATAATAGATAATCCAAGCTTAGTTTTAAAGAATGATCAGGTGAAGTTACCACAAAATAACCCTTTGGGAAAGAACTGAAACCTGAAACTTTGGCTATTTTATGATCTAAATCTGTAGGAGCAGGGATTGGAGTGACCAGACATGGTACACCCAGAGGGCCGCTGAAAGCTTCAATTATTGTGTACATAGTTCTTGTGTAAATGTTTTATTCCGTTAATAAAAAATGCTGCTCTGTGAGTTCAACCTCCCTTGGTCACTGTATTAGATATTATGTAGTCCAGTTCAGATATAACTGACATACAGTTCTTATTGCTGCAGCCTAAAGACTACTTTGTAGTAAAGATTTCTAACAACAGGTAACAGCAGAATCAGTTGCACTGAAGATGTACAGTAGTTCAAACTCTAGGCTTCAATACCAAAGACCCTTTCATATTGGGCACAATACAACACAGTGCCATACTGTACCAAACAATGATACAATAAAAAACGTACCAAACAATGTACAATAAAAAAGTGTAAACAATGAAATAGACCCTTTCACTCTTGGTACAATAATGATGCAATGTGACAAAATTGATTTGAAATTGGGAACTCTGTTAACTTACGTGGTGATCTTTTGTGTGATCAATGATGAGGAAGAATGGCATGTGTGTTAACAGGGCTAATCACAACTTGGAATATTACTAAGAGATGAAGAAAACTGCATGTTAAAGGACACCCCTGGCACTACTTCTATGATGCCACCATATCACATCATGTTGCATCTTATATCACTAGTGTGACAGGGGGTTAATACCGCACACTAAAATGAATGCATTGATCCAACCTACTGTATGCATGGGACATCACTGATTCATCCTTTCCTATTGAAGGGCAATTGTAAGCTTGTAGTATTAAAACACAGGTCACAGCATTGTCTCACTGGATTAAGAAACCATGCAAACTTATAACTGAAACTTCAGCTAAATCTTTCAATCCTTTACTTATTTTCAGAACAATTATCCTTTCTTAAAAATGTGTGAGAACCATTCTGAATTTAAACTAAATCCTGGGAGTTGAACTGAGCTATTTACTAAGAAAATGTACAGCACAAGAACCATACATAAATATACAATGGGATATGCTGATTATACTTGACGAAAAGTGCATTTGGCCTTTGATTTCCTACAAAAGTTGATTTCAGAAAATAATTTTGCTTTAGCAAGGGTTCTACCACATTTATTATCCCAGTTATGGGAGCACCTCAAAAGAGCACAAATGCACCCTTTCTGAAAAGAAACAAATGAAGACCATGATGCAGGCCTTGACCAATACCCATTGATCTGTTAATCACTGTAAGTGAGGGTCATTTACTGTATACAACTTAAATCCCTTAAAATTTTATTGTCTGTTGCATGGCCTTTAAACAGAGATATAATAGTCTTCTACCAGCGAATTTCCTTCTTTTCAACAAACTAGAGCACCAATGGTGCTGAAGCTCATACCTTCAACCAATTAAGGGTCCCTGGCCTCTAGTCTTTGTTAGTAAAAGCATCATATGACTTTAAATGACGTCAAATGGCTTATGACCCCAAATCTCACATACCCTGATGGCACCCCACTGAATGTCACAAAAAATTTGTCGTGCTATCTTTGCTTTGTAAGTTGTTTCATGAATACAATTTAAGAAAGCAAAAGCCCCTAGGGCCCATCTTCGGCCTTGGACCCCATATTTCAAATATCATTATGATAAACCATCAAAATTGTACAAGAGAATCTGTAGCTGAAGATGCACTTTTGCACACTTCATAAAAGAGCCATAGGGTCCACATGGGCTTTTGGTCCACATGGGCTTTTGGACCAAAATTCCACAAAACCAGAAACAGATCACTAGCCAAGCATCATTATAACAGACCGTCACCTCTGTTAAACATTAACTGGAGGAAAAGTTAATCACTTGCAATACTACTTAAAATGGACCCTATGGTCCATCTTGTACCTTGGACCCCAACTTGTTAGACACCCTGAAGGTACCACTACCCGAATATAATTATGACAAACCATCAACAGTGTACAAGAGAATGTGCAGGAGTAAGAAATTTGCAAAATGTCATAAAAAGGGCCATAGGGCCCATATGGGACCTTAGACCCAAACTTCCAAACACCATAAAAAGATCACTAACCAAGCATCATTATGACAGGCCTTCAACTCTGTTTAACATTAAATGGAGGAGGAATTGACCATTTTGCAATATTTCACAAAATGGACCCTAGGGTACATTGGGCCTTGGACCCAAAATTTCTGTACATCCTAAAAGAACCATTAACAGAGGATCACTACGACAAACTCACCCACGTGCTCTGACAATGCACACACAATGGAAATACCCAATGGAAATCCCATTAAGCAGCTCCCTTTAAACTAACCTAAACAACTGCACAGGATTGACCTCTTCTACACAGACAGTTTTAAAGAGGGTGCAGTACATAGAAAAATAGGTAGTAAAGTGATTTTGTGAGACTGGTAAAATAGTGGGGTGGCACAAAATTGGTTAGAATGGTATCAAAAGTATTCCTCATCCCAAATTGGAGAAGTAGTTTGTAAGGACCATTAACAGAGCTTCATTATGACAAATCATCAACACTGTACAACACAATTTGTAGGAGAAAATGTATTTTGTAAAATTTCATAAAATGAGCCACTGGGGCCCACATGGGACCTTAGACCAAAATTCAAGAACACCATAACAAGATCACTAACCAAGCATTATAATGAGACGCTGTTTCCTCTCTTTAAACATTAAATAGAGAAGAAATTAATTACTTTGCAATATTTCACAAAATGGACCCAACGGTCCATCTTGGGCCTTGGACCCAAAATTCCTGAACACCCCGAAGGGACCAATAACAGAGTAAAATTATGGCAAACCATCAACATTGTACAAGAGAATCTGTAGGAGGAGAAGCATTTTGTAGAATTTCATAAAATGGGCCCTAGGGTCCACATTGGACCTTGGACCAAAAATTCCTGAACACCCCAAATGGCCCACCACCCAAGGAACATTGTGCCCAAATTTCGAACAAATCCATGAAAGCATGTGGGAGGAGAAGCATTTTGAACAAGTGTGGACAGATAGATAGATAGATAGATAGATAGATAGATAGAGTGACGCCGCGTGATCACAATAGCTCACACCAGCATGCTGGTATGAGCTAAAAATGGGATAAATGCAAGGCTACTCATTCCTTTCAGAGTTACTTTATAAAAGATACAGGTCTGATAGTCTCCCTTATTACGATTATGGAATATAGCTTTCGTACAGTACATGGATATTCCTGCTGTGTTCAAGTAGTTAACAGCAATATCGTTGACAACACTCAACACCTCTTGATATAGTATTACAGCTCATTTATTGATTCTATCCTAAACACATCTTGCAAACAATGAACAAAAAATAGCGATTTTTGAACTCTTTTTCATACTGTACAGTAGTGCCACTGTTCAAAATTCAGACTTTGTACACAGTCTTTTCTTTCAGGTGATAGAGTGACGACAATAAAACTTGCTATTGAAAAGGATAACTCATAGCAGGTGGCCACGGAAGACGTTGTGTTGCACAAACTATATGAACGATACAGTACGATACACCTGGCAAACTGCCGTATGTATGCGTGTGTATGTAGGTCTTACATTGTTGGGAAATGCCAATTAAAATATTTCTTTGTCACCAAGGTGTCAAAAATTTATGAATGGGATCTTTGTATTTTACTTTCACAATATGCCTTTATTAAAATTACAGTGAATCAGCACAATATATTTTCTAGCAAGTATGTTCATACAGTGAAACACTAGTTTATAGGCACATGAGTTTTTCACAATTTGTATTTCACACCTTTTGCCCAAACCATAAAGAGAAAGGGATGGGGGGGATGGGGGGGGGGCGGGCGGGGCAAGCCTACTACAGGCGATTGAGAGGCAATGTCTCCTAGGATTCCATTACTTTCCCCACATTATTATGTTCTCATCAGCCATAGTTTCATTCACAGATCCTAATGCATGCCCCTTCAGGCATAAGCTCCCCTTCCCTTCAAAAATACAGCAAAGTCATCCAAAGAGAGGGATTCAGGATAAAATAAAAACATCCAAACTTTACAATTTGACACCATGTATTACTGTACATTTCATACAATTTTTTTTCTATTTTAGAGTGGAATGTAGAATATAAAACTAACAATGAAAGTATCCAAATACTGTTTCTGGCTGGGCCCAAAGTAACTACATGCACCAGAGGCCATGACCATTAGGCCCCTTCACTTTGCCTTGACTCCCCTCAAAATAACTATCACCAAAGAATATAATGGCCTTGGTGCCCTTCTATGTAATTTCTATTTGTTGTGTTTAAATAGTTTCCAAATTTTGGCCTAAGTTAATAATTCCCATCTTACAATAGCTTCAATGCCCTGACATATCTGCCAGCCAAAGGCCATTAAGGCTTGTCCTCTCCAGTTCACATTTCAAGCCCTGTGTTGGGGACATTGATAAAATTACCAACTTCCTAGGTACAGAAATTGGAGATCATGTATATCCTGTCATATGTGTCACAACAAAGCCATGCTAGCGATTCATTCTCACTGGTTTGGCCAGATAACAGGAAATATCTATCTTTATTCAAAAACAGTTTTCACTTTGCTGGATATTTAAATTTCTCACAAAGGAAATCGTTTCCTCTTTTGTTGCTAAGGGGCTGATGCTTCAGAATACAAATTCAACAGCTACTCACTGTAGCTCACCATGAAGTATGGCACTACAGTATATGGTTCACACGGTTGCCAAACAAAGCAGCCGTCCTATAGTACACCACCATCTAACTGTGGTTTCAACCTTATGTTATTCCTTACACAATCAATAGACCAATTTAGCAGTAATTCGGAATGACTCACTTCAATAGTGAGATGCTGACAGCTACATGAATATCAGATGCAAAAAACAATTAGTGAGAGATGTTAACAAGGAAATGAAATTCATGGGATATCTTGTATATATATAATGTATTTATTAGCCTTGGGAGTACAAATGAATAAGTGTGCCAAGTATATGAATGAAGCAGAAAGTTATGTAGTGTATATGGTCTAAGGATTGACCAGTTTGGTACCATTTTCACATGAGCACAAAAATAGCATCGGGGAGGAAGGGGTCAAAGACCCATCAACACTTTTTTCAAAATGTTATAAATGATCACGACTTTTGCCAGAAAACTATCACCTTTCACATTTTTAGAAACTACTGGAAGTACGTGGGTATGGGGACTTTGAAGACTGAGTATGTTTTGATCACAACTGAAAAAAAAAAAAAAAACGGATGACCCCTCACAGCAGGCCTAAACAAAAATTTCGAATTCACTCTTTGATTTGGCAAGTGGCACAAAAAATACAATGGGACCGAGTTAGTGTACTGTAAGTGAAAGTTGCCATGAGTGAAATGTTACTTGCCACAGGCGAGCTGGCCAAGGGGTTTGTCAAGACCTGCCTTACAGTTATGATTTTTTAGTTTCCAAGAAGAAAAGAAACAGGGTGAACTAAGAGAGTGACATCCATTACAACTTATAACTTAAATTGTAATAGCTTGTTTTCTTAAACCCAAATTAGCTAATCCAATATTTGTACTTCAAATTGACTACTGATTGCTGCCAGCAAGATAGTATAAACCAATTATGAATAATTCACTCATTGGTGTAATAATTAATGTGTTACAATGTCAATAGGAGATACACACTGTACTACAATATTGTCCGCTTCTCAATATAATCATAAAGTTACTATAATAGCAAATTCTCTGGTATAAGTTCTTATGTCAGTTCAGATGTATCTTCAAGCATGCATAATGTATGATGAAGTCTCAAGATATTGCTAACTGCAAGGATATTTGCACACTACAGTATTACAGTATAGTTGCAAGCTACCAGGCATACATTCCAGGGTATTAACACACACTACCACTAAGCAACTGTAGTCTTACATAGACCCTTTTCCAAATAGCAATTACAAAGGATTGTGGGATTGGATTTTGGTGTGCATCGTTTTTGGCCACAGTCAATCCTTTGTGATTACCCAATTTTCGTTGCAAACTACAAAATACGAATTTATGATATCTGGGCAACACAAAAAATTGTACAAGTCTGCAAGATTTCTCTTTATGTTTACACAGTTTTACATGGCATCAACACTAGGACATGCATATATACCAAAAAATTGCTGACAGGTGTAATTACAATATCTGATTATTGCATACACATAAAACCTGGAGGAGGATGGGGGATAGGGGGCATATTTAGGCTTGTTTATATCCAACCTCCACTTTTCAGAGATGCTTTGTCATCAATGACTTCACTTTTTATACGCAGTAAATTTTATTTCACTGACACTTTATCTCTCCCCCCGCAACCCTATTCCCTTTTTCACACATATCTGCTTTACTGGATGAAAAGACCTTATAGTATGAGAGCAGTTTCCTTTCAAACTCCATCCAAAACACATTTTAAGATTTCAGGGTGACTGTACAGACTGTAGAAGGCACTGATGTAGATCACATGATACTGATACTGTACTTATACAAGAATGACTTGGCAAACATCCTGGTGAGCATAAAAGACCCCATGCATAATCAAAACATTCTCTGTGCATGCTGTGTAATATGAGCTGCTCTGCATCTTTGGAATTTTGTAACTCTGATGCCAATCAAGGAGTATTCACCAACTGAGACTTTTGCTTACCCCCAACTAAAAGTCATACTTGGGGTGATGCAAATCCGTCTTTAATACCCTATCATGAAACCTTACACCATTAACCTACCGTTACCATACACAAGCACAAAAGCACTTTTCTAGCATTAAACATGAGCAACTCCGGATTCCAGAATGTCAAGTGGATGTTAAGTTGCTCAAGTTTCATTAATATACACATATTTCATGGTAAATCTTTGTAATAGTGACCTTAAAAGGTTAAAAGTACTGTATTTCCAACAAATGACCTCAATAACTGGGAATACTGAACGCCACTACTATATAGTGATTTATTACTTGGAATTGAGATGTATAACATATGAACTGTACTTTATCAGGAAATCAGAGTCATGCTACTGATTATCATAGCACTGTACAAACGGACTACCAATTTACTGTACTGTAAATACCGTCTAAGAAAACTTGTAAATTTTATTTGTTTGTAAATAGACCTAGTGGATTGAGTTGAGTTTTGCACTGAGTGTATGTACCAAGCAATGACATTCTGACTTCTCTACCCTCTGACATTTACTTCCATGTACTTTCAGTGTCACATGTATTTACACTGCATGAATGGGAGCAAATTGCCTACAAGAAGGCACCATATCCAACTTAGGGTGTCACTTACCTGAACACTTCATAGAATGACAAGCAATCATATTGACAGACATCAAGGAATGTCTATGGTTTAGGGTTGACTTGTACTACATACAGTAATCATACCAGGGAGTTGCTATTTGACCAACTCCTCAAATAGTAACTCCCTGATCACCCAGTTGGGACAAACCTGTTATGCTTCAAAGCAGGATACAATGTACAGTTTTTTTTTTTGTGCTATCTAGCATTGGTTCTGCAGTTCCTTACCTAACCTAGGATATTAACATAAATTTAAATAATCTTGTTCTGCATCGTTCTGCAGTTTTTCATGTTTTGAAGCATGAATTGAGAGAACAGAACAGGAAAAATTGTCCCACCTGGGTGCCCTGATTATACTTATGTTTAATAACTTTGTGCACTTGCCTGTGCCTTCAGTAGATTTCTTCTCATGCTCACATATTTGCTAGAGTTTAGCATTGGTGCTAATTTTGGATCATGAAAAAGGAGTGTGTGCCAAGGGTTGCCAGATTCATGGCACTGAAGTACCAAAAGACTAAATTTAGCCTTTTTGTGATTGGTTTGGGCTAGAAAATTTTAAAAACAATTTTCCAATTAAACATTTCAAAATTATTTTGACCTTTTCCCATGGGACTATGTTTTCATTAAAAAGCCATATTATTTCCCACAATTTTTCCAGTAAAACATTTGATATGGTCCACCAATACCTTACCAGCAGTGCACAGTAAGTGAATTAATTTAACAATTTCCGTTATAAAACATGCACACCACTTTTGACTTTTGCATAGTTGCTACCAGCATACAGTGTTAAATTAATGCCAAAGAATTCACACATATTTTGTTTCCACAATGGTTGGTTGCCTCAAAAGTTGGCAACCCTGGTGTGTGCTCACACCATTAGTGCGGATAACAACCAGGACAACATAAGTTACAGTAATACTCTTGTTATTAATGTGTACATTGCACTGACACCAAAGGGCTATTACATTGAAACTGGTTTTTTTGAACTATAATGCACGCTAACATTTTACCTTCATAGCAGTTGTTGAATATGTACTTCTCTCTAGACGTACATGTATACTCTAACACCTGCGAACAATGACAGAGATCATCCAATTTCGTTATATTCATGAGCCCAATTTAATGTGACCTCCTGACTGTTGATTAGTTTCAATATGAATATTTATATTACACGATGAAGCTTCAGCTGTAACGGTCACTTTAAAACAGTCAGTCAATAGGACATCATTGTGTGAGCTTGAAGCGGGAGAAATCACAAACTCAAACCCCATTGAAAGTGGTCGTCTGTAACAGTATGTTAATCAGACTTGCTTTAGTCGATTTTTAGTTGAATATTTGTATCTGTGTTTGTTGTGATCGTATATATGAATAGTTAATAGCATACAGGTATTATATAGTTTCACAAAGAATTCTTGCAAAAGTTCACGGACGCTGGTATAACAAGTGCAGCCAATATAGGTGCAGGTGTAACACACGTCCCACTGAGTGGGCAAACAAACATTAACAAGACAGAACCTTAGAATAATATACATTTTCAAGTTTGGAGGGGTTTACAGTAACTGATTTCACAAATTAAAACAAAAGCTTTAAATAACAGAACATACTCTACCAGACCCTATACCTACAGTATACCAGAAAGCTGCTACCCGTAGATACCGTTTTGTACTTTACAGTACTATAATATTTTCAACAAGTTGCCCCCAAGTCTATGCTTTCAATAGGGCATGAACTACAATTTTATTTACTACACCATTAGTTGTAATTAGTTTAGACAAGACAATGATTTATGAATGGTGGAGAGTAAAATAGGTCCCTGATTTGTTTATGAAATTATGATAGAAGATAGAAGCAGTCTGCCGATTCGGGGGCTCCGTGAAAGGTGTCTTTTAGGAACAGGAATCCTTTGACAGCACTGGGTACCATGCACTCACTCAAATTTCTGAAACTGACAAAAACTGAACAGTGAGCCTCTCAAAAATGTAAACTTCGAAAAAAATGCCTAAAGTGCAAGTAGAAAGTTTGACTGACAATGACATTTTTAAGCATGTTCATGTATTAAAATTTGCCAGCATGTCACCAAGTGAAACAACATTGACTGTGCATGTCATTTAATACCTGCAGAAAATGTGGCATCTCAATGACACTCATTCAAGGCTGCTAGTTCAGCACTGAGAGTCGCGGGTTGTGAAAAATGAACTCTCAGCTGGACTCATACTGTAGCATGTTTGCATGCTAACAATTATCTTTTGGAGATGTACATGAAATGCAGACGATAAGTTCATTGAAGGCAGCTTTTGAAACCCATCACTAAGTTGAAATAGTCAACTTTAATTCAAAGCTGAATAAATGAAAACAATCATTTCAGTGCAGTATAAAGCTAAAGACATACTGTACATGTACACACCCAAAGCTGTCACAATCCCTGGCAATAATTTCCACAGAGAAGCAGTTTTACATCCAGGACCTAGACAGAGTCAGACTATGGTTTGGAATCCTTCCAATCTGAAGTTTTAATCTGGCTAAAGATGAAAATGACTGCATTTTTGCACTTGAACAATACAACCTGCCAGAAGGTTACTCCAACTTTATAAAGGAATATATCCCAGTGACAATTTCAGAGAATCTCAAATGAAAAGTGAACCATTTCATCACATGCCCTTCAAACCCCACACCCATAGCTTGTTCATAACTCAAGAGGTTTTTGTCAAAAAAAAAAAACACAACAAAGACTTCTGTTCCTTCCAGGCTACCAAATATTATGTAATACTGGCAAATTCCTTCCAAAATCTTTTGTCGTTCTTAAAAATTAAAGTGTTTAATTTACTTTGAAACTTCACATCAGTGAAACATTCATTTTAGATTGAACTTAATATTTGTGAGCATTTAAAGTTACAACTCTAACAGTGTTTGTACATTTCATGAATATGTGTCAAGATTATATGAGATACAAAAGATGTTCAATTTGTCTGACATAACAGATTCCCCATAATGCAATGCACTACTGTGAATTGAATATTTTCTTTAAATATTCATTACTTCTGAATGAAACATACTGTTGCTATGAAATTTGCACAAATAGACCTTATGCACTGACATCAAGCAACATTAGTGTAGAGGCACACAATGAAGCGCTCTACTGTACACGGCGTAGATTTCACACCCACGTGTACTAGACTTACATTCGTATCCCCCTGGTGCACAAATCAGCTACGTATCTGCATTTGTCGGCCAGTGTAAGTTGCAATGATACGCACTTGCCCCCATTGAAGGGCATACTTTTTGTTCTGTGATGTTACAGTACATGTATAAGATACATATAATGAGAGAAAAATTTCCCTGATTTTTAATGCACCCCCTGTATATGTCCCTTGCATGAAGGTATCTCCCCAAATAAATGCTAAACCTACTCAGTAGATAACTTGATTCACATCAACCATTTTGAACACTGGACAATTAATGCAGTTTTAGTCCCAAGCAATCATCTTCTATTTCAAATCTTGAATCAAATTTCTCCAAAATGTGTACTCTGAACATAACACAAATGTGTATTCTGAACATTACACAATGTCCTGCACATGTTCATCTTTCAACAAAACTTACCTGAAGGCTCTGACAGCTTGCAGTGGCCCAAACTTTTTATTGCATCACATCAGCTACTTTCAGTGTACACTGTAAGCAGTCTTACAGTGCACTTTGCTGCAAAAGATGCTTTTGAGAAATTCTTATAGTTCTCTTTTCCTCTAACATCCCTGTTTCAAACCTGATTCAGCTCTTGATAGCTCAAAGTACAGGTATGTCCTGGCTAAATGTCAGAATTTGACATACAACTTCTACAAGACACAGCAGGATTTTGATGTGCAATACTCTCTTCAGTCAAAAAAATTAGATCAGTGACCAATCAAACTTACAATGAAAATTCAGATCAACAGATAAAGAAAAATTCTTATTTGATTTCAATCTTCCAGTCCAACTTTGGATTGGTAACTTCTCCAAATTTTTACATAAATATTTAACCTACAAGAATCAATAGCAATCTTTCGATTTGCAATTTTAAGCAAATTTGCACTAAACATTCAACCAACTATTAGCATTACAGAATACAGGTAAAACCTACAACAGTTACTGTACACTTTACACTGTAAGCTACATGAAATCTTCATGTCATGTTCTAGAACAAGTTCACATCATGTGAGTCAAACTGTCCCATCAGGAGACATAGCTCCTTAAGGAGTAGAACCCTTCCAGGATATAATGTTTGGTTCCCACCATCTTGCATCCAATCAAATGCACTTTGAGCAAACCTCCACCATCTTCTAAGTACTGTGCACTGTGGTCAGGACATACATGTATGCTTTCAGAGTAGTCTACACTATACTTAATTTTTAACTCCACATGACAGGATAATGCAATGACCCAAATCTGAATCTGTATAACAGTACTCTAAACCATGAATGGTTCTTCACAATCATGTGACAATATTTCTGTTTCTCAACTGCTTAAATTGCTGAATCTGATCTCCCAAACCTCCTTGGACAACTTTTCTTACCTAATGTTTATGTTCAGAAACATTATGGAAGATAGTGAAAATGTAATCTTGGAGATTTGTAACATTTAGGTGACATTTCAAAATAAATTTGAGACAACTTCTTGTTCCTTTTCAGTTACATTGTGTCCCCCCCCCCCATCCACAATCAAGCTTGTGTCAATTTTTAATACTTACACACAAAGTAAGATGGTGAATATGAGCCACCATTTCAGTCTTGTGATCCGTTTCCGGATGCTGACGGGCTGGTTACGTTTCATACACAAGCAACAGGAGAAAAGGAGGAGTGCTACAATGCAGACACCAAGCCAAACAATAGGCATCCCAGCCCAAAAGAGAAGGGTCTGAAAGAATAAAGGAAAAAACAATGAATGCATATAACAACTGATATACAGAATTACTTGAATAAAAAAAAAAAAATAAAAAAATGAACAAAAAATCTGTTAATCACCTAATCTTAATGAGCAGACATGACTTGCAGGCTACAAATGGAGTGATGAAACAGACCTACACTCATTTGGTAAATGACACTTTACAGTAGGTCTATGTACAGTATATTACATGGGTATATGCCATTTTGAAATTAGTTTAAAAGTACATAACTGTTATCCTTTTCAGTAATGGATTATCAATAATTTTGAAAATGCCATTACCCTCATCATCATAATTACTTGTAATCATTAATATTTTACTTTATAAGTTGATGTATATCAATCTGTTGACTCCTTTCCTGAACCACTGCCCTCTTCACAATTATTCTTTTTATCATCATCATTATTACTGCTGTTATTATTGTTGTTATTATTTTAAAAAATGTGTCGAACTTTAATACTTTTACCCTAAAATTTAAGCATTAAGTACAGAAGTTGGATACTGACATTTAAGTTTTTTTTTTCGTTTTGTTCAAATGATAAAATAAAAGATAGTTTTGAAGATGAACCCAGGCCTCCTGCATAGTCTGCCTTTGGTTTGGTATGTTTCTTTCAGTCATGGGCATCAATCTTTACACAAATGTGGGGGAGGGGGGGGGGGGGAGACATGGCCACTTCAGTCAAAGATTTTGAGTAAAAATCTAAGTCAATGGGTGTACATGTATTTCCAAAATGTGGGGGGAAGGGCGTGACCCCCTGTCCCCTCCCCCAGATTGATGCCCATGCTTTTAGTATAGGCCCACAACTCTTTTGAGGTTATGGGATTCCTCCCCATAGGCCATGATATATAACATCGTAACATCCTCTGACATACATACAAATTTAACTTACAGGTTTTCAAGTGGACCATGGTAGAAAAGTAGAATAAAAGAATGATCAAAATCCTCAATAAATCAGGAGAAAAGTAGGATTTTTTTAGATCAAAAGTTGAACAAACTAGGACTTTGAAAGGCTTCATTCACTGATACTCACTGAATGTTGTCTGCATCATTACTACTCTTTCAGAAATGTTTTAAGTCAGTAGGAAGAAGTTGAATAAACTACGATTCTCATGGAAAAAGTACTAGAGGAAGGATGAAGGCTCAAAAGTAGGAGAAGGTAGACACATGTCACTTGAAAACCTAAATACACATTTGCCACAAAGCATATGTTTCAATGTAGAGAGAAAAGGAAAATTTGAAATACTGGTGACAGGAAGTTCCATACTATTTCCCATCACAAATGAGGCTATGGACAGCAAATTAAAGGCTAAGCCAAAGCTGATAAACTGCAAATGTGTAACTGTGAAAATATAAACTATCATACATAAAGTTTATTGCACTCATTATCAAGAACTTCTCATACCAAATCCAGTTAACCATACATGGTGTGCAATAAAGACTGGTCCAGTACAGCAGTTATGCAAGCCTACTGAAGCATCACATTTATTTACCTTTTTTTACTGTGCTATGTACAGCATCTGTTGCTGGCAGACAAAGGGTGGATGAAGTCACACTGAGTGAGTCAGACAATATCAACAATTTAACACTTTACACAAAAAATGGCAATTAGTCTCCTGCACACTTTCTTTCTGAATCAACAGTGAGTTTGAATTAAAAAAAAGTTTGGGAGTCAATAAAACTTTCTAGGAAATGACTACGAAGGAGCTGGCTGTAAATCAGCAAACATTAGTAAATACCATTACTGGGTGAAGTAAGGTTTCTGCATATCAACCTACACATACCAACCACTTGAATAATCATTGAAGAAACCTTTCATACAGGCAGTACCTCACCCTGCTCACAGTATGAAGTCAGGACGACATTAGCTCACGTAATGAATACACTGAAGTTGTTTTGTCTAGTAACTGCAGCTCAGTGCCCCTAGACATTCAAGACAGTGTGTAACTACTATCTAGCAAATTGTACTATGGAGAAACTCTGATGCAGTCTGTGCTAAGGAATTGAACCTGGGAGGGAATTCCCTCTCTAGAAATTTTTTGGGAGAGATTTTCAAAATCAAGGAGGGGGTTATTACTTGGTAAAGATACTATTGCAATTTAATGTGTGTATTATAATTGTAGTTACGATCTCAGCTGCAGAAAATTGTGCCAGATTTTCCTGCATAAGATTTATTTTTGTGTGGGATTTGAAAGACAAAAGCGGGATTCACGTGATCCCGCGCCTTAGCGCGAACACTGCTCTGATGAGAAAAAAAAAAAAAAAAAATCCAGTCCCCATTACACATAGTTTTGTCCTACTCCCTTTTAGTTCTTTGCAGCTGTTCTTAACTTAAATATAATTCACTGGAAGCTAATATAGTATTTTAATTTACATATAACTACTGTCATAAATGTACAACAAAACTTCACTTAAAAGCTACATTTCCTAATGTCTTCAGAGAAACTGACAGTTTACTTCATTCATAATTTGAAATAAGCTGTTGTGATAAGATCTGACAGCTCTCAAATAATTTTATACATGATCATTGTAAACTGTAATCATATTCTGTATGAAGCTTCATGTGACTCAGCATTCAACTAATCTACCACTTAGAAAAAAAGACTATGACAGAAGACACAGTATACAGCCCTAATACCTAACCTACTTAGACAAGTTCAAGTGCTGAAACAGAACAGTTTGGAGAAATATGATTATACTTAAGTAGGATGATGTCATAGCTTATTTTGCCATAATGACATCCACTGCTTATTACTATATCATATTATGAAGCAACTGTTGTATCACGTTTCAATTTTAATGATAGTATTGTGTATCTGATTTATTAGCTGCGATCATTATCATTCCTGGATTTTACACAAACAAAAGTATCACTGTTCCTTTATCTATGAACATTGCCTTCCTGGGAGTATGTACAAGCATCGGGTTGTCTTGTGAACAAAGAATAAAGGAAGCACGGTGTAATCAAAGGACTAAAGGATGAGTGTCTTATTCTTCTGACTTTTTTTATTCTAAGGACTGAAGGATATTATATGCAATTTATCCTCCCAAATTTTTGTTTTCTTCTTAGTTTGCCCTTTAATAGTGGCACACTTTCATCATGAAAGTTTCATCCCTTGCACGCTCAAAGAGTAGAGCTCTTATTTTCTTTACAGAAAAAAATTGCCAAATGATAAGGATGATCAGTGTAACAGTTGTTGCCAATACCTACAGGATATGGCCTAAGAAGACTGTGGAAGATCTGAGGAGCCCAAACTTTGATGAGAAAAAAGCCTAGCTACTACAATAAATGTACAGTAGAGCAAAAATTCATGTAAAAGTGGCAGGCATGACCCAAAACACTTGAGAATCCCTAGGCTGAGGATTTTTTTGCTGGTCTGGGATGTAATATCTCACTATATCACTGTTGAAAGCCATGGGAGGTACAGTACAGTATATGATGTATCCACAAAATGAATTAAGGTTGAAAAGCACAAATAAAGCCAATGTAATGTGAATCAAATATGAATCAGGTAATACTGAACACACTAAACTGATTCTTCTTAACACTTTTTCTTAAATGAATAATCTCCCCCCCCCCCTCCCCAGTCCTCCCATCTTTCTGGTGTGGATATAAACAACACAAATCTATCCCCTTGCCTACATTAAATGCCCATTATGTGCAACATTTGTATGCAAGAAGTTATGAAAGATAATTGGGAGGAAATTCAAGTCCTGAGATATGACCAACCGATTTTTCAATACTAGGTTAGGATGACTGCCCCTTGGCAACATGATGTTATGTTTTTTAAGCACATCCCCTGGTGAGCATTTCTACACTAGGATACCATATTAGGAAAGACAAAGCTGTGCTATTAACTACAGTAATGCAATTTGCTACATAAGGGTTTCATCAATCCCAAAAAGCTCTGTGAATTCAAATGCAAAATCCAAGGTTTTTGTATTAAAAGGGCGTGTTGTATGTTTGAAACTAATGATGATTACATAAACAGCAATGCGAAAGGTATTATCTTGCATGTATGTATAGGGCCACCGATTTTCCGCGATGACGGAAATTGTCACGGAATCGCGGAATTTTGATTTTTTCACGGAAAATCACGGAACTTCAAAAATCTCTCAGAATGCTAAAGAAGTCTGCAATCAAGAGGGCAAAATGAAAAAAAAAGTTTAAAAGTCTGTACGTAACAACACTGGATGGCTCTAGCGGGCTACAATCTGATAGAAAACTTGAAATTCACCCCCTCCGCTGCTTACTGTATGTGGGACCAGGTGCGAGTTGCGCATTTACTAGCCTTCGGTAGGTCAAATGTTGCTCAGTCTTGCAAAGTTTTCCCGCGATCCCGTTGCCTGTAGCTGATTCTTGTTTATACTGTATCATGTACTGTATGTATGGTATACTTTGCATGAGTGCGTCATAACAAAGTGTTGCGCACGTTACTCAAGTTTCATGTTTTGCTCTGTTGTTACGTTCATGTTCGAACGACCATAACGTTCTGACTGACAAGTTACACTTTCAATTGTGGAATAATTATCGGATTAGTACCTACATATCATTTGGATATAATTTTATACGGATCTTTTACTATGTAAGAAGAACAAGAGACCCACACTCAAACAATCGTAAGTCAAGTTGTTTTAGGTTGTTTTTTGTCCATTACATATATAGTGACATGACCTAACAAGGCCACTTTCGAATGTCGTGCATCGATACAGTCAACAAAGCGCGTCAAAACTGCTGTCACAATCAGTGCGTCAATTTTTGATGCAGCACGCACATATAGCAAACTCCCTTGCTAATGCGCGTGAACCTGTTTTTCAAGCACTTGCACGCAAAGATATGCAGCTCAAATTGAACGCACAAACTGCCTACACTGAACCTTTACATACAGCTCTGTACAAAAATTGTAAACAGCGCCCGCTGGCCTTATTAGGTTACTTCTGATTTTAGGCTTGAGCTGGAACGCTGAACTTGTCGTAATGGTATCTCTGGAAAGGAAAAATCTGTGGTAAAGATTTATAGCTCTCAAATAAGGTCAAGTCTGCCAAAACTTTTGCAGGTACAAACAGATTCACATTCTCTTGTCTTGTTTTTTAAAAACGAAAACTTTCTTAGAGTGGCCTTGATAGGTTATGCCATCATATGTGTAGACGTTAGGCTGGTGATTGGATTTTAGTCTGGTTAGGCTGCACTGGCCTAACACACTAATCAATTCAAAACAGAAAGTCACGGAATTCGGAATTGCTGTAACGGAAATTGACTCTTTTTTTCACGGAAAATCGGTGGCCCTATATGTACTGACTGAGAATTGCTCTAACTCTGTATGCAGGTGCACTTTCACAGACTGTTTAAAGCCTGCTGCACTCTAGGGCACAATAAAGCACACTGGAATGTTCTAATTTTTCAACAGAAATATCAATACTTTCCCCACAAATACAAACTGAATGTTATCTTCATCCACAGTGTACAGCAATTCCTATCATTTGCATTGCACTGCTGCATGCTTCACAGTAATGTCACAAAACAGCCCTACAGCAGAAGGATACAGTAAAACTTGAAATCTTCATAAATGCAATGGGTTCAATCATTCCTACATAATAGACCTTTTTCCAACTAGCAATTACAAAGGATTGTGGGACAGAGATTTTTGTACATTATTTTTGTCAGTGGCATTTTACAGTGGACAGGAATGATGCAGACCAAAACACTATCCCACAATCCTTTGTAACTGCTATTTGGAAAAGGGTCTATGTTGTAGCTGTACTGAGTAATATCATGTGACCTAAGCTTTCCACAATACTAGGTGCATTGTGTGACACTGCCAAGGAAACAGAAATGTCAAATTGGAAACCACTTATGTTGCCTTCTAAAAATTTTCTTACTGGTCTACAATACTACAAGGTTTAATTTTTCATGTGAATACTTTATAGTACTGCTTGCTTTCATACAGTATCTCTCATTTATCAAATACATATACAGGTACTGTACTACATTTAGTACCATACAGGAAGGTTGAAATGGCAAGAACATGCAGAGGGTGTGGCTCAGTGTCAAAGTTCCTTATCATAGGGATATGCACAAATGTCACTGGCTTGTTCACTGTCAATGTTATTATACTGTACATTGTAAACAAACTACTGTACAGAACCTGAACTACTGTACATGTATAGAGTCAACTGGTGTAAAAAGCAGGCCTCTATTTTAAGAAAACTTTATGGTCATCCATTAGACAACCTATGTGCCTTTTATGGTTGTCCAAAAGAAAATTTAGTACTGTCCACAAAGAAATTTGCAGTAATCCTAGGAGCAGTCTGTTAACCTTGTTGCATGAACTTTGGTTGTCCAATGGAAAATCAACCCACCAATTGTTTGGTTGTCTGTCACAAATTTTGATTGTGTCACGGGGCGACTGGACAACTGTTAAAATCAAGTCCTGAAAAGGAATGGGTAATTGGGGCAAAAAACAACCCCTACAAGCCAAGACAACAAGATCTTTCAGTCAAGTTTAGGCCACCCTTTTCATTCTGTCATAGTAAACTCCTCTCAGAATTTGCACTTAACTTCCAATTTATGCCCAACCTGAGATTCACATCTGCCAGAGAGGGGAGTGAACACTTTCATGGAAGGGCAGCAATAAGAGATCTTATTGCTGAGGGAGTGACATTCTCTGAACAGACTCTGCAGTTTATCACAAGCCTTGAGAGCCTATATGTTAATACTTAATTCTTTTCTGATGTACTATACCCTCAAGTTTTTTAAGTGAAAACAACTTTAGACATGACTTTCAGCCAAACCGCAGGGTGACAAAGAAAAAAACCCAAAATATTGATCTAACTGAAGTTTGCATCACTTGTTGCATACTTTTAGTACTATACAATGTATGTCCATTATAACATGTTTTATCTTTTTCATATTAGTCCTGAAGGCTCTCCACGCATTAGCAAATTTCACCAACTGTTTTAATTCTCCTAAAATTCAGTTTCTTCTGTTTTACCCCCAATAGTATTGAGAATAGGTTACAACAAGAAGGCCTGAATTTGTTATAGCTACACTGGTGTCAAGATGGCTGTACAATTTTCAGGTACCTAACACACTGTGGGTCTGTGTTGAACACCATACTGATAAATTACTAGGATCACATTTTCACTGTAGCCATAGCACTCTTAATTAGGTTACAAAAATAATAAAAACATTTGCTACATGGTATAACAATAAAGTATACATAAATATTAAACTGAAATGTTAAAAACTTCTGTTTTTTTCTTACGGTTTTATACATTATAATTACATGTTTAACCAGGGCTTAAATTATTTTTACCTGAAGTACAAATGTTTGTAGGGTATCAAACACAATTTTGTTCTGGAAATTTTCGTACATTCATTTTTTACAAAATTCATGTTTTTTTATCATATTTTAACATGTTTCCACATGGCAGTTCACAAGAATGCAATGCAATACAGAAAAGAAAAAAGAAAAAAAAAGAAGAGAAGAGAACTTTTCTTATTTCTAATTATTCTTAGGTTAAGTGAAAATTTGTTTTTGATGGCCCTGTCTTACTGATCACATATTACCATCATCACAGATGTTCAACTGTTCATCTGCTATGGTCAACACTCAACACTTGCAGATTTTTTTTTTTTTTTGGCACTGTATGTGTGCTACTGATTTAAAAAGAATTACAAACCAAACGTTTATAATCTTAGCAAAATTTAGTACTTTTAATTTTAACAACTCATTATCCATAGTGCTTAGGTCTACACTATACTGACAGTATCCTGTTTTTAAAATCAGAGTATACTGTAGGTCTTACATATGTACAAAATAACTACACAGTACATGTATAACAGTATGTGTACAATGTTCTGTGAAGTGACAGTTAACTTCAATGTTTCATCTTGTTCCCCCTAAATTTATGCATTACTTTGCTTTTCTGTACAGCTTTATGTTGAACATCCCCTAACCAACCACTTCAAAAATTGAAATCAATGAACTCATTAATTTTTAAGCATTCATTAGACTTCAAATCCTGTTCATTAGCACTACAGTTTTTTCACAGTGAGGACTGTCCTTGAGTGAAATAACTGTGCTGACTCAGACAGCCTTGGGAATTTATGAAAAATTAGTCATTAACTTCTGTTGCAAATTTTACACAACTCCACCTACTGTACAAAAAGCACTTTAGATTGGTTCTACAATAATAAAGCTCTAGGATTATTTCTTTCTCTTGCTAAGTGGAAGGCAACTCAGCTATATCAAATGCTACCATGGTAATGTGCAATGACTGATGATGAAGAACAACATGGATACTTTTCATACACACATAAGAATTTTTGAGGACATCTTAACAAAGAGCTTTCATTCGTAAGGAGGAAGTCAAAGCAGAGCCCTCATGACTCTGCACCCCCCCCCGCCACCCCCATGATTTTGACAGCCACAACTGTGACAAGAACATGCAACAAAGCACAATTTGCATGCACACACAAATGGTCATCCCCCTCACCCACCCCCAACCCCCCAAAAATGGCAGTGATACTGATACCAGGAAATAGAGAGTTCAGCATTCTGCTTCGTCACTAATTCATGCAGTGAGTCAACTACATCAGCCCATCAGACTGTGCACAGTGTCAGCTGCAAGTCTTTCCTGTATTATAATACTTCAGAGAAACCTAAAATGTGGGTCTATGTATAACATCATTCAGTCACTGGTAAAGAAACCTTAGAAATAATATCTAAACCCACCCATCCACTTTTACTGATGTACCTTAGAATATGTACACTGCCCTCAAAGATAGGAATACCAGGGAGCTCATAAGATTCTGGTTCTTGGTTTGGTCCACAGAGTAGGATATAGGAACTATGCAGAGTGCGCACTCCTAATACCGCATACGTAAATCCGCTGTGACTGCATGGTGAGCCACTGATCTACTCTACATGTTGATCAGTGACGGGGACCCGTCCGCCATTACAGGTTGAGGCAAGAAGCTATGCTGTGTGCAAGCATGTGTGTACAAACTGTACGGTGGCCGAATCCCTGTGCAATCACAGTTTTTTCGGTATGTGAGCACTCTAGTTCCTATATCCTACTCTATGGTTTGGCCACAGACACAAGATGGTTGGTATAGCCAGTGACCCACACACGGTCTGTGTGAAGTGCCACACTTAAAGACCATTGTAGTAAAACCACCTTCAAGTATCAATTGTCAATTGGTTTCTAAGTTGTTTCAACAGTCAATGTCAAACCCTGAGGACACAACCTCACTGATATTGTACAAATGGGAGACTGAAGAGTCACAGTACCTAAAGCTACATTTTGTAAAATAGGTAACAAACAAAAAAAGAGGATTACTCTGACTCCTGCAGAAAAAAATTCCAAACACCATAATTTATTCAGTTACAGGCAGGAAGGAAAAAGGGAAAATATTTTGTCCTGAAATAACATATTAAAATCAGATTTTGTGTCTCTAAAGACAAGTAATTGTTTGGGAATTTCATGGGACTGTACTATAATGCTTGAAACTGGCTGGCACAATGTTTGATGACTACAAGCCAGTGTTGGCATTAGGTCCAAGTGTTTTGTGGGGAAAATTCCCCTCTCCGCCCTCTGAAATATTTTGTTCAGGATTTCGGATCAAAGGAGGGGGGAGGGAATAGCTCTGTAAGTTGCAACACATCAAAATTTTCCCAACAGATTTTGACAGCAGGTGCAGGATTTTCGATGCCACGTCTGCCAAGTATTGAATGATTACTCACATAGACTGCAAAATGCTGTACTTAAAGGCCATTGTAGTAACACCACCTGTAGGAAAATGCAGGATATTCTGCATGTGATTTTAAACTTGTAGGATTGCTGAGAAAAGTGAGGGAATCATGTGATCCAGATGCCTACTGCAAACACTGCTAAAGGCAAATCTTGAACCTGATTCACAGGACTGGGGCAGATCAGGCCAGGCTTGCAGGTCTTGATGTAACCACTGGCCAGCAAAGAAGTACAATTAACTTTTCAATTCTATTGACCACAACAACTTTCCACTGTCCCATTCTACTGCACACTCTAAGACTGCCTACCATTGTTGTCAATTCAGATTTTATTTTCTCTCCTACTATCACATGGAAAACACACTGTGCAGCTCTAAATGAGATGTGTTTTTATCCCATTCCCATATTCTTTCTCCATGCATAAAATTGTAAGATCTAATTGTCTACATTCCTTCTTGGAATTTCGTTGGAAAGTTTGGAATAAATGCATTTGAAATGCCTCAGCAACACAGTAAAAGTGCAGACTATTAGCAAAGAATTGCAGACAACAATGAACGTCTGTAGGAAATAAGTGTAGTTTCCAGTCCTGAGAAGCCAAGTGCGTGATCTTCATTAATCACACGTTTTCATGGGGCAGGTGCCGATCCGGGGGGGGGGGGCTTTCCCAGCCTCAGCCCCCCTTTTTCGCCACATCAACAATAACAAATACGCCAAAATTAGCATAATGTTAATCTAGGAGAATATTCAAGAGGGCTTTCAGTACCCCCTTTTTCTGGATCCGCACCTGTGGGGTTTGTGGGCTTTATTTCAAAATGGCAAGCACTACCAAACACAGGTATTTGACATATTTTTGATTGGGCAGTGAATCTGAAATATGTTTATGGTACTCATCAGCAACAGATTTGAAACATTTCCAGCTGTATTTTGACAGTTTACATTTTTCATACAGTGACAAAATTTTAACTGGCCCAGTGTATTTAGTTATAAATGCAGTACTAAAACATCCCGAAATAAACACCACGAAATAAACACCTCGAAATAAACACCACGAAATAAACACCACGAAATAAACACCACTGGAATGAGGCTAGCAGGATAGAAGCTGCATCAAGCTCTGAGCCTACTAATCTTTTGACCCACTTTGTTCCAAGGGTTTTTTTTTTTTTTTAAATCTTTTAAAAGTGAAAGTTCCAGGGTTTTGTGCAGTACAGTACACTGCTTACAAAAGGCCTAATAATGAAAGCACAACTACACGGGCAAAAGTTTGTAGGGTTGCAAATCACCAACTACACAGTTATATGAATGTACAACATGAGAGCAGCATTTTGCATGTGCTTAATGTACTGTAAGTTATTCTCTGTGCACACAGTCTCTTTAAAGCTACAGTACAGTAGGGGTCTGCATACAAAATGCAGAACGCTTGCGGCAAGCTAGTATTCATTTCCCAATATCTTCCTTAGTCACAAATTAAACTTTATGGAACTGTTCAAACTGAAAAATTCTTCCAACAATATTCTAAGCAGGTTTACTCTTTTCTATACAAAATGTTGTCATGTAGTTGCAACTGATTAATTTCACAATCACTTTAAATTTTTACTGAACAACAGACAACTCAACAAGTGTGACTTCTTTTTATTTTCCATTCCTTCCCAGTAATAATAATAATAATAAAAATAATAATGATAAAGAAACAGTGCTTATGGTAATCATGGACGTGCTGGGCACACAGTTTCTGCTTCTGAATTGCAATCAATAAAACCCAAGTACATATTTCAGCTCCTCCAATTAAATAAAAGTAGAAAGGCATACTGTAAACTTTGCATAACAGTAACGGTGACTGAGTGAGCACTGTATGATGTACTGTATACTGTACAACAGACCTGCACATAACCTTAGAACAGCCATCCATATATTTACTCATGAGACCTTCCTTTCTGACCTTGTTGTTACACAGAGCAGGAATAACCCTGAAGCTAATACCCTTAGGAATAACCTCTACTACCAATAGAGGCTTGATTGTTATCTAGTGGATGTCTAAGCTCCCTAGGAGATGCAAGTAATATGCAGGCCAATGTAAAATGGCAGGCACATCAGTTCAGTAATTACTAAAGACAAACCAAGCATAAAAGTCAGACACTGTTGGGAAATTTATTGCTGGGAATGCAATACAACAGGAGAACTAATACAGAGCAAGCAACTATAAACTATTGCAAGGGATGCCTGTTGGCACTGAACTGAATCTAGGCTGTCAATTGTACTCTATGTACATTGTCACAGTAAAACAATATGGAAAGATGACAAGGTACAATGAAGGTGACAGCAAGAGCAAAATTCTGAGTTTCTATGTATGATGGCAAGAGGCAAATAAAAACACCTCAATTGGAATCAGTGCAATGTACCCTAATACATATCATAATTCATCTAATTGGTACAAATCATATTAAAATCATGTGACAATATAAAGATTACTGCAGAAAAAGGAAATCCTTTGAGCTATTAAAGGCCTTTAATGTACGTTTACACAACCTCACAGAGTACTCTTAGAAAATAACAGAATTATATTCAAAGTCAGCAGAGTTTCAAAATAATGTTGGGACAGTTGCTTTCCTAAAATGAAGTATTAAAACACAAATGGATAGACAGTGCTGGCTTCATAAAATTCCTCTGTGAGCTCAGAAACTGCCCATGTTCATTGAAACTGTTCCACTGTATAAAACAGAACATTTGCCCTTTTGACAAGTGAAAAATTTTTGATTCTCAGTGCTTGTAATACTGATACTTCCTCCTGGTTTTCCTTCCTCTGGCAAGGCCCACTTATCTCTTCCCAATCCATGGTTAATTAAAAGCTTATGGATACCAATGTTTTGCATACTCTGCTCCCTATTTGTGGAACCAGTTACCAGACCATATTCGGTTCTGCACTGAACTATCTGCATTTAAGAATGACCCGAAGACTTATCTTAGTTGTTTGTGTTTTTGTTTAGTCCTATGGCAGCTACACATTTGTTCCTGATTTGGCACTGTAGGCCTATATCAAAGTCCAATGTATTACTATTTTATAAAAAATACAGTGCCACAAGAATGTGTAATTGTGATCCATAGCCAACAGGTTTGTTGCAGAATGCTTTTTCCCCAAAATTGGTATTGACCAGCTGATATTGAGTAGTGAAATATCAGTTTTGGTAATTAACGCCAGCTACTTGGCAATATTGGTACAAGTATGTCTATCAGTCTTCAAATGGCAAAATCACGATCTCGAGCAATTTTAAGCATGTTTGGTAATTTTCTGCTCTAATGGGGGGGGCACCGCAGCTCTCAGCACATCCCCTTAGCCTTGTACATCTATAGTCTGTGGCTTTTAATTAGTCATTAAAGTAGCCATACAGTAATTAAAGCAGAAAGCCAAAAGGCTTGTGAATCCTTGCCTCATAATTTTAGTATGTACAATAATTTCCTGTTGACACAATATCATGGTGAATTTACTGTGCTATATATAGAAAGTTAACAATCCAAGGGCACAGATCCAAACAGATTCAGATTTTTCTGTTTTCTACAGTTTGATCTCTTGACCCCAAATGACCTTTGACCGACACCAGAAACAGAGGTCATCTACTGTACTCAATTGTAGTATGCATTTCTCAAGTATGAGATCCCTCAAGTTTATACATCTTGAGATTAAAATTTGAATGTTTTTTTCAAGTCTAATCTCTGGGGACCCCAGATGACCTCTGCCCTTCAAAAAAAAAAAATAATACGGGTCATCTTCTCAACATGGAGTATCTACACTCAAAGTACGTATGTGATCCTTCAAGTTTGCCTACCTTGCGATCAGTGTTCGATTTCCTCGGTATCGCATCGCGAAATGCGATTCAAAATGAAGGAACTGCGAGACATTTTCAGGACTGCGTCGCAAATTGTGCAATGCAAAATTCTAGTTCGATTTGGGATCAAATTCACAGAACTCAATCCTGGTGATCAGAATCACCAAAAATAGGCCTTCATTACACTAAACACGCCAAAAAATTCAGTCGGAACACGCATAGATCTACGAAACCACATTCGGTCTCTCCCAGCCAATCATTTATGAATCACACACAATGAGCTGTCCGTTGTGTAGATTTTTCAACCGTTCTTTTTTTCACATTGTGACATGAACTGTGACTGGTTTATCTTGTATCATACATACAAAATTAATATTCTCTAATAGAGAACATTTTTGGCTTTCTAACGATATTGCTCTCATGTTTTATAACTCCTGAATTTTGAATAATTATAAGTTGAAAGATCTGAAAAGGTTTGGAGCACTATTTCCGAAAGAAGTCACCGTGTGTTCCTCAACTGTATGCTGAGAATTGCAAGGCATGATTAGGCCATACACAACCCACTGACTGTTATTACCTGCATGGGCAAAAGCTGTGATTGCGAGGGGATAATAAAAAAAATACTGAGAAATGAGAATGCAATATCTGCAAACCTAATAAGATGAATATGGCTCGAATCAATAACACTAGTTATTTCACTTTCATTGCTACTTCATTACAGTACTTGACCCATTTTTTAAAAAACTGCTACTCAATATTGGAGTTCACTGCTACATATATGCAAAGAAAATATTGCATAGCAATTGTTGCTATTTAATTTCTTTTCGAGGAAGTCAAACACAGCTTGAGATACCATGTTTATGAGCAATTTTGAAGGTTTTCACTATTTGGTGAACTGTATAGTGTACGCAAAAGATACAAGGGCAAACACAGTGGCCATCAAAATGGCATGTAAATTCATACAGTACTGTAGTGAGTATGGGGAAGACACTGTGCATGACATGCATGCCAGCCTGGACTGGGTTCAGCACAGCTTCTTTGTTAAAGTTAGTTCTATATTTAGCCTACTTGGGATTACTGTAGAATGAGTAGTGGTCCACTGGATATCCTTGGGGTGGGGTTTTTGGGGATATTCTACAGAATTACTAAGGTAAGTTATTGAACTTTGGCTAAATTTTGCTCTTTCTTCAGCTCTGAGTTAAAAAATGATGAAGGAGTTTGTGACATCAGTCGCTGTGAACAACTAAATTAGAATATCATTGTTGAACTTACTAAATGTTACACTACAAATGTTGCCAGAGGAAGTAACTGGCAGTGTAAAGTTTATGCACTGAATGCAACTTACAAAGAAATTTAGAGCAAGGTTTTTTAAGTTGGTAAAAACTTCTTGCCTTTTCAACAGAAAAATATGCTTAGCAGTCTGTCTTTGAGTAACAAGTAAACCTTTTCACCTACAATGGGGAAACTCAAACTCCTTTGAGAGAATACTTCCACAACACTGGGTCTGGGGAGCTTGCCTGTAATTTTGTAAGGCTTACAATTCACCATAGTATGGTCAGTTTTTCCTATCTAAAATCTATGACTGTTAATTCAGAAGAGGATATCTGTTTCTTTATGTAAATCTTTTCAGTTCACAAAGTTGAGTCACCAAAACCGAGAACACCATTCCAAAATGTTGGGGGGGGGGGGGAGGCAACACTGATTTGGGAAGAAAAGTAATAGGGAGGGAAAGTATTCGTACACCACCAATTATGATAGTACTCATAGTAGACTGGAATAGGTCATTGATTATGTATACATGTCAACTTGAAAAATACAATGAAGATTGATTCAGAGGATAAAATTGATTCTAGATGATAGTCTGTGCTGATGAATTTCATTTTACACTAACACCTCAGTAGCTCATCTTGTCCTTAACACATTAGGCTTGTAATGCCGGCTGCAAAGGCTCCTTTCTTGAACATGCTTGTCTAGAGATTAGCCACTGTACTATTCAGCAGCCATAATACCTAACTTTTTCATACAATGAAATTTATTGTGGTTTTTTATGCACTTTACTAAGAATTTTCCACATACCCTGTAGGCCTAAATTTGTTGCCATTCTCTTTTTTGGAATTCCTTTTCAAGTTGATAATATGAACATTCAAAAGTGTGTTTTGAAATTTTCTTAAAATCAACTAGCAAAATGAAGGAGGCAAACTGGTAGACACTTGGGGGCGAAACAATATATGCCCTTTGGGGCAAACTGGCCAGGGTGCATTCCATGTAAGGCAGACACTGAAGGGCCAAAGTGTTAGCTCTCCAGTTTCACATGCCAGCAAAAGTTCTGTGATTTACTTTATACCACGAATTACAATGTAACATCAATGCCTGCTATATGATGATCATTCATCATACTAGAAGCTAAAAGTTACACACATTCTTTCCTATTTGACAGGAAATTATCATACATTTGTGTGGGACTCAACATGAATTAATATGAAGTACACTGCAGCAGACAGTTTTGTAGTTGCGGTTTTGACTTAGGCCTAGAGCTAGTTTGCAGTACAAAATATATTAATAAGTAAGATAAAGGCCAACTTGAGTGACTCCTCACACAGCTGTGCCAAGTGATTCCCTTCAACCATGCCAAAGATTTTCAGAGTATAGGCTGCTGAGCACTAAGGTGCACGATCCTACCCGAAACCACCGGGGTGAACTGGTTGGTGGCGAACTGGTAGTGGGGTGAAACCACCAGGCATGGTGTGAACTTATGTTATGATGTCACAGCCTGTAGGAGTCATGACTCCTTCAAAGTTGCAAAGCTATGTATAGGGCAGTGGGTACCTGACTCCAAAAATATTGGAGTCACCTAAGCCTACTGCAAACCAGCAAGATATGGGACAAGGTGCAAACCTTAACTAACGTTCTAGGCCTAAGTTAGCTGCTAACCTTGGTTTACATACTGTAGGCTCTACCTAACAAGTATAAAACGAGTAAGGTCACCTTCAAATTTCGTGCACCGATCAATCCAACCAACGATGCGCGTCAGTAACTACTGTCACAATCAGCATGTCAATTTCTGATGCCGCATGCTTACCACAAGCTCCCTGGTAAATGCACGTCAACGGTCATATATTTCAAGCATGCAAATGCAAAGCCATGCAGTCTCAAATTTAACGCGCCAAGCCTACACAGAGCTGTACAGTGTTAATACTGATGTGCACATAAATTGCGAACAGCACCCACTGGCCTTATTAGACCTAGGTTGGTTCCGATCTTTGGCTTAAGCTGGAAGCACTGAACTTGTTGTACATGTATGTTTCGGTAGGAAAATTCTGTGGTAAACATTTATGGCCTACAAATAAGAATGATCATTTCCATAGGCCTAACGTTAGGTACAAACAGATTCGCATTCTTTTTTTCTTGTTTTATAAAAGTGAAGACTTTCTTAAAGTGCCAGGCCTTAAATTAGGTTTCACCATCATAACAGTTAGGCTGCTAAGTGGTTGGCAACAACTGGTTGTCCACAGAATTGACTTCACTCTGGGCTCCAGCAACCATATTTTCATGGAACATTAGTAACAGCAATGTTTTGATTTACACCTTACTGTACAGTCTTGGACTGGCCTACTGTCAGTATTAATACTAACGTTACTGTATAAGGCGTGCTTCGGGATCAAATTAAGACTGGAAAACAGCGGATTGGCCTAAGCTAATTGACACCATCACTCGTAATCTACGCTGCCCACTAATAAGCCAAAATAGTTTTAGTGTTTTACGTACCTCCACATACTCCTCGTCATCCGGAGCAAAGTCTGCATCTTTTTTAGTAAAAGTCTTGTAACTTATATGGGGCCAGTTGTGTATAAATTTTGCAAGCCAAATCGGTCTGTACTCCTCGCGATATAAGTTTTTTACCATGAACCACATTGTTATTCCTTTTCGAGAGTGATCCGCTCGGTAAGATAAAACTAAACCACGACACAAGACATATATTTCACGCAGAGTGTGAAAATTTTATTCCAATTTAAAACATGTCCTTGGCATTACGTTACAAAATTACAGAGAAATCAATTTTGGGACTCTTCTCGGCGGTATAGAATTTCAAGATACACCTCACTCAGCAACCAAGCAGTCTTAATAATACAGTGCCTGTAACTAACATGACAGTGCGTAACATATTACATACAGCAGTGCATGCCTATCTATTGAATGGGACAGTACAGTACGGTGCGATCTCAGATTTACACTTGATGGTACGCTCCTGAGTGATGTCGCTATTCTCCAAACCCAGAACCAAATTAAGATTACCGCTACATCGAACTCAGATTTTCGAATAATTCTAATATATAGTGTGATAATGTTGCAAATGAGTTGGCTCATTCAGGAGACAGGAAGTCGGGGGAGGGGAAGGCAGAGCAGAGGAGGTGGGTGGGGGAATATACCACGCCAAAAAAAGAAGAAAAATGAAAAGGAAGAAGAAAATGCGAAAAGGGGGTAAATAAATGGATAGAATCCAATAGGATATAAATAAATGGTTATATGGTGAGCATTTACATGTTAAACATGATGATTGTACAAGTAGGGTGAAACCCAGATTACACAAAGCACAAGCACTGGCGTTATATTGGGCCACTGTTGGCAACCGTTGGTATTATGTTATGTAGGCCAAACATTTCACCAACCATACTATGCAGCCAACAATTTCCATGCATTGCCAACATTTGACAAACATTTATAGGCCTAGGCCAATTGTAGGGCATCATACACTTCAAATGGCCGACTGTTGGATAATTTACATTTAACCAACATGAACCACTATCATGAAACCAACGGTTGGTCATTATGTGTTCAACGAACATTGAACCAGCTATATATAGCCAACCGTCGGGCGTTATGTAATACACCAACGTTGAGCCAGTGGGGTCTCTCCGATATTTATAAGCGTTTTTATTTTTTAAGGGTCACTGTTCATAAGGTTCTTTGGTCATAAGGTTTATTATTCATAAAGGTCGTTATTCTTAATCGCAAAAAGGGTTCGTTGTTCATAGCGTTCGTTATTCATAATAGCAAAAAAAGGTTCGTTTTTCATAATAGAAAAAAGGTTCTTTATTCATAATAGGAGAAGGGGTTCAATATTCATAATAGGAAAAAAGGTTCGATGTTCGTAATAGGAAAAAGGGTTCGTTATTCATAATAGTTAAAAAAAATCGACATTCAGAACAAAAAAATGGTTCGATATTCATAATATGGGAAAAAGTAGTTTTTCAGCTTTCAAGGCTTCCTGTATACATTGTAGGAGGGGGCACACCCTTAAAATTCAAACTTGGATGATAGGCCAATGTGTTGTCTACAATATTTTGACGGCGTTTTTGGATGGTCTATTTACATTGGCTGTAATTGGCGTTTCAAAGACACTACTAGTCGGATTTTTTTTTTTTTTTTTTTGATTATGAATAGCTAACCTTATTCTCGATTTTAAACAAAGAGCCTTTTTTCGATTATGAATAGCGAACCTTAGTTTTGATTGTGAGTATCGAACCTTTTCCTATAAATAATGAACCTTTGTCAATTATGAACATTGAATCCTTTTTTGATTATGAACAGCGAAATTTATAATCGATTATGAATAGCAAACCTTATGAATAATTAATCTTTTTAATCATTTATTTTTATGAACAACGAACTTTATGAACAATGAACCTTATGAATAAAAACCTTATGAAAATCGAGCTGTCCCCGAGGTAGTTTTAAGTGACCAACTTTTGGGCATCATATATTGAACAACACTGGACCAACAGTTAAAACTATTGAAATATCCATAGGCCGTTTATAGTGACACCATAATAAAACAGTATAAGAGCTTGAGACTTTTTGTATAGACCTATCAAAACAGTAAATTCAGGTTCAAAATTCATCAACTGGCACTTATCTGTGATATTATCATATTAATTATCAGGCGCGGATCCAGAAATTTCGAAAATGGGGGGGGGGGGCTGAAAGCCCCTTTGAATATTCTCCTAGATTAACATTATGCTAATTTTCGCGTATTTGTTATTGTTGATGTGCCGAAGGGGGGGGGACTGAGCCCGAGGAAGCCCCCCCCCCCCCTTGGATCCGCGCCTAATTATAAGACAACAACAGCGTATGTGGATTGAAAGTTCAAATTAAAAGTCTTCCCCAAGTGATGTGCTGAATCTGAAGGGCACTTCAAAGTCGGACGACAACCTATATATTTGACCCAACCTCAACACTGGCCCAACAACCACCAGGAAAATACTTAGCTGGTCATTTTGGTATCAAGTCAACCTCATAATTCTTTCAATTATAGCTATTTCTAAATTTTACATTCACAGTGAATATTTTGCAAAATGTTTACTTACACTGTGGGAATTTTTGGTAAGACAATTTGAGAAAAATGTTTAAAATGCTCTGAAATTCTATTAGTGAAACACCAGATTTATATGCCTTTCGTCTGAATGGCGGATTCCAAATATTTCAAAGATTTGTGTTTATCACTTAATTTAACGCAGGTCTAATTGAATGGTGAAATCTTGCAAGAAATCATGTTTCTCAGTTGTACAATACAACATAAAGAAGGAGAAATTAAAATATCATGAAGAGTGGCTAGCACTAACAATGCTGGTAGCTTTTAAAACTTGTAGAAGGTAACTTCTCTGAACATTCATTATGGGTTCCCATAGTGCACAATTACTTAGGAGAAGATTTGGAATCCGAGGCGTAGTTTCGTTGGTGCAACATTGTGCCAACCATTCTTGGCACTGTTAGATAAAAAATTGGTGAAATGTTGGCGAAATATTATTGACAACTTCCAAATGTTTACCAGCTAGACCGTTGGCCAAATGTTTGTCAGCTAAAAGTTGACACCACTTATTAGACCAGAGTAAACCAAGTGTTGGAACTAATCGTTGAGTAACTTATTTGCCAACGTTGGCCCAATAGCATAACCTTTGGTAGGCAAAATGTTGGCCCAATATAAAATTGATTGTAGGCCCAACCCTTTCCCGATGAGCACCCAACCATTCATATAACATTAGCCCAACCGTTTGGCCAACCAATTTTCCAATGTTGGCCCAACGTTATTGCGCTGTCTGGGATGCAGTCGCCTCAACTTATTTACAAAAATCTGTTAAATCTTACAGGTCTCCCCTTATTTCTCCCAAAAGTATTTTTAATTATGTTTCTGTATAAAATGATCGAAAATTAAAGGTAAACCAAGGAGTTATTCTGCATGAATTTGACAAATATAAGTAACACATACATTGTCGTGTGATTGAAAGGAGCCATTTCTGACTTAGGATGACGGGGCACACTAGTGGTCTTATAAGTTAAGTACACCATCTTGTTAAAACAGTTCATCACGCTGCCTTTCTAAATAATGAATGTATGTTTATCTTGAACTGAGTAGAGGAACACATAGTAGGGTAATGGTGCCCTCAACCATAGTATGATGGCTGTATGCACTGCACGGCAGCAGGGGAAGTTGCCACCCACCTCCCCCAAGAAATTTTCAAAAAACAGAGTTTTATCTCATCGACAGATCGATATGTGTAAACTTCCCAGATTTTAAAGACTTTCTAGATGCAACTTGTAAGGCACGGGAAGTGCCATATCCGGCAATATGGGACAGGCCCCTTAGCAAGTGAATGGGGGCTAAGGGGAAACTCCCTCCCACCTCGAGGATATTTTCTTTTGATTTTCTATCACCCATATCGCTGAAAATATTTTATAGAATGCAATTAATTCTGCGCCCTTCCCGTGCACCCATTCTAATAATTCTCCTATTCTGACTTCTAGTGTAGAAATTTTGGGTGAAATTATTGTTCCAAAGCCCCAGGATAATCCTCATCTTCATCTGTCGTGTCTTCCATCCTCAAGTCCTCTGCATTATCTCTGGAGTGTATTGGGGTCGGACGGAGTATAAGGCTACGCCTGTACTTAAAAGAATGTCACATTGTGATTTTTGAAGTCTGCTTAGTGCCCATCCAATGTCATTTGAAGAAACACAAATGTATCATTCCCATGCCCGCAATTTCGTAAACACCCCAGAGCCTCCGGACTCTTCTCCCATGGACCCCCACAAGGCGTTGTCTCTGGATCCCACGCTGTTGGGGCGTCTCGCTCTTCGCAGCACCTTCGGCCTAGTTTTGGCAGCCTGAATTCGTCACCTTTAACAAAATTTTGCCATGCTACGCGCTTGATGTTGCCTCCTCCCCCCCCCCCCCCCCAGAAAAAAAACTAAATTCTCGCTTACAGCCATGCCCCCAATCGACTTCCCTATCACACATTTTCCCCCAGCCGGGATCGACGTCGGTTCATGGTAAGCTCTACGTCGGGTTACGAACGGAACAACATGCTATTAGCTGTATTTCCGTTTGGAAAATCGGTTGGTCATCTGCAATGAGAGAGTTTATGAGGAAAATTGTTCTCTTACCAGCACGGCCAGCCAATTGTTTATTTCTCCAAATCTTAAATATAGTTTATACAGCCGGGTTCCTCATTCCCCATAAGAGGATTAACTCATCATCTGCTAAGTGGCCCAAGTCAACAATTGCATCAATAGCGTGAGCAGAGAGGTGATATTAGACCCTCCTGGTGTGAGCCCGGAAACTCGGAGCAAAGGGATTCTACAAGGATTTTGTGAAAGTAGTTCCGGTCAAAGACAGCTATCCACTGCTTGGTGCATGTGTGATAAGGACATTAGCGGCTCGCCATAGGGGCACTTGCACGCCCCCCCCCCCCAAAAAAAAACAAGTTTGCAAAGCATGGGTTTCAATTTTTCAAAAAATAGTAATAAATATTAAATAAAACATGTAATTCGAGATGGCTTAGGCCCTCCCTTTTCTTTGACTCGGTTTAAAATTAAAGAAGTGAATAACTTTCCAATGCAATGCGAAGGTTAAACATTAATAAAGTGCTTTCAAAATGGCATTTTTGCGGCGCGCTTCCCGCGAGTTTTCTTAGTTGCTTGTTTGCTATTATATGTACTTCAGAAATCACAAATAGACCTACCATTAGTGCAAGCTAAGGTTAATCAAAACAAAATAATGATCACGCTGTGATATTTGTAATCTGATTAGCTTAGGCATCGTAATGTCATTTACAGAGGGTAGCGGTTGCTGGAGTTAAAGGGAAATATTGCGTTTAAAATGCATCACCATGGCATACAAAGAAAATGCTCTTAATCATTATCAAACCGTTCAGTCTCACCAATAAACTCTAGCAATAGCTTTATCTCCTCAAAATATTATGCATTACAAGAGGAACGGATGTTGCATCATTTGAATTTTTGAAAGTTTGGGTGAACAAATTACTTTTGTGCAACAGATTACCAAATTTCTTCTTGTGAGAGCCTTGTTTCTTGAAAAGAAAGCTACCATACTGCCTTATCTTGAATTTTCTATCATTCCCTGTCTATAAATATTAGTTTAAAAAAATGAAAAATTTCTGTAAAACAAACGCAATATTTCCCTTTAAATGCCCATAATTTTGCAGACACTTCAGAGCTTTCGGGGTCATTAGATACACACAACCCATTAGCCGTGTTGATTATCATCCATGACTAAAAGCAGTTTTGCCCGGGTGTCACCTGGCCAGATTAGCATACGTAGGTATCTGTCTACAAAAAGTTGTAACGGGCATGTGGCCTAAACGTACTGTGTTTCCCATAGAAGGAGAGGTTTCCCTTTCCTTGTCCAAACTGACAGCGCCGTTGGCCCTAGCCTACGTAGCGCCTCTGTGGCTGCCGCCCCTTTTGTAGGCTGCCGCCTCAGTTGTTTTTTCGCAGCGATGAGCTGAACGAAAATACTTCGTCCGCTCCGCGGGGTACGTTGGCCCACGAGCGGTCTTATGACTGTCAAATGGCATGTTATAAGCAAAAGGTTCTCCACCTCTGTGCTAAAGTATACCGTTTCAGTTGATTTAAAATAACACACCAAATAGTCAGTATAAGCTGTGTATAGTGAGACTTTTTGGCCTAGCTATTTGTATGTAGGATGAGACGTCGTTCTGAGTTAGGGGAATTCCCCTCCCCCTTTAACAAGTTTCGTTTCGGAACGATACTGAGATCCAAATAGTGCTATCATTTCATCATTTTCAAGTGTCTTCATGCTCGAAATTTTTGTTAGTTTAAGAAAACAATCCAGAAACCAACATTTTATGGCTTCTTGGCAAAGCTGAAACATATTGTTACACAATGAAAGGCTGAAACAAGAAAATATTTAAAGGTGGGGCTCATTTTATAGAATTTGCCCATTTCACCGGCCTCTTACTTCCCCTATGGAGTTAGCGATCGGCTGATATGGTTGAATTTTTATCTTTTAAGTAGTCAGCTCATGACTGACTGCCTGAAATGGTTTTTGAAGAACTCTTGAAAACTACATGGGGCATCGCTGAAATACATTATAATAACCATACTCCTATTGTGCTATCCGGAGCTAACCGTTAATATTGCCGGGGGGGGGGGTCTTCCGAACCTCAGTGAATATGGACTTGAGTTTGCCCCCCCCCCCCCAAAAAAAACAAAATTTCTTAGAGCCGCCCATGGATAAGGAGCAGCGGACAATTTGATTAATTTCGTAAGCATGAAAACTAAAAGATTACCCCCCCCCCCCCCAAAAAAAATACCTCTGTTCTTTTTTTTAATTTTCTAAATAGTTGGCATAGTGCAATTCTTTCATTTCCATACTCTATCCCTGCCATTTAAATAGTAATGACAGTAAATGTATCTTCAGAATCGAAGTCAAGGGGAGGTACCATGTGAATTACAAATCAAATCTCTCATATAGGATTTCCAGGGTTCCGAGGATCCACACAGGACAGTGTACCCTTAAACACTTTCATCGGCTGCATAGTCTGCAAAAAATGGAGGGACGGGGGAGGGGTATCTGCATGTCAGGTCATAAACTTCAAGACCCTAGCCAATTTTGTGCTGGTCATCAATATTGTGATCAATAAATCTATGTAGCTGCATGAAATTATCTGAACATAAAAGTGTTTGAACATAGAGATGTCAAAACAGGTGAAGCCCGGGATAGACCTTGCTGTGCATGCAACCGAATTATGTTCCAAACACACGCTTTCAGCAGAGGAGGTCTTGACACCCGGTCAAGAGTGGCGATTTGTGTTGGACGTTGGTGGGGGGGGGGGGGAGGGGGGGGGGAACGTGAGTCTGAAACCTCAACATGATCTATATGTATATGTATGCATATGCGTACATGTATATATACCTACATGTATACGTATACGCACATGCATACGTAAACGTATACATAAACCCAAGTAACGAAATGTTAAGAGGCACGAAAGAAGCACAAATCTTCCCTTTTCCTAGTGGAAAATAAAATTGATTGTGCGTTTATTAGTCAGTAGCAGTCAAACTTTTACCACACAATTTTATATCCAACAACCGCTTCATTCGAGCAGGGAGCTGTCTCCATCACAGATCCCTGCTTTGAGTGGTTGACAGAGAGGATCAAAGAAATTACAAAAAAGCCTTGAGGTTCCTGACAATGGTACGAGAAAGATAAACAGCTAAAAGTGCTTGCGAAGCGCGCTGAAACTTTGCATGCTGAAGAAAATTTATGTACGTAAATACAATATTGTGCAAAATTGCGCGATCCGAAGCAATATACGCACATGGTGTGATCCACTAGACCATATCCGGTTAGGGTGAATTCCCCACAGCCTGTATTTTAAAGTGGTCGACATTTCAATGAAACTCATAGGTGCAACGTACATGAAAAAAAGTAGTTTTAACTGTTTGGAAAAGATATCCGACTGAAAGCTGGTCACTATTGTAGAGAACAAAGTGTGTTAAATGGAGAGAATTAATGCAAAGAGGGATCCATGAGCCTTAAAGTTAATTTTCAGAACGTTAATTTCGTAGGTTTTCCCCATAAAAAATATAACAAGAAGCCTTCCCTGACAATGACACGAGAAAGCTACAAATGCGAGAAAAGCGCGCAGAAAATTTGAGTATTGAAGAAAACCTTATTCCTCTGATGCTCTTAGTCATCAGCAACTGGTGGTCGGAGTGCGCTGAAAATACACTATCAGAGTTACCCATGCAGCATCCACTTGGGCTGAGGAATATGGAGATGGACGATTAAATTTAGATCACCCATGGGATCTTTGGGGGTCTTCCTGTGGATTTGCATTTTTACATTATTTTTGAACGGTGGGGCAATTCGCAGGATTGCATATAGGCATATCCTAATTGAGTGCGTTAATGAAGGTCCTGAAGATGGAGTTGAGTATAATTTTGTCTGTGCGTGTCTAAAAGTCTCAGTAATGACGAGGCAAATAAGTGGCAAAAAATAATAATAAAATAAAAAAATAAAACAAAAAATGCGCGCGAATCGGGCCAACAAAATAGCCTGTCCAAAAGAGCTAAATAATGCTGTGGAATGAGATGAAATGGATTCCACCCCAACCAAAGCACTTGGGATCATGCCTCATAGCCTAAACCTAGAATCAAATATCGCAGGTTTTGTCCAAGTTTTGAAGGTATCCCGTCCTACCCAACCAAATTATTGGAGGGGACTTAAAGTGTCACATACACCAGTTTAAGCAATATCACTGGAGTTGATCGACTCCAGTGGCGGATCCAGGATTTGGCAGAAGAGGGGGCCCAGATCATAGTGGTTTGTATAAAAGTCCGATCTGGGGGAGGGATCTAAGGGGGAGGCGGTGCACCAGGAGTGGTGCCAAGGTATTTTGATAGGGGTAAAGTATGTGATGAGTGATCGCCGTCCTGAGGGAGGGTCTAAGGGGAGGGGGACACGGTGTACCCCTCCCCCTTAGGGATTTATTGTTAATTTAAGGTTGCTCAGATGCAAAATGGTGATGTCTTTGGTATATTTTTTGAACTGATCATACATGGCTGGAAATTGTTCATAGTTCAGTCAATTTTAATTTTTGGTAGGGTGGAAGATGCTTTTCTGGGGAGGGGTCTAAGGGGAGGGGTGTCCCCTCCCCTTTAAGAAAATTTTTGATAATTTAAGATTGCTTAGATGCAAAATGTTGATGTCTTTCGTATATTTTTGAAACTGATCATATATGGCTAGAAAATGCTCATAATTTAGTGAAATTTAAATTTTGGTTGGGTGAAACATACTTCTCTGGGGAGGGGTCTAAGGGGAGGGGTGTCCCCTCCCCTTTGAGAAAATTTTTGTTAATTTAAGATTACTTAGATGCAAAATGGCGATGTCTTTAGTATAGTTTTGAAACTGATCATATATGGCTGGAAAATGCTCATAATTTAGTGAAATTTAAATTTTGGTTGGATGAGAGAGGAGAGTAGCCTTTGTTGTCCACATATTAGGTAGCCTACGTAGCGCCTCTGTGGCTGCCGCCCCTTTTGTAGGCTGCCGCCTCTCAGAGTTTGTTTTTTCGCAGCGATGAGCTGAACGAAAAAAATTCGTCCGCTCCGCAGGGTACATATTAGGATGGCAGTTTTCCGAATTGAAGTCTTTTTTTTCCCCTTATATTACCCTAAATTCGAAGTACATTTCATTAAAGTAAATTACAAATCTTAAAGAAGACGCTAATGTTGCAGCAAGTTACAGTTAAAAGCCTGAGGTTGTTGAAAATATTCCTCTAAATGTTAAAGAACTCTGAAATTTCCTTGAAAGTAGAACCAGTATTCCCAATGTTGTGGGCCCGGCCGGTAATAGACTGAAGTTAGCAATCCAATACAGCGCTCATGGGTAACCCCTTGCAATGCCTGGAAAAAGTTACTGTGACCAATATAAGCCAAAATGTTATCAGCCAGAGGTCAGTAACAGAATTATTAACATAAGACTTATTTTCTGAGGTAGATATTTAAATAATGAACAAATCTGAATTTCACTCTGACACATCACAAAGGCCTATTTAATTGGAATAGGGCCTAGTCATTTGTTTTATGAAGTTGAAAAAAACTTCAAAAATTTTTGGAAGGGGGGCCCGGGCCCCCTGCCTCCCCTAAATCCGCCCCTGGACTTTATAGGGGAAGATTGAACAAAGGTTTTACGTTCACCCATCAAATTATAGAGGGAATGTACATTTGTGTCTACGACTACATGCCTTATTGACCACCGAACATGCATTGCGATTAGTGGCCATTTTCAAGTCATCGGAAAGTCTAATAATCACACAAGTATCAGCCATTTCTTCGATTTTGCCAAAATATCATAGATGATCCGCTCCCGTAAACCAAATTATTGGAGGGAACTATGTGTCAACTCACAATATTAGCAATTAATTATGGTCGTCGACCAAATATTGGAGGGAAGAAAGGTGGTCCGCCCTAACCAAATTATTGGGGGACCGTGTCCCTCCCCATCCCCTTTCCCGCGATTGCCGTCCTTGGGCCAGGCATCATGACATGTGATAAAAATTATCAATATAATCGAAATAAGGGTTTGATAAAATGGATTAGCCTACTTTGAATGTGAAACGAAATAAAACATCCCTAAAATGTCTTCAAAAGTGCTATTTTGCGACTCGCTTTGCGTGCATACTGGTACGTCATGTACGCTGTCTAATCATTACTTCCGTAGGACAGCCTGAGAGCAGGGAGATGCTTTTTGTCAAATAGCAATTCCCTGCCAAGAGGGATTATTCCAAGAGGTCCGTGCAACCTCTACAAACAAGTATCCTCCCCACTCCCATGCATGTACGAGCCATGATGAGAAAATCGGCTGGCCTTAAGTCCAAATTAGGTTATAATGAAAACGTATCTACGATTTTAGTTTCCTTGTATTCAGTGCTAATGTAGACAATTGAGTGCCATGTGAAATGTAGAAAACATTATTAAACTTTATACTGCTATTTTTCGGTGCGCTTCACTCGCAACAGTCATGTATACTAGTTTTCTCATTGTTCCGGTAAACTGACGACAGCACGAGTAAAATTATTACAACTTTTTCAACCTAAAGTTGTGTTCACGCCAAAACCGAAATCTGCTGCGTTTTGCGAACGGGACGTGAAATTTGTTATCTCAGAACGATTAGGGTGATTTTTCAAATTTTCTTTGGCAAAAATTGCCCCTATTTGTCCTGGGAAAAAATTCCCGCATCCCGCCCGCAGAACGCAGCAGATTTCGGTTTTGGTGTGAACGCACCTTAAGCCTCCCATCAAAACCGCTGCATCATGATACGACAAAATCAATCGGTCGTTAGTCCGAACTGGTTCATGTGGAAAATAGACACTGTTATTTTTATGGCCCGTTTAGTGGGTATTAAATGCTATTTGTAGTTAATTGCTTTATTCTAATTCTCACAGTATCTCAGAGTTTCCAGGGTCTTCGCCGACCGAACCACTACCGGTGTCTCCCCTAGACCCCACCAGGGGGATCGTTTTGCGTTCCCGCGGCTATTTGGCGCATTTGGTTCATTTCCTTATTTTTGCCTCAAAACTCCAATAAAGATGTGAGCCCCTATTCGTATTAAAGTAACTAATGGGTTGTTTCTGAGAAACGTCAGTCGAACAGCCTTACTTCCAAACTTTACCTGAATCCGGCCCATAATTGAACCAAAACCAGACGTCAGTTCGACGACAAAATGCATGATAACAAGGTTCGACCAAACTTTTGAAATGACCAAGGGGCAATTAGTCATAGGCACTAAGCCTTAGCTTTATTTTTCTGTTGGGGTTGGATGAGGTGTCTTCCTTGAATGATTAACCGGTGTAGCGTTGTAACCTGCTACAAAACTTTCGCAAAATACCAAAATTTCACACCCTCCGCAAGCTTTTACCTACAGTTCCATAGTTGCATGGATGTATCGGAATTCACGATGACTCACATATTTCAACTGTTGGTTTGTTGCAATTAAGCTTCGCCTTTTTTTCGTGCACAGGCAATGGAAGAATGCAGCATGACAAAGATGGCAAGAAGGGAGTTCACTCTCGGCATTCCCGTGCCTTTGGAAGGACAAAATTTACCGGAGAACTTATATTTAAACCCCAAATTTCAAAATTGCTGGCAAAATATGGTGGTGGCATGAAAAAAGGCGAAGATATTACTGAAAATACAATTCCTCTAAAAAGACAGCCTTGTGGTCCATATCTGGTCCCTTCCCATTTCAAGAAGGTACCTTCGATGGACATCGTTGTACCCAGGGGCGTACATAACAATATTTTTAGGGCGGGGGCTGGATCTTTGACCCACTAGCATGTTGGAGACCAACTTTCTACTGTGTGTTTTCCAATTTGTACGTTTCCTCGTGTCAACAAACATTGCATTTTTGCCACCTGATGGAAGGGTTTAAACCCGAAACGCCGTGGACTTTTTCACAAACCTTTAAATAGTTATGTATATATATATATATATATATATATATATATATATATATATATATATATATATATATATATATATATAAGTTAAATAGTTATGGCATAAAAGCAAAGACCTCTGTAGAGGCCGACATCGGAGATATAACAGTACTACTAAGGCTATTCAGAATGTAAAGGCCGACCAGTTCACATACCTCAGAGCGCCATCGAAGCTTCCCATTGTGACATAAAAAAGGTGTTGGGGTAACGGAATGGCCGCGATTTCTCAATACGTTGGTGCATACTGGCGCTGTCAAACATTCACAGGAACTCTTCTGGCTCTTGCAACCTTTGTCAAGCCGAAAAGCTTGCAATAGTAGACCAGCCGTCTCCCAATCTCCTGAACAAGAGATCAGAACTCGTATCTCAATGCCGACATCACTCCCCACGCAAGAAAATTACTCAGGCGGACAAGGGTTAAAAACGGACACAACGACCAGGGTTAAAAACACGGACAAGGCTGACTCGAAAATCATTATTCATGTAGATCTCCCGATGAACGCACTAGCGTGAAACTCTGAGTAGAGATTTTTGCTTTTATGCCATAACTATTTAACTTATTCTAGCTCTTTTGTTCGAGCACTTTGTTAAGTCCTGTCATTTGGACACCTTATTTGTACACACATACCCACACACACACACACACACACACATATATATATATATATATATATATATATATATATATATATATATATACTGTAAAAATTGATTAACACTTTTTTGTAACAGATAATAAACGCGTCTTGGCGTTTATGTAACAGAAAAAAACAATAAAATACATAAGCAAATTAAACGTCTAAAACCCCCACTTTAACACATTGACGCCACTTTAACGCCATCTCGTAAACAAGTTCATGCGTTTATTTCATGATTACTGTAAACATGTAGTTGTTTTTAATAAAGAAATACTAACATATATGTAAATCATGTAAACGTGTTTGCGGAGTGCACTTTAATTGACGCCATTATCCTGTTCATGTGTTAATATTCGTGCAGTCATTTACTGTGCGTATCCATTTTGTTGTTCGTTTTCTGATTCTTAAACGCCATATATGTGTTAAAAAATGACGTCTATTTTTACAGTGTTATATCCGGGACTTCGAAGAATGCCCTTCAGATGTCGTCCCCACGCTTTTTGACATGTTGCTACTCCCCTGTACGCTTTACAAGGGATATATTAACTATCATACGTTTATTACATAAGATTCTGACTACGTTTGTTTAGTTTCTGTTATATCAAGTTGAAAGTGGGAAGTTGTCAATATTTTGTTTCCCGGATTTCTAAAACATCTTGCTACCTTCTCAATATTCTTCACCTGCTTGGACAGTGAACTATAGCCTGCCGAGTGCCAACCGTCGTTTAATATCGTTGAAAATATTGTGGGTATTATAATGAAACATTTTACTATCTTCAAATGGTTCTGGAAGAGCGATAAAACAGACCGAAAAATCTGATTTTGATTGAACTTTTTTAGTAGACATTTATTTACATTGGGTAACGTCTGGTGAAACTGTAGTCATGGTAACCCTGTTGCAAGGCTGTGCTTTCTTCTAGTCTTTCACTCAGGCTTGCCCTCGACATCGGGAAGCAAAATACGAAGAAACTTACTCCCTTACTTCCAAACCAACAAAATGTGGAATACCAATCAGGCATAACTGAGAACAACCAACTTTTTGGATACTGATAACGTTATGACTTAACAGCCAATGAAAACCCTGATTGGAGAAAGTTTTCTTGAGCCAAAACAACAACGCATCCTCATTGACTACTGTTGATTGAGTTATCAATCACTTAAAAAGAATATAACTTTTGCTTAGGCTATATCTTACTGAAAGCTTAAAGTCTACATCATCGTGGATGCACACCGAAAACATTCCAGATGGGAAAGGAGGTCGCTTCTCATGTGAAAGTCGAAAGGCTGAGAGATTGGTCACTGAAGGCCTTTTGGCTAAGATCATGTGTGGTACCTGTTCTTTTCAGCCAGTTGAGAATGGGACATATGACAGACCCTTGATGTAGTCTGACTGTCGGAGGGTCGAGAGGTTGGTCAGTTAAATCCGTTGTCCTCCCTTGAGGAGCAGAACTCCTTTGGGAATAACATTTGGTTTTGCCTTTGGCTCTTCGCCAAAAAGGCGAGGGGACTTTATAAAAAGTAGGCCGTCAATTCTTCCTTTTTCAATAAAGATCATGCGTAGACTAAGTATCTGTTCTTTTCAGCCAGTCTAGACGGAACTCAACATGACAGATCCATGATGATGAATAGGTCTGAAGGTCAAGAGTTTGGTCAGGCTAAATCTTGTGTCCCTTCGGGGTACGTAGCTCCTTTGCCGGGGAGGGGCGGGAATTACGCCTCCGGGAATAACTTTTGGTTTCGCCCTTCGGCTCTTCCGCACCAGACAGTCGAGGGAACCTTGGAAAAAGTATGGCGGCCAATCGTTTCTCTGAATTTGACTTAGATCATGTGTAGTATCTGCTCTTTCCAGCCAGTCTTGTGGAATGGGGCCACGCATGACATACGCATGGTGTAGAAGTCTGAAGGTCAAGAGGTTGGTCATGTTAGGTTTGAGGGTCCGCCCAGGGAACGTTTATAGTTCCTTTCAGAGGGCAGAACTCCTCATTTTTGCCAAAGAGTAGCAGAGGGGACATTGGAAAAAGTAGGCTACGGCCGAAACTTGACGTCACCCCCAGTCACGGTTCGTGATTACACGTACCTTCAACAATGCCAATGTTATTGCGAGTTGAAGACCGACCAGTAGCAAAAGCGGTACTAATAAATATGTGTGTATCATACTTTGCAGGATACAGGAGCATAGAGCAGGATAGTTCCTATATCCTGCCGGGTCTGTACTCTCTTATTAGAGCTCACAGGCCGCGACGTCGAGGAGTAAGTGATCATGAAAGACTAAAGGATCTATTTACCTTTTGCCCGAAAATAGCAAATATTCTGTCTGAATGGGGGGGGCTGCAGTCCCAATCCCCTTCCACACACCTTTGTCCTTCTGTCCGGAAAAATGCATTTTAAGACATTTTTGGAATGTTTCACTTCATTATATACCATTACGTAAGTCGTCCATCTGCACACCGTTGAATTAAGCTATATGAGTAGTAGTGACAATAAGAAAAATATATGCTCAAGGGGTGTGAGGTCGTATACATCTACCCCTGTCCTCCCCCTTGCTAGTGCGCCCCTGTATGCACCAGGGGCGTATCCAGGAATTTCAGTAGAGGGGGGCGCAAGGTTTGATTGATCGTTGTCCTGGGGAAGGGGTATACCCAGGAGAAAATTCCAGTTCAGTAATTGGAAATTGGTTACTGGTTCCAACTGGTAACAGTTGGAACCAGTAACCAATTTCCAGTTGCTTAACTGGAATTTTCTCCTGGGTAAGGGTGTACCCCTCCCCCTATGAAAAATTTTTGCTTTTGGAAGAGGGCTGAGATGCAAAATGGTGCTATATTTGACACATTTTGAAGCATTTCCTTTTTTTTGCCTCATTTTTTAACGCATGACGGCCAATTGGGGAGGCGCGCGCCTGTTTATTGCGTCCCTGCCCTGGATCCGCCACTGTGTACGCCCTTAGTATGAGCCTGACCCTGACCGTGCGTCGTTTTTTGCCACAGTAAAAAAAAAACCATTGACAAAACGACTCGTAACAAAACCCTAACCCACATTGGGAAAAGGGTCTACTATGACACAATCATGATTGCAACAGGATTCTGCAATCATGAATACCTGTTGACGTCATGCCATTCGGCACATATGAATAGTTCCACTTCTGGGAAATTTCTTTTCCATTTTGAAATGCAAGTAAAATTTAAGGAGAAATATTTTTCAAAAATATAGGATTCAAAATCAGTTAATAATTAAATCAAAAATATCTGATTTAATAAAACATTTTAATCTACGTATATTAGAATTTATTGGAAAAAATTGTTCAAATTTGGAAATTTGATTTCTATATGTGGAATTACTACTCAGTGCACGAAGTAGGTTGCATCGAACACTGCAACTAGCAACAACAGTGTGGTAACGCTTAGCCTACGTAGCGTCTCTGTGGCTGCCGCCTCTTTTGTAGGCTGCCGCCCCTTTGTTTTTTCGCAGCGATGAGCTGAACGAAAAAACTTCGTCCGCTCCGCGGGGTAGGTAACGCTGTGCATCTGCCTTGCACAGACTACAGAGGATTCCGATCACTACCCATTTAGGTTTGTCAATCAAGCAGCAAAAAGCCGATGTGCGATGTAATGGTAAGATATCTTTTTGTGTAAAGAAAGAAAAGGTGTTAAGCCAGTGGACATGATATTTAGGCTAAGCTAGGCCGAAAAGGATCTAAATTCTAATGTTCAGTTACCATAGCATTTGCCCGTTACCGCTTATAAAAATGTTGATACCAGTTTCACGAATAGCGCCTCTTATCAAGCTTTATTGCCTAGCTCTACTCGCATTACAGGGCCTGCGAATTAGCAAAGAGATTTATTACTCACAGGACTTAACTTAACTTACAATTATAGAATACCCAGCATTCCAGAAGGTCTTTTTCCAAGTGGAGTTGGAGTGACACTGTGACAATGGAGTGTTTATTTGTAAGGGTGCACCAGAACACAGGCAGTCCAAGCGTTATAGGTATAGTAAATCGTTGTGGCTATTTGCCCGACAGTCGGGCAAATTGGAAGTTTAGTTTTCTTATTTTCCCGACAGCAATCGACCAATCATATCACCCCAACGAGCGTGTGACGTAAGAAATGTTGGTTGGCGCAGTGTGGTGTGTGTGTGTAGGCCTACCACAGAACAATATATAATTCTGTGGTGTGTACGTACGTACAGTATGTGTGGTTACTACTAACAGATCAGCACACTGGACTTCCATAACTTCGATGACTTATCAGAGTACAGTACTCAGGAGAAAATCCCAGACAATTCACATTGAGTCCCATCGGATTATTTTAAAAACTATCAGAAGAAACGTTTTCTGTGTTTAGCATAGTTGTTTGTAGAACATTACTTAGAAACAGCAAACAAGAATATAAAGAAAGGAAACAAGAAATGCAATCTGAAGGAGTTTTGCGCTCAGTAGTTGTCTGCATGTTGCAAATTTAACAAAATGCTGAAGTCGACTCGGAATAGGCTTCAAACTGTTATTTGATGGCACCATTTTTCCTCTAGCGAACTTCTCATTTTCAAAAAAAAAAAAAAAAAATCTGCGCACGCCACTGCTCCCTATACTCGCCGGTAGGACAAATAAGGACCAATATTAGTTTCCCGACATACAATTCAAATATTTTCTGAGGTTACGGATTTAGAATAGCCCCGTCACTTTCGTCCACAGTCGGGAAAATAAGGAAGTTTGTCCTAATTTTCCCGACTGTCGGGAAAATATATATAGAGTTAACCTTATTTTCCCAACATACTATTCAAGTATTTTTAGAGGCTACAAATTTAGGATAGCGCCACCACTTTGGCCAACCGTCGGGAAAATAAGGCACGAAAGTCGTGTAATTTTCCCGACTGTCGGGTAAATAGCTTCCACCATAGTAAATACTAGCATGGTGGCACCGGAATTCGGTCACCTTCACGAATGCGCGATGCTGTACAATTGGTATGGAGTGAATGAATTCCGGTCCCTGCCGAATTGCGGTCCCTTTAGTATACATATAATAATGGAAAGGTAGCGCACTTCACGGCCTTTCGGTACCAATTTCGCCTAACTGAATCATGATTTTTATGCCTTAATATCCACCTTACCTCTTTTCAATACATGCAAATGTTCAAATTGCATGTTCCAATCACTTGAGTAGTATGATGATTCATTTGGATCAAAAAATGTCTTCCAAAAAGAAACATTTCTCCGCAAAAATTTGGTTTCTGCACTATTGGGTTCAGTTGTCGGCTTTCCCATTGAATCGTACTGTATACAGCCCCTCTTCATGAAGTGGTTACGCTTGCATGACGAAGGTCAAACTATCCAATGGGAGGCCCGGATTTTGTTTTTCACTGAACGTGATAGTGCGGAAACCAAATTTTTGCAGAGAAATCTTTTGTTTCAATGTCAGCATTATTTGTGAATGGGGGGGGGGGGGAGGGGTGCCTTAATTTTTTCCTCTGCTGTTGTAGTAAACTTCTTTTCTTTGTTTAAAATTTGAGTTAGGAGTCACAACTTGCTCATTTAGGCAGTTTGAAATGAGAAATACCTTGCCCTGCAAAATTTTGACCTGTCACAAGCAATAGGGCAAATGTTTACATCAAGCCATGAGTCAGAACATGCAATCAAAATATTATGAATCAATGTGAAAAAATGACATGGTATACTTGCTTCAAGAGAAATTTACATACTGTAGGAACTGTACATAACATAACATAACATATAACATAACATAACATAACATAACATAACATAACATAACATAACATAACATAACAGGTTAAAGGGCAATGGGCAAAGGAGGGCTAATGCCCCTGGATAAGATGCCCTGAAGTCCATACAACCTGAACTGAAAACAAACAACCAACACCATATGAGCCCAGCACAATTAGATTCTATCACAGTTATGGAAGAACTTGTCAGTGTTAACCTTAAAGCAGTTCACAGATGTGGAGTTAACTACCCACTATTCCACTCGTTGACAACTCTATGAGAGAAGCTGAACTTATGTCAAGCCTTGCAAAACACTTTACTAGCTTCTTACAATGGCCTTGAACCCGAGAATTAGTTTGAACCTTTAAATAACTACAAGATGACAAAGGATTCCTTTCAGAGAGAAATTTGTACACCTGAAGCATGTCCCCCCAAATCCTTGTCAACTCCAGGGTGGTAAGCCCCAAATGCTATACAGTAAGTCTAACATGATAAGGTAGATGTCTCACCTCGGGTATAAGGCGAGTAGCTCTCCTCTGAACTTGCTCTAAAAGAAACGTAACCTTTTCATAGAAGGGACTCCAAGCCTGGACTGCATAGTCGAGGTGGGGTCTTACCAACTGCTTATACAGATTTAGTACAATTTGTAACAGTGTACATGTATGGCTCATTTCCTTCATGATATCAAACTTTGTTTTTAACTTTTGGCATTTACAGCAGTTTGACCCACTCTTTCAAGTTAGCATCACCCTGTGTAAGCAATTAGTACTGTACTGTAACCCCATCTGTTCCACATTTCCTACAGTATTATTACTTCTACTGCAGCAAAAATAGATTACATCCAAAATACCAGTTCTGGCCAGAACTGTTTTTTAAGTTCTAGCTAGTTCTGGTTCCGGCCGGATCCAAAAATTTGGTTCCAGTGCACCCTTATTAATATGTACATGATCAATCAGAATTAGGCCAGGCAATTAATGTCAGGCCCAACCTTAAAGCTACAGTACTGTAGGTTTAGAGGGCACAGGCCAAATTGCACCACTACTCCGACTTCACTCAAAAGGAAAGTACCTGCTTCACAGCGACTCTGACTCTAGGAGCTAGGAGCAAGTGGTTGCATCTCCACTGTGACTCCAACTCTGCTTTAAAAAAATAATAAAACCATTAAAAGTGTCAAAAATATAGGCCTAGCTTCTTCCCTCATACTGTCAGAGACTGGAACCTCCTTCCACCTAGCACTATGCAACTGGAAGACACAAATCAGTTCAGGGTTCCTTCTCCAACAGGACTAACTATGCATGCGCACACCTAGTCCTCAGTAAAGGCCCATGTATAGCCGGTCGCCGACAGCTCCCTATACACAGTCCTTACTCCGACTCATTGAAAACTCGGGGTCTTCGACCAGCACAGTGCTGGTCGAAATTGATTTTCTTCTTATTGAAAAGGTAGGACCTAAAGTCTTAATAAACTACCATAACTTTTCCTTTCCATGTCTTACACTTTTATTGCAGTTGTTTTTTATCACTTTAATCCTCTAAAAAGTTCCGAAAATTTGAAATAAAATCATCAACTTTGCCACTTCGTAAAAATTTACTGTAGCGTTCGAAATTTTTCCAGCCCTGCATGTTTGACCCCACCAAGAGTGTTGTGCAGTATTCATCCAGATCCAGATCAATGTCTGCATCAAATATAGAGGGTGTGAAACAGAGAAGTCATACCCTTGGAAGGCCTATAGGCTTGGTTCACTACCCTCTTCAGGCACTGGGACTCTGCGACTCCATCAACAAGAAGTACTTCCAACAGGAAAGAAATTCTATCAGACATTTGACTTTAGATTAACTTGCACCTTTCAGTAAACATCTAGCAAGAATTCCATGGATGGAATAAAAATCCTGTGCCAACATAAAAGTTCTTGTGCACTATCAAGCCAGAAGTTACACAAAATATAAGTAATTTAGAGCATACATATAGATTTGAAAGTCTGCAGCACCTAGTATAGAATACCTTGCTGCACTGAAGATAAAACAAAACCACCGTAGGCAATATCAATATGTGTTGTAGGAGTACTGTCAATCTTTCTTACAAGATTCTTGAGCTCATGGCTGCCAGTGGAGTGTGGTTTCCTCCTCTTCTTATGCAAGTTGCCCTGCAAATAGCTAGATCCAGTTGTCTTATTTGTATGGGCACTGTAGGAATACTAACAGTGCTCTTCCTTATTTGAGGACTGCCATAGGAATAGTGATGGCTCTCTGTATTTGCAGCCCTGGAAGTAGGACCCTCCTTATAGGATAGTCTTAAGGATTAGGGTAGGCTGAATACTAAAATATTGTGACCATTTCAGGATGGTAAAAGGATATGCGTTTTGTGATCACTAGGAATCATTATGACTAGTATAACTGATAGATTGTAAATGACAAGATACAGTACTGGTCATCAGTTTGCCAGCTATGCCTAGATGGCAGCTTAAACCTCTTCCGTATGGGCATTTGGTATATGACTATAGAATTCAGAGCCCAGATGATATCCCCTTTTTATCTGGATTCCTAGTTGTAGCCCTAACTGTATCCTCTTCAACTATGAAACCAGCTCAAAATGAATACTTAATTCAAGTAGTTGGCTGTTTAGATTTAACTGAAAATGGGTACAAAAATTTTAATGCAATTGATTTGGTGAGATTGGCAAGTGGGGGTGGGCATCTGTGAAACTGGTGTACTCTGAAAATCTGTGAGACTTGACAGGTCTGCTTCACTGTTCATAACTTACTTCAAAAAGACTTCCATGTGAATACTTTACAGAAAATCCATATTCCAGACATCCATACACATACTGAAGTACTGTAGGTAGATTTGGGTGTATGTCTAAGTTCCTCTTTTCTAAACTTTAAACTTAAACTGTTATTTTATTGTCATGTACAAACTTTTTGAAGGATATCCTAAAAAATTTCCCTTTTAAATGAATTTTATTAAGATCGATTATTAACTTTAGAATGCTGCACCCCATTGCTTACAAAGGCAAAGCAAAGATTCATTGTGAACTTGTTGGAGATAATCGACACTGTTACTTTTTACATGGTACTGGAACAGTTTATTAACCAAGCATTAGACCAACAGCAGCATTTCTGAAGTTTTTGCCCACCTGACCTTTTCTAGTATGTATAAGTTGTACTTTCAATTGGCCAAAGCACCTAAGTAGAAAGCAGATAAATTCACATGAAGCATAAAGTGTGTTTACACTTTACCAAACTTGTGCCAAATGTTGTATGAAAATTTGACTAGATTAAAGTGATCTGCACAATCAGTATGATCTCTTCTTCTAAACTGATGTTCTGATGAGAAATGTGGTTCATTCACAGTGCTCTCAAGAAAGCTCATGTATCAACAGTCTAATCAGTTAAATACATATAACTATGGTTCTCTTACCATTTTTCTATAGAAACATGGCTGGAAGTGTCATGGAGGTAGAGTCTGGGTTACCAGCTCGGAGTTTTATGTCAGAAGAAATTCAAGGAGAAATTGACATCCTGAAGTCAATATATTCATCAGAAAATGAAGTCATCATTCAGAAAGAAGGCAGCACTGAAAATAAAGAGAACGGGTTGTCTGCTAGTAGTGAGGTGATTATTAAAGTGTCTCCGGATTCTTGTCCATGCACAGTCATTGTAACATTATCAGGTAAGTCACAGGCTGCAGTGTGTTTTAATGATAGTCAAGCTGGGTGCAATTTTTGAAGAAAAAAATATTCTCCAAAATTACTCATTGCTTTTACCAAAGAAGAGATCTTTCATTACCAAATTACATGTCGATGGTTTCGTAGGAGAGGGGATTTGAATGATGCAGCTGGTGTCTTGAAATTGGCTTTGAGTTACTGCATATGCCCATAATTATTTGCAAAGCCCAATTTTATATTCTCAAATGGATTAAATTCTCCCAACTAAGCACTCTTCCAGCCTCTTCTCCAATTAAAAAAGTCACAGTCACTGGCACCTCCCCAGACAAAAGCTGAGAACAGCAGACTACAAGTAGTTTAATTACCCAAGGCCATATTGTGCTGAGTACACTTTTGTGTGTGATGGAGACTGTACTACTGTATACTGTATCTCCCATTTAACTGATATGTGCATGTCCGTCAAAGTGTAATTTTAAATGTTGATTTCAAATACCAAGGTATTAAAATGTAGGTGAGGTGATGCCACACCACAAATGTTTTAGAATCTCACAGAACAAGATGAAATAAAAATGACTTGTGGTAAAAATTTTGATAAATTACAGAAATATTGAAAAAATGAAAAAGTGTTTGATTCCCTTCTAAAAAGCATGTGCAAGTGAGATTTTGAAAATGTGAAGTTCCAGAATCGGGTATGTAGTAGTTTGAGTACAGTATAGTGAGTACTGTATGTCTATACCAGCTGCAATGGCAAGTAAATTGTAAATAGCTCAAGTTTTAGGTTGGTGTTTGGAATCCATCTTAGGTTCATCAAGGATCCTGTCAATGAAATGTAAATGAGAACAGGCCACTGTTGATCTTGTTTTTCTTTTCACCTAGTGTTCAGATTGTAGTGAGTCAAGCAAGAAACAAGGCAGAAGCCTAGGAATAGCTCCCAACCATACTTCAAGGGTTTCTTTACACATCCCTGCAGATTTAGGGAGTAATTCCAGTGTTTGTCTTTTCCCCCAAGAATGGGAGGGATGGATGATGGTGGGTTAATGTTCTTTACCTGGCTGACTGCAAACCAGAACCCTGAAATACCAGGAGTACCACACTTTTTCTCTCAGGGGATGGGGGCAGACTGTCCTGGTGTCCAAGGGAGGAGGTTAAGGGGAGGAGCACCTTCCCATTGCAAACTTGTTCTTGTTACCTGGTGTCACATTGTTCTGTCCTTTGGCTGCATGTCCACTGGCTACATGTCTGAAAGTAGTCCCAAAATTCTAAGTTTTTTATCAGCTTCTGTACTGACATAAACACTTGTAGAAACGATGAAAACTGCATCTTCTGCTGTTTTGCCAGAATTTATTCAATGAAAAAATAATATTTCAAGCAATGTAAAGCAAAGGTGCAAGGATAAGCAGATCTGTTATGTTGGATGGTTACCTATGGTCTGTCTCAATTGTCTTTGGGCAAGTTCTTTTCTATAATCCTCACTGCAGCTTAAAGAGGACCCACCCAGACATTTACCAGTTAAAAGACAGCTATTTGATTCTAATTGAATATTCAGTAAAACAAAGTTACCAAAACTTATTTTATTGGTTGAAAGTTATTAAGTGCTGTCACAGCAGATTGACCAAAACTGCCAACTTCCTGCTTTGCAGCTTATTTTGAAAATTGACCGTTAGCTAACAATTTATCATACTGAAAATACAAAGAAAGAATTAGTCTGCTGACAGCCACTTGTTGGATCTGCCAAAGAGTTGTCTCCAAAGTTCAATGAAAGTAATAGTTTTCTGGAATACACAGATATAACTAATTACTCCGAAAGGGATTTTAACTGTGGGAAGGTGTAGGTGCTAGGAAATCTAGGTACTTTATCATTCCCAGAATTGACATAATGACTGGGTAGGTATAAAAATCATTTTTAATCCAGAGTGGAGGGCATCCTAAATGACAGATAGACAAAGAGATTTCTTCAAACCTGGCTTACATGCAAATTGGTGCTATTTTTGGCAAAGCTTTGAAATCTCTCCCAAATTCAAAATTAGACAATCCGAAACCATTTTATGAAAGGAAATTACAGAGATGGAAGGGTGGGGGGGGGGAGGGGGAGGGGGAGGGGGAGAAGAACTACCAGGACTGGTGTATGGCAAGGAAAACCCTTGAGCCACAGGCTGTTAGTGACACTAGTTTGAATCCAATATGTTTGTCTGTGTCTTCAGGTGACTACCCAAGTAAACCACCAATGAGGATTGAAATCACTGAAAAGAATCCTGAGAAAACTAGGTTATCAGTAGATTCTCTTCAAGCAATCCTGCAAACTCTATACCAAACTGCTCAGGATAATGTGGGCAGTCCAATGGTGTTTACACTGGTAGAGAAATTCAAGGAGTTAGTAGAACAGGAGAGCAGTTCATCATCATCAGGAGAAGAAACACAGCAGCTTGAGTTTGCTGATGAAAGAGGTGAGAATGTGAAGAGAATAATGAATGGGTGACCAGGGTTATAGACAGCATTTTTTGAGTGGTGGTCATATTTTCTGAAGTGGTGGTTGTTTAAATTGCACGTCCTGGGGAGGGTTATAAGGGGAGGGGGTGTCCCCCCTTTTGAAAATTTTTGCATAAGTAGTACAGTAGTGCTTGGATGCAAAATGGTGCTGTATTTATCAATATTTTGATAGATATTCATTGCACATTTTAATAGGAAAAGTCACAACAACTGTAGTAAAATCAGCGATTTTTGATTCCTTGCCGAAGGCAGGCTATGCGATGGTGATGTCATGTGTGTATGTGTGTGTGCGTGCATGTGACGCTTAGCTTGTAAACACGATATCTCAAGATGGCAGTGACGGACACTTTTCATATTTGGTATATATAGATTTGTCACGTCAAGAGAAGAGCCCTATTTTTTTGGTAGAGGTCAAAGGTCATCTGAGGTCACCAGAGGTTAATCTGCGAAAACCTTGTAAACGTCTTGTAAACACGGTATCTCAAGATAGCAATGACCGACACTTTTCATATTTGGTATATAGATTTGTCATGTTGAGAGGAAGAATCCTATTGTTTTTGGTGAAGGTCAAAGGTCGTTTGAGGTCACCGGAGGTAAACGGCCGAAAACCTTGAAATCGCGATATGTCAAGATAGGAATGGCCAATATAGATTTGTCATGTTGAGAGGAAGAATGCTATTGTTTTTGGTAAAGGTCAAAGGTCATCTGAGGTCACCAGAGGTTAAACTGAGAAAACCCTGTAAATGGCTTGTAATCATGATATCTCAAGATAGCATGACAGACACTTTTCATATTTGGTATATAGATTTGTCATGTTGAGAGGAAGAATCCTATTGTTTTTGGTGAAAATCAAAGGTCATTTGAGGTCACTGGAGCTAAAAAACCAAAAAGCGTGTAATCACAATATCTCAAGATAGGAATGAAGGACACTTTTCATATGTGGTATATAGATTTGTCATGATGTAAGGAAGAAGCCTATCGTTTTTGGTGGAGGTCAAAAATCATCTGGGGTTACCAGAGGTCAAAAATCATAATTTTCCAAGAATTCCTAAGATTGTCATCTGGGTCACCGGGTCAAAAAGCAACATTTCCCAAGAATTTGAAAGATTGTTATATGGGGTTTCCAGAGGTCAAAGAGAAAAATTTTCCAAGAATTCCCAAGATTTGTCATCTGGGGCCACTTAAGGTCAAAAAGCAAAATTTCCCAAGTATTCCCAAGATCGTCATCTTGGGTCACCAGAGGTCAAAAAGCAAATTTCCCAAGAATTCCCAAGATCATCATCTGAGGTCACCAAGGGTCAAAAAGCAAAATTTCCCAAGAATTCCCAAGATTGTTATATGGGGTCACCAGAGGTCAAAAAGCAAAATTTCCCAAGAATTCGCAAGATGGTCATCTGGGGTCTCCAGAGATCAAAAAGCAAAATTTCCCAAGAATTTTCAAGGTCCAAGATCCATTGGAGTTGAATCCCTTTCAATACACTTCTTTTTTTCTTTTTTGTCATATTTGGTGGCCTTCAGAGTTCATGTGAGGTCAGCAGAGGTCAGATTGTTAAAACATTGTAAAATGATATCGTTAAGAAAGATAACTTTGAGGGATAAACCTCAGTGCAACAAAGCATCCCCATTTGGCACGGAATCACTAAGCCTTTGGGCTTTCTGGTTAATATTTTATTCTAAGCTTGGACTAGAGTGTTGGTCACACAGGTGCACAAGTGGTGGTCAGAAATATGTATTTTTTTCTCTAGTAGTGGTTGGCAGTTATGAGTGCCGGCTAGAGCTGACCACTGCCGACCACCGTAGCTACATCCTTGTAGGTGACTATGAAGTTAGTGATGGGACTACAAGGATACTTTTTAGCTCTCTTCATTGTTGCCAGGACTCGAGTCACTAATTTTCAAAACGGAAATGACTCGAGCAATTGTAACATAATTTTCCTCATAGAAGTAAAAGACTTGAGTCACTGACTCAACTCGAGTCACATTGAAAGTAAATGACTCGACTGCAAAGTTGAGTGACTCGTTACAACACTGGCTCTCACTGATGTAGTCCTCTTGTTTATCCTTCCTCTGCCCGCTTACCCAATCGTCAAGGATGGCTCAAGTCTATATAAAGAAGATGCTTAGTAGCTAGCGAATGCAGTATAGGGGACTTACAGCTAAGGTCAAAATCAGTGACACAGTGGTTGTCATGGAGAGCAAACAAGCCCCATGCAATGCATGCCTGTATGTACACAGTATACATCACATTGCATGCTCTTCTGGTAGCTGAAACATAACATATACTGCTAGAGCTTGTATTCATAGGTCACTTGTAATGTATCCTTGGGTTTATTTATCCTTCAACTCTTGATTGCCTAAAGGCTGGTTCATACTTCAGTATAGCTGCACTATAAAACTATGAAAGTTGAACACTGCTCATCTCTGAGCAATGCCTGTGATTGGCACCTCAGAGCAAGTGATGAACATATATGGTTCTTACAGCTTATAGCAAGTGAAAATTTAGAAGTATGAACCGGCCTTAAGAACAGTTAGCTAACTTTCATGACCTTGCAAGGCTGCTCTAGGGTTTGGACCACTGTAGACTGCAAACAATTATTTGGATCCAGGTGGTTGTTACAACTTTTTAGGGAGAGTGGGGTGAGACCATCATGGAGAAGGGGTTTGTCAAATTTTTATGTGTAGTGCCATAGGTGCAAAATGCCTCTATATTTGGCAAAACTCTGAAATGAGTTTAATATATCTTCATCAAGCATGAATATTCAAACCTGATCAATCAACCATCTTACTCTTTAGGAATTTGTCATGGGAGTGGAGGGGATAAAATCCAACTCTCTGGTCGAGGGGTAGCTACCTCCATCACCTATGTAGCAAAACTTGGGTTGAACTTTTTGCATACAACTCTTAGTGGATTTGAAAAATGCCAAGAAGGAGGCAATGGCTTGGAATCAGGTGACATGTTTCCAAGGCATAGATGTAGTTGTTGGAAGAGAGCTGCTTGGAGAGAGGCACAGAAGCTTCATAGAAGGGGGGACAAAGGTAATGGGACCTACATGGTGGGCTGATTGCAAAAATAATGGAAATCAGTAGGGATGAGATATTAAAATGAAAACTTGGAGGAATGGATTATTGAGTTGCCAAAAAGTTATTCCGTCATTTTTGTATTTCATGTTGTTATAATCACCGCCTAAATAGTGTAAAATTCACTTCTTGTAGGAGATGGTATTCAAAAGGTTTATGAGTTCGCATATTAAGTACAGTAGAAGAACTCTATTGATTTTAGTGGGGGTGAAAAGCCATCTGGGGTCAATAGAAGTCAAAATGTGAGAAGTGTACAACATTTGTATCTCAAGAATGGTAACATTTTGGCAAGACTTGGGTCTTGGTTTGCTGATATAGGATAGAAGAACCCTATTGGTTTGAGATGAGGTCAAAGGTAATTTTGTGTCAGCCAGAGGTTAAATGTGAGAAACTCTTGTTCTAGAGAGGAAATCAAATTGGTAAGTGACTAGAAGGATGTTATCGATTTTGATTGAACTAAAATGTCATTTGAGGTTTACAGAAATCAAAGTGGGAAAGCCATGCTGCCCTGATATCTAAGAACAGCAAAATTAGCAAGCCTCATACTTAGCATGTGAGTTTAAAGAATAGATGTACCCTATTGATTTTTGTAGAAGTTAAGGAAATTTTAGGACTAAGTGAGATCAAAGTGTGTAAGTACTTTGAAATTTTGTTTTACCACAAGGAGAGTTACATATGTTAGATTTTACACTAGCATGAGGATACACAATATTGAAAAGAGGGACCATGCTGATATGGGTAGAGGTCAAAGGTCATCTAAGACTTACAAATTTCTCAACATTGATTTGTTGATAATCAGAGGCATATCACAATGAAGTTAAGGAAACTATTGCAATGTGGCACTTTGGTCACATACGTAAATATATGTGACTTTTTGCATGGTGGTATAATTTTATGACTCATATTTCTCAAACAAAATTGTATGAAATAGACTGATGTTTTCTTTCTCTACGTTTGTTTTCACTGCTAGTTACTAGTACACCCGACACTGATCTGGTGGATGATGTTAAACCCAAAAAGAAGATCAAAGCCAAAAAGAAAAAATCTGATGTTGTGGATACAAGTCTGATAAACACCAAGAAACCACCAATGAAAACTGCAACAGATGTCCTTCATCGAATAATGTGGGACGACTGCTTGGATGAAAAGAATTTTGTGGTTGGCTACTTGGACCGGTTTCTTGGTGTATTAGAACAGCCATTCACAGCATTTGATTGGGGGGATTTGGCAGAAGCAGATGACATTACAGTTCTGGCAATTCCCCGACACAGGATTCAGTACTTTAAGTACAAGGATGTCATTGTTTGGGACAAAACCCAAAGATTGGACCTGGTCTTTGGGTCAACTGGTAGTGGAATGACTATAAAGGATGTTCTGAAAAAGTTTGAAAAGGAAGATGCAAATTTTGAAGAGAAAGAAGTTTGTGAATCAAACTTGACAGATGATGAAGGAGGCATGGACACAGGGGAATGTGAAGATGATTTTGAGAGGTTGCAAACATCTGAGGAGGATGAAAAATGTGTCAAGACTGGAAAGTCTAGGAGAGCAACACATTTTGTAAGTGTGAGAATAACTGCAAAAGATGTGATTGAAAATGTTCAGAAATTTCAGAGAACAATCAGTGAAGGTGATGAAATTTTGCAGAAAGCATGTATTGTCCCAGAAAAACTTCATATAACACTTTGTGTAATGCGGTTCGAGGACCCTAAGGAAATAGAAAGGACTTTGAATGTGTTAAAGGAATTACATCGTGATCTTGCCTTGTGCTTTGCTCCTGTAACTATTCTTCATTTCAAGAAAGTTGAATGCTGGCAAGGAAGGGTTGTTGTGTGTCCTTTAGAAGGACCAGAGAAAGAACGTTTGAAGAGGGCAGCAGACTTGATTTGTGACAAACTTAAGGAGGAAGGCATTGATGTCAGTGATGGTCACAAACAGTTTAATCCACATCTTACCTCCCTCAAAATCAAACCTGCTATTAGAAAAAAAGATAAGAAATACAAAATAAAGCAAGAACTTGTAAGTCCACATCAGGAAACGGACGTGGGCTGTCAGGATGTCGATGAGATCCATCTCTGTTCAATGACTGACCGCCCTAGAGCTGATGGCTTCTACCATACATTAGCAACTATAAGCATGAATTTAGATTGAAGTGCCATAATCAACTCTAAATACATTCATGTCTGGAAAGGGGTGTCAGAAGGAGGTGAGGGGGTGGGGAGGAGACAGGAAAAATTCTGGATGAAGCAGTCCTTATATGCAATTTTTTCTGTTCTGTGGGCCTTACAGACATAACCAGACAGAGCAAATTTCAGCACTTCAGCAGTAAATGTTATAAAAATTATTGGGGAGGCCCGACGGCTGGGGCTGTAGCCAGTTGCATCCAGTCCTCTCAGATCTGTGACTGGGATGTAGGAAATTGACTTTGAAGATTTCAGTGACAAATTAAGATGTCCAAGCTTTCTGTTTCACAATTCACGGCAAATATTAAAAAATTCAGTTATTGTATTAGATGAAGAGAAATAGCTGTGGTAACTTCATTGGTCCTGGTATCTGCCAACAGCCTCCAAGTATAGACCTAATATAATTGCAAAGCTCACTATGCAGTTCTCTGCAACATCATTCAGGTGATACTTGAATATTGCATTATTTTTACTTAAGAGTGAAATCGTAGAACACATTAGAAAAAATCCATTCTTTACAAAGCTCTTACCTAAAGTTTGTGCAGGCTTTCAAAGTAGCCTTCTGTCAAAAGCACATTGATTACATTTTGATTAAGCAGTATGGCCTCAGTGACAATAAGAAAAGGAATCTAAAAGGCAAGGTCAATTATCCATACAAGATACCTTACTTTACTGTTAAATCTACCATTTAAATGAAGAGAGACTTGGGCCTAACTTCCATATTTCTGCACTACTGTAGTACATGCTGCAAAGTGTTGTTGACCTGATGAGATTCATTTTACATTCATGGTCACATACGCTATTTTGATATTAGACTTTCTTTGTCCAGCATCGAGCTCCCATCATTTCCATGTAGCAGCTTTGAAGTACAAATCTTTACATAAGTTATAAACTCCCTAAGTAATGTTCTTGTCAGGAGTTGGTTAGATATAACCTGTTTACAATGATGTAGTGTAGCACAGAAGGTAATCATTGCAATGATTGGATTGATTGGTGGGCTGAGGTCAGGATTAGGGTTGTGTTGTGATTGACTTTAGAGAAGTTTACAAAACCTTTTAACTTTTAAGCACAGTGGTTCATATCTTACTTATCAGGAAATGGGATGGTAAATCGGTATTCAATCTGAATGCCAAAGAAGGAGGGAAATTTTACCCATTTTGTTGTTTCGTGGCTTAGTAAATTCTAGCAGATGGTAAGTTAACCATCTATTGAATTACTTACTGCAACTGCAGTATTCCATTTAGCTAGTCTGGATGGATTCATGTATAATGGACCTATTATTAAAGAGCCCAAGGGCTGAGATGCTTTCATGGTAAGTCTTACTGTCCCATGAAGGGGTTGAGACTTGGCAGAATCCTAGGGGGTGGTGGTAATGTTTGGATTCACCCTTTGGCATCCATTTGAAGGGAATTATGGCAAAAAGTACTTCTTACTGCAACAGGTCCTGCAAAGATAGCTGTGGACAGTGAAAACTGAACTGTAAGGAGTTATATAGAGATTGCCTTTCAATTATGTTTTTGGAGATTTCATATAAATCATGATACAAGATTGAGAGGGTGAAAGGTAATATTACCAACAAAGAGTTACACAAGACTATGCAGTCATGTTTTTAGAATTTTTCATCTTTTTTGTTTGATATATCCAAATCTGAGTTTGACTGTAACAATGTGCCACATGAAATTAATTTAAAGTGAAAATTTTATAGCAAGTTGTTTTAGATGCTTTGTTTGAATTAGTTTAGGATCATATTTAGTGTTTTGAATTAAATTGAATACAGAAATCCTCATCCTGCCTTGTAAATTATAATAATGCCATTTAAACTAATTTGAATGAAATGGGTTTTGTATGGCTTTAATATAAGATTATTTTCATCCACTTATCAAAACAATCATCATGTCTATTCATAAAACTGTGAACAAGGTTTATCCCTTGAAGTCTTTCACTGAATGTAAAAGTGTACTTTTGAAATAAATTTGGGTGAATCATATTTTCTAAGCAAATACTTACATGCTGCATTTCACTTTTTTATTATTTTCATGTAAAGAGTAGCCTATGCACTTATGAATTATGATAATGATGTGTTTGAGTGTGTGTGACATATCTCAAACTATTACAATAATGTATGCTTTTCCACAATGAAATTTGCCAAAACATTTTTCAGATTAGCTTACAATGGGAAGAGGGTCTACCTGATTATGAAGGTGGTGGGATGGTACATGATAACAGATGTTGAAGAAACTTTCCAAACTTTGGACTAGGAAGTAACACAATTCATGAAAGGCCCTATTCTAAAGCCAGAAAACAATTTTCTTGTTCCAACTGGGTCATTTTGTTTGTGGGATGGTTACCCTTGTTATTCTGAAAAATGGAGAATAGGCTATGCATCCATATTTGTAGTGCTATGTTTTGATGTTATTTGTAAACATTAAAAGAATTTGCAGCATACAAGGTGGGCCCCAAAGTTGTAAGCAGCACTGCTTTGTTTGACTAGAGATACTAAGGTTCAAGGCAGTCTCCAACAAGTTCCCATATATTGATATCAAGGAAGGAGAAGTCAAACTAATGGCACCACTTGAAATTATGTGAGTGTGTGCATAGGCGTGTTACAGGGGGGCAAGGGGCACTCCCCCCCACTTTTTCCAGACCTTAAAAAAATAATTAAAAACTTGAACAAAGGGAAGAAAGATCAGAGGAATTATGATGGAAGTTTTTAATATTATGGTAAATTTGCAATATAAAATGGAGAAACAGATTAATTTCAATATCGTAACAAAGCAAGAAAATTTCTTTTCTCGGTGCGCTTCGCGACACCTGCAGTGAATACTAAGTAATATAGTGGCAGAGCTCAAAGGTGGGGAAGGTATTGAAGATTTTGTTATTTACTTTAATTAAAATTTCTTCCAAAGCATGGGCATTGGTTCCCCGACACACTTTTATGACGTGAAGCACTGAAATAAAGGTGACTCAGAGTACTAAATGTACGTCATTACAAGCACCATGCATGGTCCTTGCATGCACAATTCAGAAGCATACCAGTGTAGGGACTTGCGATTCTCAATAAAGTTTTCGGCATGCTTCGCGTGAGCTCAGAAGTAGTTGTCTCGTTATTACTGCTGTCCGTATTAGAACTTTTGTGAAATTGCCTCATTACTTCCTGTAAGGCCAGTTCTTGAGTAGATTTCTATTTCAAAACCCCTGCAACTCCTGCTGTTCACATTTCCCACCACCTACCACCATCCTCGTAAAATTGATCGACGGTTACAATCTGAAAATTGCAGTCACGATAAAATATTTCATTAGCATTTCAAATTATACCTGGGAGCGGAGGATTTTCTCTAGAAGCACCCGTAGAACAGGTCCAGAATGCCTGCAAAAGCCATCATATTCGAGAAATATTCCCAGGGAGGATCCGCTGCCCGCAGCCTTCTACTTCGCGCCTTCGGCACTCGCGGACAAAGGCTTCGCCGGCCACACCTTCCGAAAGATGCAGCCTCCAATAAAAAATAACTTCATTGGCATTTTCTTTTACTGCCGACGCCCATGGCCATGTCTCTGTAAGAACTACCCATAACACTTCTTTTTATTTGGAAAGTATTATACACCATAACCCTTAACCTTTCATCGTCCTTACAAAATTATACTTTCACCAGTATTTTCGAAACTTATTTTTCACACAAATGAAAAGCCTGAGGGGTCCCGGCGAAAATGAAACAAGAAAGAAAGAATACGTGACTTGGGAAATGGTGTTTTTGATGTAATGGATAATATTGCATCCAAAAAATAAAGAAATACAATAGACTACAATCAATGCTGTTTTCTTCAGGGCGCTTCGCGCGCATCGGTTGTAAACATTGTTTCATGATTAATTCCTGTAGAACCTCTTGCGTATTCTCTATTCGCACAAACTCTTCCATCATCATAGTAACCACCCACTAGCCAAAACTCCATTATCATAAAAATTGCCTTTCATTCTGACTGAGGCTCAGGCTATTATTGAAAAAGTGAAAATGTGATTCTTCTGATCTGTTTAGGGCACATGCGATGAGTTTTAAGATAGCCCAATGCTTCATTCTAATTGTTTTAATTCTTGAAATACCCCGGTGCTTCCGGGGTCGTGGCCCCCTGGTCTCCCACCAGGGCCCCAAGGCTGGCCCCTGGACCCCATGCCTTTAATGGAGCCCTCTCGCGGCGTCTTCGGCGCCGTTGGTTTCCGTTCGGGTTTGCCCCCGCCCCGTCCACTTCAGACACCAAATCCTGCTTCTGTGAGTGTGTCAAGTGTTGTTAGTGAACACAATATGTTATGGATGGTCTTAAGTGCTTCACCTTTAGATCTGCTCCAAAAATACTCTTTGTATTTACTACTGATCATTGTGTGAGTGCCAAAAGTAAATATTGTGGAAGCATTTGTACCTCAGCTTCATTTCACTAAATCCATGAAGTACTCGTAAAAATAAATAGGATTCAGAAAAGGCAACTGACATTTTAAATTTATCGGATCTATGATGTAAAATTTTTCACCATTTTGCCCTATGTGTATTCATTTTTCCATGTGTTTAACTCCAGTGATTGAAAAAATTGCGAAGGTTTGCTCCCCCTTATTCACCTCCCTCATGGACGTCGCAAGACCGTATTTCACTTTTCGTAAGTAGATCTCTCAAGTATTTCCACCAATTTTTGCCCTTCCTTTACGTCCGGTCAATCAGAGGCAAAGGAAGCGGGGTAGGGGCTGGGGACATGGGCGTCCGCAGAAAAAAATTCGGGGGGAAAACTTTTTTAGGGGGACCAAGTTTTTTTCATGGAAAATATTTTACTCCCAGAAAAGAGTTTAGATGCTAAATCACACAGTGTCAGGTTGACAAAGGCGTTACCAGGAATTTGTCAAGGGGGGGGGGCATAGACAGACTCTCAGCGCTCCGCGCCGCCATGGGTTGGTGCGGAGCGCAAGAAAATTTTGGCCCAAAATGCTTCCCAGATCGCTGGAAATGGCACTTCCAAGGCCTATTTACCGCATATAAAGAGGGGAAACACTAGCAATATCGTAAATATAAACTTTAAAATTACCAAAAATATGCTCGGGGGAGGGGCTGCTAGGGCCAGAGTGTTGATATTTTTATTCAATTCCTGTTTTGAGAGTAGAAATTCACACTGAGTGAACTGTTAAGAAATGTTGATGTTATGTTTTCTTCGTTTTTTCAAGTTTTTGATTTTCCAGGGGGAAAGCGCCCCCCTTGCTCCCACCTCCGGACGATCATGGCTGGGGAAGCCCCTAGAACACACGTGGGAACTTTAGAGTATTTCTGACACCCTTAGCATGAAATTGCGTCTAAAGACCCTCAAATGGTAAAACAGATCCCTTCCTTGGAGACACATCCCAAGGACGGGCGGGTCTAAAATGTTCAGCTCCCTCCCAGCCTAGAACAGTCGATGCGGTCATGTAGTCATGGTGTACAAGTGGCCTATGGCAATCCACGACTGTTCGCTCCATTTTGGGTCTCTGTGATCACAATTGTACATACAAATTCGCGTACTCTTTCATTTCTTCGATCAATTTCTCATCCTCCTGTGAGGATGAGAAATGCCTTCTTTATCTTGGCAGACACAATTGTTTCTTGAACTAGTCAATCCGTTCCGCATGGGAAGCGCAAAGGGGAAAAAGCAGTTCATCTCGAACGGATCGGGAACGGATTGCACGCGCGTAAACTGGAGACGGGTTGTTCCGGGCTTCCGTACTTAAAGCGAATCAACGCGCACAGTTAAAGTTTGTTGACCCTAGTCGCCGCATAAGGTGCGGACAAAATTTCCGTTCCGCATTGAGGTCACCGAGCGAGTAAGTAACTGGGTGAAGCATGGGTGGGGTTTCCCAATGACTTATTTATATCCCGGTCTCGAGTACAGTCTCCTGTTTACGTTAGTGTGAGAGCAAGCCTCGTAATTTAGCCTAAACTACACCATATGTGCTCACGTGAAAAGTCTTCAATCCAGGCAGCAGCTATAGGAGACGATAAAGAAGCAGTGATTGAGACACACAACCTCTTTAAAACTAATAATTACTTCAGAGTCAAAGGACTTTCTATTTTGTTCCTGACATTTGTACTCCATTGCTCTGTTTTTAATTATGTCACAGTGCAGTATACGGTGATTGAAAACTTCGGAGAGGGGGACTCGTGCCCCCCTTATGCACCATGCCTGGGGCTCCCTGCTTCAATCTCTCAACTTTTACAACTGTATAGCGATCTTTGACATGATATATAAATCTTTGTAATTTCAAAAGGGCACAACAGATCTCTTCTAATTTGTTTGGGCGGCTTGTTGAATGGAATTTCCCAAAGCTCTATTTATATTGCAATCACGTGTATTACATGGCAATTGCTGCATGTTGCCGCGGTACTGTACGGTATGTGCTTAGATTACACGCAAACTGTTATCGTACACGCATAAACTGTTGTGAGGCTACTAAGTACAACCTGGATGACAACCCTTACTATCTTTCAACTTTGGCCGGATTTTGTAATTTTGGCTTGATCATTGTGATTTCAGTTTTCTTGGCAAACATTGTGTAGGATAGGAAGTGGCTACTATTTTGCTGAAGTAATTACAATCAAGGAGTGACGTAACCCTGACCGGGTAAGTTTTTGAATGTGCATTGAATTGGCCTAGTGAAAATAATAAGAAATACCGTAAATACAAAGGTAATAATAAACAGTATGTACCCCTTCAATCATGAAAATGCCTTGAAGCAATAATTACGCTTTACTTCATATCACCGGCTAGGTGAATGATCGACAATTTTATTATTGTAAGTTGTCGGCTATTGCCAATTTCAAGATTAGGCCTATACATCGGAAAATGACTGAAGTGACAATAAATTGGAAAGGTGGTTGGAAGGAGTAGTAGTCCCGTTGAAGAAACCTGGTGTGATTCATAATTCAAAGTAAAGCGTGTAGTATGTACACTTTTACCTGCAAAATTTCCTCGGTTAAAACTGCCTCATCATGGAGCTACTACCTGGTCCAAGCATTAGCCCCATGGTCTCATCTAAGCCTACTATAAACCCCTCATCCCACAGAACGTAAGGCCTACTACCAATAACAAAACTATCTCCAAGACATAGATAGTATATTAGGCCTATAATATATCAGGGTATGTTCTGCTGTAGGCTAGACCGTACTGTGCGTTATGTTAATTCCACATCTCTTGTAATCTGAGAACTCTTCTTGGAGCATGGGCGTCCGGAAGGGGGGCACTTACTATACCCCCTGGAAAATCAAAAACTTGAAAAAAAAACTTGAAGAGAAAGTAACATCAACATTTTTTTATGATATCGCGAGAAAATTTCCAGAACATTAGCTTTCAAAATAGAAAATGATTAGATGCAACTCACAAGGCCTGGGAAGTGCCATTTTCAGAGATCTGGGAGGCATTTTGGCCAAAATTTTCTTGGCGCTTTGCGCCAATTTATGGTGGCACTACGCTTAGTTAGTTTGCCTAAAGGTTTCTCCCCGCTTGGCAAATCCCCTGGCTACACCCCTGTAAAAGGCTCCAACATTTAGCAATTAAGCTGTTTTCTGGGAGTAAAAATTTCCCCTGATTTGATCCATGGAAATGTGTGGAAATGTCACTAACACCGTTGTCTATTGTGTGAATGAACGATGGATACCTGCTTAATTTGATTTGATTAAAATTTTCCAAATCACAAATATATGCAGTTATAGTAAAGTTGTGTTCTTGTAACTTTAACAATTTCTCCACATCTTTCAATAAATAAAAGGGAAATTAATATTTTCACTTATCTTACTTTCGGGACCACAAATTACCATGGGCTCAGGTCATTTTTAGTCCCTTCCTGCCCTTTCGGCTGCCATGAATACAGGAATCGTAGTACAGTATTTAGCTTTACAAAACCAAACTATGAAAAAATAACAATACAACTCTATAACGTGCTAGTTTTGAATCACATTGAAAAATATGACCTAGAGAAGGAATACAGGTGAACTAACGAGGTGGTTATGCAGAGGAAGTTCTACCCGACGGGGCTGTCATATCTCGGTTCCCGATGGTGGGACCCTTCTTTCCCAATGGGAATTTTGCAACGAGGTGGAGAAATTTACATCTTTTTGTTTGCATTTTGGCACTTACATAGTTGGATTTCCGCGCTTGAAAGTATCAACTGTATTTTGTTCATCGTTGTTACTCTCTGCGCATCTTAACAGCATACCCGTAAGTGACTTTCCTCAAGGATAGTCAATATTTCTTGTGGTGTCCAGACAACTCGGCCCCTAGGACATGTTGGTCTTTGAGACAACTCGGCCCTCAGGTGGGTTATTAGACTGGTGGACAGGGGGTTTGTTCGTGTGACACGGAGGCTTGCTGCAGCTTAGAACAGGGTGGCTCGCCTGAACCCTGGTCCACCTTCGAACCGAGCTTCTTTTTTTTTAAATTGGAAAGGAGATTGAGTTCTATCTAGATTTAGATTTAAAATGCCCGCCATCAATTCGCCCATGACTCTTTGCAGTAGCGTAACGTAAGGGGGGGCAGGGTTTGGCTACTTTAGAGGTTAGTCCAGGTGGTTTCGATACAATGTATGTTATCCCCGATACAGTCTACAGTCCCTATAGGTTTTATTTTTTCTGTTCTTAATGATTGCGTACGTTTTTATTGTAAGCCCTACTAAAAATTTTCTCCCGCTTCGCGCGCTTTTGAAATTTTCGGTACGCTTTAGGCCTACCCACTCTTCCTCAGTTCCGTGACTTATAGCTAAATTTAGCAGGAACCCTTTCCATCTTTTCAAGTACCTTAATAAGTAGAATACATGGATTTATGCAAATATCGGGAATTTCATCTCATTTGGCTAAACTCAGTTAATATTCTCTTGTGTCTGTCGTGCGGTACGGCTAGTGACTCGAGGAGGGAAGTAGGCTACAATGTAAAATGTGCCCGATAGGGCTTAACTGCCAGGACAGTTGACCTATATATAAGCCTTAAATAAGTGTAAATTCTTTTTAGTGTCGGCTTACCCCCCCCCCCCCAAAAAAAAAAAAAAAAAATCGCGCGCTTCGCGCGTTTTTTCACAGTTTAGATTCCGGGAAAAACATTAAATCAGCGACTAACTATTTCTCTCTAGTTTACACAAATTTTATGCAATATACACTGTAAAAAATAAATCTGTTAATTTACAGAAATTCTCTGGTAATAAAGTTTCCAAACAATTTCTGTAAAACCAAATTACTGAAATGTTCTGTTTGATCTTATGACTTTTTTGCGTAAAATTTACAGATCTTTTATGTTAAAATTAACTCAGATTACAAGTGTTCCTGGAAAAATTATGTGGGAGTTATTTCAATATTAAACTCAATTTCTTTAAGATTCACATATTGTCCCCATGCAGGTAATGTGACCAATCTCTCGGCCTTTAGACTTAATAGTTCCTAGTCTTAGGGCCGAGAATCTCTTTTTTTTTTCCAAAGTTCCCTGACTCTCTGGCGAAGAGCCAGGGGCGAAAACCAAACAATACTCCGAAGGAGAAGAACTCCCTGAAGGAGTAACAATGTCCCCAAGGGACAAACTTTGACTCAAACTGACCCACCCGACAGTGGTCCCGTTCTAGACTGGCTGAATAGAACAGGTCCCACCTGGGAGCTCCGCCGTCGTGATCACGGACACTCCTGCGCCTAGTCTTAAGGCCGAGAAGACAGTTGCCTTTTTTTCCAAAAGTCCCCTGACTCTCTGGCGAAGAGCCAGGGGCGAAAACCAAACAATACTCCCGAAGGACTTCTGCTCCCCGAAGGAGTAACAACGTCCCCAACTGGGAACAGAAGAGTCTTTGTTACTACTGAGATTCAAAAACTGCTTCTGCAGCCAACCCCAAAACAACACCCTAGCGCAACAATCACAAACCACCCCAAAACAAAGCCCCACCCGTCAACCACTTGCTTTTTTTTCCAAAAGCTACCCTGACTCTCTGGCGAAGACGCCACGCCCGAAGCAACCAAACAATACGCCCAAAGGTAACAGTACTCAAAAAGCACTGGGCAAATACAGGTGCACCTTGCCCAAGGGTGCCCCGGAGGCCTAGTCTTAAGGCCGAGAAGACAGTTGCCTACATCTGACATTTCTGCTTCATTACAATGTTTCTATAAAAGGATCTCATATATCGGGACATTACTGAATTTCTAAATAATGTAGTAATTGTTTATGAAATAAATATTACAATAATAACAATACATCAGTTGTAAACATTTACAAGCAAAGCAAATAGTTAGTTACTCAGTTCCTGATAAAAAACAAGCACAAAACACCAAGCAATGAGGTAGAAATCATTGTAAAAGCAAAATATTGACAAAAATAAACCCCGCCCATTTAAGTTCAATTTTAGCATACGTCACAAACCGGTAAATTTACAGACAATTTACAGAACGGTATGTTTTAAAAACTGAAAATGTTTGTAATTGAAACGAAACAGAGCCTTAATGTTATTTAACTGATTTATTACGTTAAAAAACATGTTTGTTAGCTTATTAACAGTATACCTATGTAAAAGAGCAAAAACATAAAATTACTGTAAAAAATTTTGGTAAGTTTACAGAAATTTTTTACAGTGTATGCCCCGCAATGGCATGGTATAGTACACAGGTTTTCCCCAAATCCTCCCTCACCAACCCCTCGACGCTATCGGGGCTGTCGGGGCTTCGGGTCGTTGGCCCTCCCGTCGGGGAGTCTGCCCCACGTCGGGCAAATCCTGACGCCACCCCTGGGTGGAAGGAGGGGGTCACGAGTGTGGGGGTGACTTGTTAAGTGATAACCCTCTGAAAAAGTGTCGATACATTGACTTTATGCAGTCGGTACATTTACCTTATTTTCATCCATCCCCCCCTCCCCCACTTCTATCACCCCAGTTACGCTACTGACTCTTTGTGTTTCGGTAAACAAACAATTTTCGCTTATTGTGGAAGTTTGGTTTTGCTTTTTGTGGAAGTTTATTGCCCATGTTTCTGAAGATAGGCCTAACATGTAATTTACTTACCTCATTATATATTAATCCTTGTGAACAATTCACCTGCTCTATTTTGTAGATGAGAACCCACTTTCCTGCGAATAATGTTGGATGATGCTAGTACAGTTAGGTGCAAAGTCTGATATACAGGGTGAGATGGGGCGGGGGCTTCGAGTAAGAGAAATGGGTTTTCGCTGGGAGGGGGTTTCGCCCTAACCCTTTGAACCCCTGGTTACGCGCATGTCCACGGTACCATGGGAATAACTTTACCATTCATCTCACGTTGTAGTAAGAAGTGCTCAGTAAGGGATTTTCTAAGCGTTATGTTCTTCATATAAAGGAAGGCCTAGGCCCTACATATAGCAAGACAGTGGCGGATCCAGGGGGGGGGTCGCCGGCGTCCGGACCCCCCCTCAAATTTTCCAATGTGCCCTTTTTCAAAAAATGTTTTCTTTTCACACTAGCAAAAAAAAAAAAAAAAACGAGACAGTTTCACAGGTAATGACAGTGTTGTCCAATTCCGAGGAGATTTTGGTTACCCCCATCCAGTATCGATCAATCCACTCGTAAAAGTCTAGCCATGTATCGCAGAAACTTTCGGCAATTTATTTGACTACGGTAGCCTATATTGACCGCCCCGAAACCCGAACAGTGCAATCGTTTTACAGAGAATGTGACTACGGTATGTCTGCGTGACAATCAGGCATTCTAATCACTTTTCGCTTGGAACCACGTGTGGCGTGCTTGGGCATTCAGAGTAATACAAAACACGCAGATATTACGTCATACGCACTAGCGATATGCAACATATACTATTGGGTTTTAATATTGATTCCAAAAGGTCACTGCTAGTCTTTTGATCTTACAAAATAATGATCTGTTCACACTCCATAAACGCTACATCTACGAAACCTTCCCTCCACCCTCTAGTATCCATCCTCTCGTGAACAAGAGAGAGTGGGTAGGCTAAATACGTTTCGCTATGATATTTATAGTCTGGAATTACTCTCTTCTTTTATAGTGTTGCCCTAGTGATGGGAATAAAAAGCCAGTCTTACTGGTAAAGTCCACAGCCAAGAGTTGACCAGAAGTCACAATAGACAAATCGGTGTTTGTTTCATTTTAAAATTACTATATAAAATCACCACCAGGTCAAATAACGCAATGTCAGTCGGTTCAATTTTTTGACGTCTTTGGACCGATGACCGGTCTGCTGTCACAAATGAAAAGCAAACATTCGACTTCAGTCATCTGTTCTGACAGAGTGTTTTTGACAGTCGCGCCGCAACTATATAGGGAACACAACATACAGTATTTTAACCTCCTCCCCCAGTCGAGATAGCGGTAGCGCCAGGTGGGGGAAGGGTTCATGCCCCCGTCGGGGAAGGCTGGCCCCCTATCGGAGAAGTTTGACAGTTTCGTAGGGGAGTCTTAGTCGAAAGTACGCAGTCCCTGACGACAACTAATCGACGGTTTACCTGTTTTTTACTCTCAAGAGGATAATTTCTGTAATAAGAACCCAAAATTTGCGGCGCGCTACGCGCGCTGTAGAGTCACTCTATTTTTTCAAGTCCTGTCCACCTTACCAAGTAACATATGGGCAGAATACATAGTTATGTAAAGGTCGTAACTTTCATCCCATATCGCAAAGCCTAGTTGGTCTTCTCTTGTGTGTGTCATGCGGTACAGTCAGTTGGTGAGCGACCTACGGAGCAAAGTTTGGCTATTTCATCGTGTAGTCCAGGTGGTTTCGATACAATGTATGTTACACCCGATACGGTCTATAAACCCTACAGTTCTTTTTTCGTTTCGTCATATGTTTTATGTGTAAGCCTATCAAAAAATTTCGCCCGGATCATGAAGTATTAAGTGATATAATGCAAAATATGCCTGCAATTGCATGGGATAAAGAGGCTCCCACATTTGCCCTTCTTATCATACCCTCGAAATAGGGAATGTCGGAACTTGGGGTAGCTGACATGGCCCGGCCCCCTGTTGGAAAAATTCTGCCGCCACCCATGGTCAGTTTACTTATTTTGGCTTTCTTAAGGGTAATTTCTGGGATAAAACCCAAAATTTTCGGTACGCTTTGTCCACTCTTCCTCAGTTCAGTTATACTTATAGCTAAATATAGTACAAACGCTTTCCACCTTTTCAAGTTAATAAGTAGAATACATGGATTTATGTAAATGTCGGAAATTGAATCTCATTTCGCTAAACCTGGTTAACGTTCACTTGTGTCTGTCGTACGGTACGACTAGTGACTCGAGGAGGGGAGTACAATAAAGTTATGCCCGATAGGGCCCAACTGTCCGCTCAATTGTTCTATATAAGCTTTAAGTTAGTACAAACTCTTATAAGTATAGGCTTACCCAAAAAATTTTCGCGCGCTTCGCGCGCTTTGCAATTTCACCGTTTAGATTCTAGGTTTCGATTCCAGTTTTTGCATGTCTCTTGGTTTGTCCTTTCTTTGTCAATATGCTGTAAGTTTTGTAATCGCTGACGTTTATGGGAACCAAAATTTAAAAATAAAATGAATGTGCCCTTTTTATGTTGGACCCCCTCTCAGAAAAGACCCTAGATCCGCCCCTGCAAGATATTTATTTGGGATGTTCCGCCGTTCATTTATCTATTTAGCAGGCTACACGGCATAGTTTTCAGCAACTTCACGTGTTTTTGTCACTTCACACGTTCCCAGTGGTTAACGACATGACTAAACAACTCCAAGAAATGCAGTTGCGATTTTTAAGGTCTTAAATGATATTTTCAAACAGATCTGGTGTTAAAGATGTTCTATTCAGATGATGAAGATGACGATTTTCATCCTTTCTTCGGTGCGATGGGGAACCCACTAGGTAACCTTTTCCTGGTTCAACAAATGATGAGAGCTCAATTATTAAGGGAGCGCGCATCACCTCGAGGGTCTAATGCCTTTATCAAAGTAAGTGTTTATTACTCTAAGTTATTTAAATGTTTCTGTGAGTCTTTTTGGTTTCAATGAAAGAGAAACCTATGCAGTCGTCACGGTATATATATATATATATATATATATATATATATATATATATATATATATATATATATATATATATATATATATATATATATATATATATATATATATATATATATATATATATATATATATATATATATATGCATGCATGTATGTATGCACCCATGTGCATGTATTGATGTGGGCGGGCGGGTGGGTAGGTAGGAGGGAGAACCCTCTTGTTTTGTTGGAGGTTACCAGAGGTTTAACATCTAAAACATTGTAAACATGATATCTTAAGGTAGAAAGAGCGAATATTTTCATACTTACAATGCTGATTTATTATGGTAAATGTACCCTGGTCTATTGTTTTGGAAGGAGTCTGACAGACGTTCTCTGAGGTCACTGGAGGTGTAACTCAATGCTGTAGGCTAGTACTCGAGACCGGCCTCGAGTTACGATTTTAAGGACTCGGACTCATGACTTAGACTCGGAAGGCAAGGATTCGTACTCGGTCCCGTTCGTTCCGGACTTGTGATTCGGCTCTAAATTTCCCGAGACCGGGCTACAGACCGACAGAATTTGGGATTCACTTTTATCAGTTTATGCAATTAATCCATCTTCGCATAGATTTCTTGTCCTGTGCAGTTTCTCTACATCTCAATAAGGTATCTATATACGTGTTTGCAATATGTGCTGTTTTGTGATGATATCCGTGAAAGCTCTACTGTGTAAAATCGTATATGGCGGGTCTTTAATTACTTTCGCTGATTGCCCACATTTTTAATCGGGAAGACCCCACGGGCCGCAGCCAGGCGCATATCCATGATTCTGCCTTTGGGACTCATTTTGAAATTGTATAGTTTTCGACCTGAATGTGATGTTTAGGGTCCGTCGGAAGGCCCCGGGCTGAGAGCAGAATAAAATGGAATAAAAGTGGCGTAGCCCCGGAAGCTCTGGTGGTATTTAAAAATAGTGGACATAAAACTGAACACTTATCTATCTGCAAATGACATTGAATGCACACTCAATAGATGATCACAAGTATCGCAATTGAACATTATTTTGTAATAGCCCCAATCCAGACTGACAGAGCGGGTAACAAATAAGATCATGTCAGATTAAGTGGCACAATGTTGAAATGTGTTTAGCTGTGGAGAAGATGGTTTGTCGTGCCTTTGTCTGAGCGGAGCGTCACCATCCGATGGCTCATATAGGCCAGCAAGAATATTGTTTTGGCCAAAATGTCTCCTGTATTGCCTTGAGTGACAAGTTACCACACTGTGTAAGTTGTAGCTTGATACCGTTTCTTTACTCTGAAATATCACCATTAGCAAATCACAGTTCAAATAATAAAACGCAAATAAGAGAAAAAATATCCTTCCTTCATACGTTTATATCAGAGAGCAGATCGTCTAAAATTTCGTAAGTTTATTTCAACTGGCCTGCCTAGCTAACCCCTCACCACCACTGGATTACTTGGGTCAGACTAATGGCCCATCGGTTTGAATACGCAGTGAACATGTGAGTGGGTTGGCGGGGGATTATTGATAATGGTATGGCTAAAATTCAAGGTGGCTTTGAATCCAGAGAATTCCAATTGTCGAAGTTCATACCGGTCAATCAGGCCCGTAGCCAGACAAGGTACTGAACGGGGCGAAATATTTTCCAGGGGGCGAAACATACCACAATGCATTAAGGCAATGGTAATTTTTTATCTTCTTGGGGCGAATTTTTTTCCGGGAGGGGGATCCCCATGCCCCCCCCCCTTGAGTACGGGCTTGCCGTCAAACTTACTTCACTTTAACAAGATATAGCCAGTCACCTCACTTTTAGTGCACCCACTTTGGTTCAAAAACTGATGTGATGTCACATTATCGGCACAATTGTTTTGTTTAGTTGGCAAATTTGTATCCCCAATGCGCCCTTTTAAGCGTTCGGTGCTAGTCACGCTAAGGAGCGGAAAGAGTTTGAAGAAATGGGGCTTACTGGTAAAGAAGACGCTCTCAAAGACCTCTTTTCCAAATAGCAATTTCAAAGGATTGTGGGATAGAGTTTTGGTACGCTTCGCTTTTGTCAATGGCATTTTACTGTGGCAAATACCGACCCACACCAAAACTCTCAGGCTATCCCACAATGCTTTGTAATTGCTATTTGGAAAAGGGTCTATGTAAGGAGTACCAAAGGTATGCCTTTGCGTGCAGGATCCGGTGGGCTCCCGGCACATTTACCAAAAAAAAAAATGCTGATGCGATTTTCTTTTTTCCCATTCAAAACTTAACGAACAGAGCTATAAACGCAAGAAGTGTTGACAGCTTTCAACAATACCTCCAGCCGTAGCTTTCACGCCTACACCGGTATCCCCAACAAACCTATTCGTCAATTCCTGCCTTTCCGCCTTTTCGAAGAAAGAAAGGAAACAAAAGCAGTGCCATGTCTGGCATCAATACAGTGACGTCACATGGCCAATAAACAGATAAAAGGAGAACAATAAAAGGAGAACAATCACTAGGAAAGGGTGCGACGTTTTATTATTTTGGTAGTCAGAATGTTCATTTCCCTCTCAGTGAAACGAAATGTTTCTGTCACAGGCCTGGAGTTGGAATATCGTAGTTCGGCAGTCGAAAATTGAGCCTTCACACTTCCATTTACTAACAAGGCCTACTGAAAAATTTACCAAGATGGGAGGCCTCTGGCGACATACCTGGCTGCATGAGGCGTTGGAGTAATAACTGCACCGCTGTCCTAAATGACGTAATAGTAAGATTACTAATTACAAATGTAGGGAAGTTTTTCTTCCCTTTTCATTCCAAAAATTCTCCTTTCTAAAATGCCTTCAGTACTGATAATTCTCGATTGTTGGCGCATTTTTCCAACCCTCTTCTTTCGATCTCAGTTTGCTTGGCGTGCTAGACTGGAATACCTTGTGGGCCCAATGTGGCACACGGGCTGCCATTTAAACCCCAGGGCATATATCATGACACACAACAAAATTGCATAAAAGGCAGTGTAAAAGTTGATCATTTGTGAATTCCTGCTCTTAGTGTACACTACTAGTACAGTACTTATACATTAGTAGTTTTCCATAGCGGGGACTCGGACTCGGAGCATGCGACTCGGACTCGGTCTTGGACTCGAATGCCAGTGACTCGGATTCGGCAGGTGAGGACTCGGACTCGGACAGGGACTTGGACTCGAAAGGTGGGAACTCGACTACAGGACTGGTGAAACTACAAAAACCGAGAAAATTGCTCAAGATAGGAATGATGGATACTTTTCGCACTTTACAAGTTTATATACAAACATGGGCGTCCGGAAGGGGGCAAGGGGGGCACTTTCCCCCCTAGAAAATCAAAAAAAAAAATTGAAAAAAACTTAAAGAAAAAGTAACTTCAACGTTTTTTGTATGATGTATACGCTGGAAAATTTTCAGAACATGAGCTTTTAAAATAGAAAATGATTAGATGCAAGTCACAAGGCCTGGGAAGTGCCATTTTCAGCGATCTGGGAGGCATTTCGGCCAAAATTTTCTTGGCGCTACGCTAAGATAGTTTGCTTACAGGTTTCACCCCTTGGCAAATACCTGGCTACACCGTGTAAAAGGCGCCAACATTTAGCAATTAAGCTCTTTTCTGGGTGTTAGGGTGTTAGATGAGGCTTTCCCGCTCAGTTTCTAACCAATTGGTTTCAGTCGGCCGGCCACGGCCTTTTTTTCCAGTTGTGGGTCACTGGCTTGTTTAACCTACTTCATTGCTTCTGCTGAGCACCAAGCACAATGGCAGTAGGTTCCATTTTAAAGTCTTTGGTATGACACGGCCAGCAGTCGGACCCCAGACCTTCCGGCTGCAAGTCGGATGCCCTAACCACTTGACCATGCAGCCGGCCTGACCTTTTCTGAGAGTAAAAATTTCTCCTGATTTGATCAATTAATAGTTTTGCCCCCAAAATTTTTTGTCTGCGGACACCCGTGCATACAAATTTGTCATATTAAGGGAAAGAACCTTTTTGTTTTTAGGGAAGGCCAGAGATCATTTGTGGTCACCAGAGGTTAAAAGCCGAAAACTTTGTAAGCACAATATTTCAAGAAAAAGTGATGGACACCTGTTATACCTGGTATGTAAATTTGTCATATTCGGAGAAAGAACCGTATTGTGTTTGGTAGAGATCAAAAATCTTCTGAGGTCACCAAAGGTGAAACTACGAAAAACTTGTGAACCGCCTTAAAACACGTATCTTAAGGTAGCAATGATGGATACTTTTCATACTGTTTATACGTATTTGTAACATTGCGAGGACGGTTCCTATTGTGTTTAATGGAGTTTAGAGGTTATATGAGAAGTCAGTAACCGAAAATATTGTAAACACGATATTACAAAATAGCAATAATGGATACTTTTCGGACTTGGTATATGGATTATTCATACTAAAAGAAAGATCCCTATTGGTTTTGGTGAAGGTCCAAGGTCATCTGAGGTCACCAGACGTGATACTACGCAGACCTTGTAAACTGCTTGTAGTCACGATATCTCACGAAAAAATAATGGACGTTAACACCAAATTGTGTCGTTTCATGACCAACGAAATGGAAGGATTGGGTGTCTGTACCATTCCAAGGATAAAAATATAGAGAACAACATTATGTCAAGGCCTAACTCTGGTAAACTAATATTTCCTATTTCTGAGTTGCCTAATAATGGACTTGTGTGAAGGATGCTGTGAAAATATTTTAATTGAAAAGAAAACAATTTATAATTAACGTGTATGCCTATGGTGTAGTGGAAAAAGCTGGGTTTCCCATTCTCACGGCTCGAGTTCAAATTTCATGCAAGCACTTACGTTTTCAGTTATTTTTATTCAGTTTTAGTCTTATGTCACTTTTCATACTTGTGATATAGATTTTTTATATTGAGAGGAGGAGCCCTATTGTTTTGATGGAGAACTGAAAACTTCTGAAACACCACATCTCAAGTTCCATGAATGCTTTTCATTCTTGGAATCTGCCTGCGTTATGCAGCTTAGAAATACCCCCTGCTGTTTTCGGGAGAGTTCAAAGGTCGCATGAGTTCACCGGCGGTGGAACTACGAAAACCTTGTACAATGAAGTATCTCATACTTGGATGCCGCATACTAATTACAAGATTTTTTTTGCTTTTGGTGGAGGTGGAAGCTCATTTGGAGTCACTAGAGGTCGTACGTCGTATGGTGAAAACCTCGTAACACGATATAAGTCATGAAGTGTAATCTTGATGCCCCCATAATGCGTTCAACGCTTCGTTTGTTTTAGGTAGCGGTCAAAGGTCATTTAAGGTCAAAAGAGGTCAACCTGTGAAAACATCGTATGTAACTGCGAGGGATCTAATACCGAGCAGGTGGACGCGACCCAAATCGTTTACAAATTACAAGAAACCCATTTTCAGTTTGTAGACATTCTTAACTTGATTATTTTGATATTCTAGACCAGTGGTCACCAATCTTTTTCGCTTGGTGGCCCCAAATTTCTACTCCGGAATCTTGGTGGCCCTCATGACGGGTCGTTGGAGGAGTTTGATTTGACTTGGTTATGCAGTCTAGAACTGGATTTTTCGCATCCTCATCGTCATTGCATATTGAACCACTGAAGCCAAAGCTATATGTACAATCATGAATAAGTCTATCTTCAGCATTGCGCAGTTCATAGTGATAGTTGCCGGTGACTGCATCAAGAAAGTCATGACAGATCTTCACCCAAGCAACACACTGAAACAGCCAATGACACATTCTAAGCGGAGCGCCACCATAGGTTGGCGTGTAGCGTGCCAATAAAATTTTCTGACAAAAATACTCCTCAGATCACCGGAAATGACCCTTCCCAGCGTTCTCACGCCTCGGTTTATTGAGAGTTAGATAGGCAACTTTAACATTTTTCAAAGCACCTTGTTGATGTTACAAATATTATTCTGGGGCTCTCTTGGTATAAGGACCTCAAGATCAGTCTATTATAATGGCAAACGCGGTTGCTTGGCCGGGAACGGAACATCTGACAGATAAGTCGCGTATGAGGTATCCGCGGCAAGAGTCAGATCACTGGCTCTTACATTAGAATCACTCCCATTGCCTATTTTTAATGGGAAATTTGGCAGTTATTTTATTCTCCCCTGGATCTTTTTCGCGACCCTCCAAAATTTTCGCGACCATCAAAAGGGTCGCAATCCCTAGTTTGCCGTCCACAGTTCTAGACAACTAATTGGTAAAAACATTCGGTCTAAACTTTTCCTGGTAGAAAGTTAGGAAAACAGGACCTTCATTTATGGGCTCTTTGAATTAGCATGGAAAACTAATGCAGATAAGAGATGTTAGGTGTATTAATATTTGAATGGGTAGTCGAAGAGTGGTGTTATTTGTTGCACTAGCTGAGATTCGCTTGATTAAGTACTCGTATCTGTCAACAAGAAGTAAATCCTATTAGTTTCAATAGTTTCCAATTGCAGCCATCTGGTACTTCCATACTGCAACGACTCTATACCTCAACCCTTTTTCCAAATGGTGTACCCCTTCGCAACTGTCATGTTGTCACGCAGTTACTGTGATATCCTTTGTGGTTGTAAATCAACCGGGTTTTTTTTAACATAGTTTGGGGGATGGGGAAGGGGTGAGAGGAAACTTTCGCTACACACTCGAGAGGAAAATAACGGCTGTATGATGAAACGGGTACTTAAAACATTAGTAAATATATTTATTAATGGATCCGTCCATGTCTTGTGATCATATAATGTAAAGAGTAATGAATGAACAACCTACATCGTCTTTACTTTATTTGAGGAACGCAATTAAAACAAGGCTTAACAAAACATTTTTAGAAAGGAAACTTATCATTTAAGTTCAAAGTTTTCATCAGTTCAGCAGCAGAGAATTGTTCGAAACATTTTCTTTCAAAATCCCAAATCGCCACCACGGCACCCGACTTTAGATTGGAATGAATTATAGAATTTAACCTTTCTATTGTTTTTCACATATATTTAGGGATGGTCCACAAAAGAGGGTGACAAAAGGCAGATTCCTTCAACACAAAGCCTCGTCGCAGCTAAGATAGCAACAATGTTCAGCGAACCGGTGGATGGTCTTACCGACTTGTACATTGGTGCTGTGGGTGGCCCAAAGATACCCGCTCATCAAATTGTGCTTGCTAGTTGGAGTGAAAATATGAAACACTATATCATAAAGGAAAGATTAAAATGGTCTTTGCTATTGCAAAATGCGGAAGGACGTGTAGAAAGTGATGGCGTTTTGATGTTGGAATTGAAAGTAGATAAAGAATGTGCCGAAGTCTTCGAAGATTTCATTCGGTTTATGTACACAGAGTCGATTAGCCTGAACCTCAAGACTGTTTGGCCTCAGATACGCCTGGCAGCTCAACATAAAGTCAACGAATTACTGGAAACATGCATCAAATTTATTTTTCAGCGGGTCATTGAAATTCCTATCAGTCGCTCTTTGGAAGAAGTGATGAAGAAGGCCACTGCTCTTGGAGCCAGTAAATCCGTCGTTCAAACGACAATGCAAAGAATCCTCAGCGAACTTTTTCTCAACGAGTCTACAACAGTGTCTTCTGTCAGTGTTGATCTGCTGTGTGATGTACTTCGTAGCTCCGACGTCGTCGCTCTTAGTGAGTTCGACATTTTTCTGAAAATAAAGCCCAAGTTATCCGCCTTGAGAAAAGCCGGAAAACATCGACAGGTCCTTCGCCTCTTGTCTCTCCTTCGTTTGACTCAGATGACGTCATCGCAACTTAGAGAATTCAGCTGCACTGAATACATGGATGATATGCGAAAAGCGTTTCCTGGTAAACTTGAGACAGCCCTATGGACTCGCGCCATCTATTCAGAAGGAAGCTGGGAAGATGTGCCGGTAAATATCGAGCGACCTCGACTGTACTTAGAATGCCCGGTACCCTTCGCATATGACGATCATTACGAAGACTATGACCCTTATTTTGACAGAGAGGTTTTGACCCGTCTTAAGCAACTGGAAGTACAACCACAAAAGTTAAAATGCACTGTTTTAGAGGTACGAAATGGTGAACAACAACTGAAAAAAGAGGACCTGCGCAGTCGTTATGAAAGAAGAGATCAATTCGCAGTTTACAAGGTCTCCAATGGTGAGCATGGTATCTCGAGACTCCCTGATCAGTGGAGATTGTGTGTACCTTGTGGCAAGTTCCCGGTTATAACAGTAGATATTGTTAAACCGAAGTTAGATGGAGGATTAACCTGGAAGGTCGTGTTGGTTTTTTACAAAACAACGCATGGACAAACGTCTCAGGTACCAACGGTTTCAGTTTTCGAAGGTTGCCAATTTACTAGTGCAAAAATAAGGTGTCCCATCCAATCACTGCCAACAACCTCGGAGAATTTTGAGGTTTCAATCAAAGCAATCGGGTATGCGTATGAAGGAGGGCGCACTCACTTCAGCCAGCTGATTATGGAATCGCCTTCTTCAGGATATTCTGATGAGTACGAAATTTGAGTAAGAATTTCAGCAAAACATCACCTCAGTTGAACTCGTTTTGTTTGTCTTTTTTACCGAGATCTCGAAACGTGATTTTAGTGCATCTTATAATAATTCGGGGTGCGTTTCAAATTGACTTGAAAACTCACCCTCTGAAGTATTCTCCGGTCCTCTGAGGAGCAGGAAAATTCTTTGCGTAAGAAGTTTGTTTACAGAATGGTACGGCAGTTCTTTTCCAAGAAAAAATAGCCTTTATGAAGACGTTTTAATTAAATTACCGCTTCTTACTTGTTTTATCTCAAAAAGAAAACCGAACTCTATGACCCGCCTAAAGTTGGACCAGGGAGTTGTCATGGTTATCTGGTTGGTTCAAACTCACATCTATATATATGAGAACATATGGCGTCACATTTTAATTAGCTCATGTAAGACTGGATGAAATCGAATTAGAATGCTAGTAATGGTTAATTTGTTGATTCCTTGCCGAAGGCAGGCAAGGAATCCATGCGATGGTGATGTCGTGTGTGTGTGTGTGTGTGTGTGTGTATGTATGTAACACTTAACTTGTAAATACGTTATCTCAAAATAGCAATGACGGACACTTTTCATATTTGGTAACTAGATTTGTCATGGTAAGAGGAAGAAGCCTATTGTTTTTGGTGAAGGTCAAAGGTCATTTGAGGTCACCAGGGGTTATACTGCCAAACCCGTGTAAACACGATATCTCAAGACAGTTATGGCCGACACTTTTCATATTTGGTATAAAGATTTGTCATGGTAAGAGAAAGAAATTTATTGTTATTGTTTTTTTGGTGAAGGTCAAAGGTCATTTTAGGTCATGGGAGGTTAAACTGCGAAAACTTGTAAATGGCTTGTAAACACGATATCTCAAGGTAGCAATGACGGACACTTTTCATATTTGTTAAATAGATTTGCCATGGTGAGAGAAACAACCTACTTGTTTTTGGTGGACGTCAAGGGTCATTTGAGGACATCAGAGGTAAAAAAAAACTGAAAACTTTGTAAACACGATATCTCAAGATAGCAGTGACGGACACTTTTGATGTATAGTTTATAGATTTGTCATGTTAAGAGGAAGAATCCTAGTGTTTTCGGTGGAGGTCAAAGGTCATTGAAGTCACCAGAAGTCTGTCAAAAACGGAAAACCTTGTAAACATGATATGTGAAGATGGGAAAAACAGACACTTTTCACACTTTGTATTTAGATTTGTCATGGTGTTAGGAACCCTATTGTTTTTGGTGGAGGTCAGAAGTCATTTGAGGTCACCAGAGGTCAAACTGAAACTTTGTAAACATTACATTACCAGGGAAGAAGTACAGACACTTGTTTAATTTTTTTGTTAGTCAACTTTTAAAAGGGGTTCAAAGGTCATGTGAGGTCAGCAAATTGTTACAACATTGTAAAATTGATATAGTCAAGAAGTAAACATTTGAGAGATGAACCGCCGTGTATAAGGTACCCCCTTTTGGCAAGGAATCACTAAGCCTTTTGGCTTTCTGGTTTACATTTCGACTCGGAACTTGCGGCATGTAAGTTAACAAACAACATTCGAAAATCTGAACAAACTTTGTAAATCTACTTCCATCAAGAACAACCATCTAACAGTTGGATAGATGGAAAGTTTGAGGGCATGCACTCGGATTTCTGATATTAATTATGGTGACACGCACCGGTGTACTGGGACAAGCCTTTTGTTAGCTATTGATTATGCCCCCATTTTTAAGTCTATCGTTTTCAATAACGAGCCGCTATGATGGGTCCCACACAAACCCTCTGCCGTCTAATCAAACATCCGCCAAATGACAACCTGGCTACGTGACAGTAGTGACATTGTCATACTTCCAAAGTGCATGGCGGAGACAAGGTATAGATCTCATTTTAGAAGCGACGGACAGGAGAATAAATTTTCAGAGCACGTGCCATCCCGATATCATAATTAAACACCTGCGGTAGTTTCTTTTTTGAAAACATAGACATTCAAAGGTTGAAAGGTAGCAGTCACTTTCAGTTTCCTTTGTCTGTCCATGAATGATGTAAATGTGTTGAGTTACTGCTGTAGTAGCTAATAGTTACGGGAAAAATGAGGCATTTAACCGACAGGAACATTTATTAACTAAATTCAAAGTTATTCATAAACAAATGTCAGCCTTCGTCATAAGGAACAAATTATAGCTTACGTTTGTCAAAGAATAACGATGTGACATATTTTCTCCACCATGATTCATTTCATGAACATAAAGTGTACCTCTAAAGTATAAAACTTCAAAGACATATTCTACTAAGCTGAAAAATTTCTGAGCTTAGATATGAAATGTTGAAGCTCATTCATTCAATTTAAAATGGGACATTGCGCAGCTTCAGTTATTACCATTCTTCTACTACTCACATTACTGTCTTTGTTTTCCTTTGTACTTTTTCGAAAGCCGCTGCACCTGGTGCCAAAATATGATCACTGTCTTAATATTATAGCGTGACTTGACTATGCTAGCCATTCGTATAACATGCTATACAAGAAAACAGTTAAATTTTCAAGGTTCTACAGGTACTAAGGTTTTAATTTCAAAAAGGAAACAAAAGCAGGCAATGTGACTTGACCGCATCACAAATTATTGCGCAATCGACTATTTCAAATGCATTGAATAAATCTCAACATTTTATATCTCAGCATAGTACTTCCATGATCTCAGCAACGGAGTAAGCCATGAAAATGGGAGTTGCATAATTGAGATTCATTTTCCAACCTCTAAAATATGTTTTCGTAATTCTAGATTTAAGGTGCACTTTGAAGGGAGAATGCAGTCACCCCAATAAAGAATTGTATAGTAGACTATCCTATTTCCTGAATGGCTCGTGAGAATCATGTGACAGTATTTTTCTCACTCAATTGTAAATTTTACAAGGAGCAACTGCTTGGTTTACCTTGAACATGCAATATTTATGTCCTAAAATATTATGAAAGATACTTGGAAGAGAAATAAGAAAAAATTTGTGACATTTAGCTATTGTTTCAAAATAAGTTTGGGGCGACTGCTTTTGACCTTTAAGGTTAGAAATATAAAGGTGAGATGTTATAGATTAAATGTTTCTAGGTTCCAAGAAAAGATGGAGTCCCCGACACTGAATACGTAGAAAGAGGGTTCATCGTTGGGGAAGTACAGATGTAGAACAAATATACCTCATTATACTGTACTTGATTCATTTAGAATTGTCTTTTTTCTTGTGTACGGTGTGTCTTATTATTGCAGGCGGACCGTATGTGGAAGGGGTGGGGCTAGGGCCGCATGATTGGGGTTTAGGAAAGATATTATTTATTTAAGGCGTCTATACAATTAAAGGCCCATCTCTCTCAAGCTGAGACTAAGTGAAAGTCTGGGGGTATTTTGTGCCTGGAGAAAAGATATAATGCTCACTAACAGTGGCCACAACACGGGGCATGGGGATTTTTTTAAATGAACCCAAGAAGGCGTTTAATCGATAGATTTCTGTAGGGGGTAGGATGAGGTGTGTTTTTCACCGATTGGTGGATCTATTTTAATAGTTTGTCACATATCGTCCGCAAACTATTAGAATTTTGCAGATTCTTTGCAAACTGTCAAACTTTTTCCTCGCTCCGCGCGCTTTAAACCTTCAGCTGTATTATTTTTCTTCAATACCGTCTCAATTGTATGTGCATTGTTCAATGGTAAGGTTCCACAGCAGTTCTAATTTAGTTTAACCACACTTTGCGCGCAGTTGCCATGGTTTACACACCATGTCCGCTGACCATTTGAGCAATAACTTTGTAATTACCCTAGACCTTCAAAGAAGCAATATGACGGTCTCATTTACCAGTCTTGGGGTGCCATGCCACAACCAAATTTAACAAGTAATGAGAATTGCTTAGCAGCAGTGGCGGATCCAGGGGGGGGGTCGCCGGCGTCCGGACCCCCCCTCAAATTTTCCAATGTGCCCTTTTTCAAAAAATGTTTTCTTTTCACACTAGCAAAAAAAAAAAAAAAAAACGAGACAGTTTCACAGGTAATGACAGTGTTGTCCAATTCCGAGGAGATTTTGGTTACCCCCATCCAGTATCGATCAATCCACTCGTAAAAGTCTAGCCATGTATCGCAGAAACTTTCGGCAATTTATTTGACTACGGTAGCCTATATTGACCGCCCCGAAACCCGAACAGTGCAATCGTTTTACAGAGAATGTGACTACGGTATGTCTGCGTGACAATCAGGCATTCTAATCACTTTTCGCTTGGAACCACGTGTGGCGTGCTTGGGCATTCAGAGTAATACAAAACACGCAGATATTACGTCATACGCACTAGCGATATGCAACATATACTATTGGGTTTTAATATTGATTCCAAAAGGTCACTGCTAGTCTTTTGATCTTACAAAATAATGATCTGTTCACACTCCATAAACGCTACATCTACGAAACCATTCCCTCCACCCTCTAGTATCCATCCTCTCGTGAACAAGAGAGAGTGGGTAGGCTAAATACGTTTCGCTATGATATTTATAGTCTGGAATTACTCTCTTTCTTTTATAGTGTTGCCCTAGTGATGGGAATAAAAAGCCAGTCTTACTGGTAAAGTCCACAGCCAAGAGTTTGACCAGAAGTCACAATAGACAAATCGGTGTTTGTTTCATTTTAAAATTACTATATAAAATCACCACCAGGTCAAATAACGCAATGTCAGTCGGTTCAATTTTTTGACGTCTTTGGACCGATGACCGGTCTGCTGTCACAAATGAAAAGCAAACATTCGACTTCAGTCATCTGTTCTGACAGAGTGTTTTTGACAGTCGCGCCGCAACTATATAGGGAACACAACATACAGTATTTTAACCTCCTCCCCCAGTCGAGATAGCGGTAGCGCCAGGTGGGGGAAGGGTTCATGCCCCCCGTCGGGGAAGGCTGGCCCCCTATCGGAGAAGTTTGACAGTTTCGTAGGGGAGTCTTAGTCGAAAGTACGCAGTCCCTGACGACAACTAATCGACGGTTTACCTGTTTTTTACTCTCAAGAGGATAATTTCTGTAATAAGAACCCAAAATTTGCGGCGCGCTACGCGCGCTGTAGAGTCACTCTATTTTTTCAAGTCCTGTCCACCTTACCAAGTAACATATGGGCAGAATACATAGTTATGTAAAGGTCGTAACTTTCATCCCATATCGCAAAGCCTAGTTGGTCTTCTCTTGTGTGTGTCATGCGGTACAGTCAGTTGGTGAGCGACCTACGGAGCAAAGTTTGGCTATTTCATCGTGTATAGTCCAGGTGGTTTTCGATACAATGTATGTTACACCCGATACGGTCTATAAACCCTACAGTTCTTTTTTCGTTTCGTCATATGTTTTATGTGTAAGCCTATCAAAAAATTTCGCCCGGATCATGAAGTATTAAGTGATATAATGCAAAATATGCCTGCAATTGCATGGGATAAAGAGGCTCCCACATTTGCCCTTCTTATCATACCCTCGAAATAGGGAATGTCGGAACTTGGGGTAGCTGACATGGCCCGGCCCCCTGAAGGAAAAATTCTGCCGCCACCCATGGTCAGTTTTACTTATTTTGGCTTTTCTTAAGGGTAATTTCTGGGATAAAACCCAAAATTTTTGGTACGCTTTGTCCACTCTTCCTCAGTTCAGTTATACTTATAGCTAAATATAGTACAAACGCTTTCCACCTTTTCAAGTTAATAAGTAGAATACATGGATTTATGTAAATGTCGGAAATTGAATCTCATTTCGCTAAACCTGGTTAACGTTCACTTGTGTCTGTCGTACGGTACGACTAGTGACTCGAGGAGGGGAGTACAATAAAGTTATGCCCGATAGGGCCCAACTGTCCGCTCAATTGTTCTATATAAGCTTTAAGTTAGTACAAACTCTTATAAGTATAGGCTTACCCAAAAAATTTTCGCGCGCTTCGCGCGCTTTGCAATTTCACCGTTTAGATTCTAGGTTTCGATTCCAGTTTTTGCATGTCTCTTGGTTTGTCCTTTCTTTGTCAATATGCTGTAAGTTTTGTAATCGCTGACGTTTATGGGAACCAAAATTTAAAAATAAAATGAATGTGCCCTTTTTATGTTGGACCCCCTCTCAGAAAAGACCCTAGATCCGCCCCTGTAGCAGGTAATCAGTTCAAAGCTTTGCCAAAAAAAAACACCATTTTCCTTCTAAGTCTCCTTTAATGAACCAAAATTTCTCAAGAGGAGGAGTTGTCACCCCTCCACTTAAACAACACAACCTTCCCTTATACGCAACCAAGTAAGAACAATTCAGGAAATTATGTGGAGTTCGAAATTTTGACAAAGAAAGCGCGCACCATTTAGCATCTAAGCGACATGAAATGAACAAAAAATTATCAAGGAGGAGGGGGACCCTCTCCCATGATGACACCTCTGCCGAGACAAAGGAAGAATCCCCGGGTGCAATTATCGTAAAATCGCGCATAGCACAGTTTACATCGACTTTCTGGGTAGGACTACCACATCGGCTTCTGTGGTGACAAGTTCACCCCTCCCCATCACTAACTTCTGGAGGCGCCACTGCTCACTAAGCCACTATTCACATATGGCAAGACATGCTTAAATGGATACCGTCTCCTAAAGCTATAGTGAAAGCTTCAGTTTCTCAATTTCAGGGGCTTGACACAGTTTGACACTTGCACTGGGTTTATATATTTATGCAAGTGTAATGTTTAAACGGCTTACACTTTTTTTTTTTTGTTGTAAACTTGTCAAATGAAAGCGATTCCCGTGTTTTTGTATGAACTAATTTGTCTTCTCTAAATGAATATCGAAAAATGTGATGTTCTCCAACAAAAAATGGAACAATGAAACAAACTTCAATATCTTTGCATTTGTAAGGGGGTGTAGTTTATCATTCTGGCTGTGTAATGCTGCCCTCATAATTCAATCGTTTCATTTCCAAATGGGGAAGGGGACGTGTGCTTCGTACCCCTATATGATTAGCATTTTAAGTTTGGATATTCATACTCTATTTTGTATCAAGTAAAGAACTTTGACCACTCATACCTTTTAAGCATGTTACTGCTTGAGCATTTTTAGTGATGTATGAACCGACAAACCTGCAAAAGAACGAACGGTACATTATAGCATATAACCACTGAATCTAGGTAACCAATGAATTCAGACTTTACTCTCTAGGCACTTGTTCTCGAATACTGCCAGTTACAGTCTACATGTCGTAGTGACGTCACTGTCCGCGTAAACTTATGTGACTGGTTTGAATACGTTGGTGTGTTGGCAGTAGCCAGAGCTGAAGTACTTTTAGCCCTGCAAGTAAATAATTTTCTTTCTACAAACATAATGGGTCACGTTACGAATTTTCCAGAATTTTATTTATAGAAAAAAATGTAGTGAACAGCACTTCCGCAAAACAGGTCAACTTCGATTTATCGACGGATAACATTTCCAGCACCGAAATACACAGCGAACATAGTCAATACGAGATTATGTCCTGTCAATGCGGCATGTAGACCAGACACGAAGATTTCCTTTTATATATTTGCAAAACTGCTGCCACTTAACTCGGTAAGTTTATATTACAGAAATTAATCGGGAGAGGGTCTTAGTAAAGGGATTTGAATTAATGCATACCTCTAATTTCGTCACAAATAATTTAACTGTTTCACCATTATTACAGTAATACGGACAACTTTAGGGCTGTTTTCTAAATGTTTTCATGCTATCCAGGTCATTGTTATGGTGGCAATCTTGTAATTAGCCTTTTCAAGTTAAGAATGCAGCACGTACAACTCTCATTACCTAATTTGTGTTGTCCTCCCCAGTTTTCTCAGTTGAGGGACCAGTTGGGCCAGGGGTTTCACACCCCCACACCCCTCCTAGCTTCTTCCGAGTCTTAGCAGCTAAGTGGCAAGGAAATGTAAGGTACATGGGATGGAAAATGATAAATATATTTGTCTTTTAGATACGTGGAATAGAAGAAATGTTCTGCATCTTTGATGACGAAGATGGTGACGTCAATGTTGCCTTTCTATCTGAGGATGTCATTATGATGCTTTTAATGGAAGAAATGTTTCAGACGATGTGGCGAAGGAGACAGCGTTACACACCGCCGACTGATACTTTCATAAAAGTAAGTCAAATTACTCATTCGAACTCTACTCACTGTAGCAATTAATTACGTACTGCGATTATTACAATTTGTATGCAAGGTTCATGCTAGATTTCTCTTGTTATTCCTGACCACTGTCATCACTGGTACTTCATATAACATAAGTCATTTGGTGACTGATTAATGACATAGAACATTCATGAAACTTCAAATCAAATTTACCAGCTTCCATAACTTGATAGAATTTGGGTGGGGGTCGGCTTATAGGGTGGGGAGAAATAGGAGCCAGTCACTAATGTCATATAGAAATACAAATTTGGGTAAAAATAATCCCATAAGCATTGCGCCTATTTTCCCCTCAGGGATGGTCAAAGAAAGCACTGACCAAACACAATTCAACACCGACTACCCTTCGAAGTTCCGTTTCTACCGCAATGACCCCCCACTTTAATCAGAATGGTAGTGGTCTTTCTGATGTACTAATAGGAGCCCAGGGAGAGATTCCACTTTATGCTCACAAGGTCATCTTAGGAAGCTGGAGTAAACCTCTGAGGAAGATGATTCTTCGGGAGGAACTAAAAAGTTCCCAGAATGGTGCAAGTGTGTCAAAAAAGCTGCTTCGTATTGAAACCGTGGAAGAAAAGGAATGCGCTGTCGCTTTCAAAGATTTCATTAAATTTATGTACACAGAGACCATCAACCTTAGCCTGCAGATAGTATGGGCTCATATCATGTTGGCAGGTAAGTACAATGTCAAGGAACTTCTGTTGACGTGTAGTGGATTCATTTTTAAAGAAGTAAGCGACATGAGGATGGATTCAACCCTGAAAGAGGTGATGATATCCGCCAAAAGCCATCCTGGCTCTAATGGGGTTATTCAAGTTACAATGCAACGGTTAATTACGGAGTTATTTCTCTATGAAGACGATACAGTGATGTCTTTTGATGTTGATCTACTGTGTGCCGTCTTACGTAGTTCTGACGTCGTTGCCATCAGTGAGTTTGACATCTTTCTGAAGCTGAAACCCAAATTAGATGCTCTGAGAGGGGCAGGAGAGCACCGTCAGGTACTTCGCCTATTGTCTCTCCTCCGTTTGACCCAGATGACGTCATCGGAACTTAGAGAGCTCGTCTCCACTGAATACATCAGCGAGATGAGAAAAGCTTTCCCGGGTAAACTTGAGACGGCTCTTTGGATTCGCGCCCTCTGCACCGATCAGGGATCGGAAGAATTGCCAATAAATATCGAACAGACACGCTTGTACTTGAAAAATCCAGAAGTCAACATCGAAAGAAGTGATGCGATGAAGGTCAGGCTTCAAAGAGAAGATAAAACACTTATTAAGTTGGAAGACGTAGTTTTGTTGATTCGAGAGGGCAAACAAAGGGTAGCAGTTGATAACCATAACCGTCAAACAGTAACTGCAAGGTTCCCGGTTTACAAAGTGTCGATCAGTCACCACTGTGTGGTGAAAAGCCTCTTTGGATGGAAAGTGGAGATACCGTCGGGAAAGTTTCCAGTGGTAACGGTCTATCTTATTAGACCAAGAGGAGCGGAAACAGTCAATTGTAAAATCGTGTTAGCTTTGTATAAAAAAACACGAGGAGTGTTGGATCCAAAGCCAACAGCCATCTGTTACGAAGGAAAAGATTTCACTGGCCTGCGGAAGGAATGTACCTTAGAGTCAATGCCAACGACAGGGGAGGAATTGGAGATCTCCTTCCAGGTAGTGGGTTACGAATATTATAGAGGGTCCACTCCATTTCACCAAGTAATAAATCCGACACAGTGGCTAAGTGGCCCACCAGAGAGTAAGGAAAAGGAGTCTCCTGTAGCGATAGCAAAAGTGACAACGCCTGACCATGGGAAAAAATATAAGAGAAGGCCAAACTGGGCTACAAATAGTAAAAAGAAAAGAAAAAGAAAAGGAAAGAAAAAAGACTGGTGATAAGTAGATGTTAAATAGATCTTTAGAAATGGGATGATGTTTTACTTCAGTTTAGTTAGGTAGTGTATCAGGAAAAGGAAGAGGTGGGTTCGGACGAAGATATTGCAGGCTTCCCTGCAAAAGTTAGGCCTACTCAATTGCTTACCAGTCTACTGACAAGAGGCAATTTTTCAGCCGGGTAATCTTGAGTCTTTCACGTCAGTGGATATTTAAACCTGCCCCAGAATAATCAATAAAACCGATTTATATCCATTATGCCTATTTTGTAAAATACTTTTCTTAATCCCATTTGCGAAATTTAATTTTTAAACTTACCTGTTTCTGTATACATGGTTAAAAATTCCGTAAATTTACAGACATTTTTTATTATTTCCTTTTCCCGTCTGTTTTACATATGGCTACTTTCATGGGCGTAAATCCCGGGGAGATGGGGGGGGGGGCATATATCCCCCCAACATTTGACTAGGGGGATGGCCCATGTAATCATCCCCCCCCCCCCAATGTTTCAGTCTACAGATACGTGTATGATGGAAAGTATATTTTATTCGTTTTCGTAAGAAATTTTTCAAACTCGCTTCACTTTCTATCACAAATGTTTCTCAAACTATCAGAATTTTAGAAAATCGTTGGCAATCTATTAAAATTTTCGCGCGCTCCGCGCGCTTCCAACCTTACGACAGTGTCACTCATATTATCAATATCTTCCGATAGCAACTTTCAGAGAAGCGCAGCAGCTAAAAGTTGAAAGTTTACGAATTAATAGGTAAAAGACTGGCTTATGGCAGTGGCATGTAGGTTTTTTGGGCAATTGAAAGTGTCTCGATGTAGAGTCTGAATGCAGGTTTTGTAATCAGGTAATGGAAGTATTATCCGTCACTGTTTACACTCCATGTCATGACCATTATTAAGGTAATAATACACGAAACTGTTCTGATCACGACACTTTCCGAATGCTAGAGATACATCTCCAAACATCTGTGGGGACCTCGCATCAATATGGGATCTTTCAATCTAATATGTAGCATGATGTAGAAGGTTTAAAGTACGTATCTGCCGTTATACATTTTTTCAAAAATTTTTACCAGAGCCTCGTCAGTTCGCGCTGAGCCATATTCGGTATAGTCTTGGTCAAGACCCTAGTACCAGTTCGTACAGTAGTACAGCATTTGAGAATCTCATGAGTACGCCCTCTATCAGTCAGAAATTCTTGGCTCTGTACTAGGTTATTACATGTGAAGTTTAAAGCGCGCCCTCGATTTTGCTTTGTATCAGGCAGAGCCGTATTATTAAGGGAAAAGTGTAATAACGTCTTGACCAAGACTATATTCGGTATAGATGGTGATTGTTAATACACTTATGACGAAGACAGCACTCTGTGACGCTCTTATTAGTCCTTCACCCCTTTTGCTACATCTATCAGAGAGGTCTAATATCACCTCCCTGCACCTATACTCTCCTTCCCTCTCATTTTCCATTGCTGGCAGCTGTTCGTCCGGATTTTAGTTCAAAAGTAGTAAAAATACGATAGTTGTAAAGTGTTCGGCGTCGTACTCTATATTATCATTTGGATGTCAGGTAGTATACGCATTACGTCATTGCCCCCCCCCCCCCCGCCCCAATTAATATGATTAATGCAGAGCTTCCAGGAGGCCCTATTCAGGTATCTGTTTGCCTTAGATGCCCTTTCATAATGCACAATGAAGGAAAGGACATATTTCGTAATACTCAAGAATGTTTCTGTGGACTCCACGCACATATTTTTGTGTAAAAACTTTCCCGAAAGAGAAGGCAGTAAAACAGACAGAAGGGAGGGGGCTTCAGGAGATTTGTTGACAACGTATCTGTCTCTTAATATTCTCCTCTTTTACCTTATTTACCAAAAATTAGCATTCACTAAATTGTGGACATTTTCCGGCCATATATGATCAATTCCAAAAACATCTCAAAGATAGCACCATTTTGCATCTAAACGACCTTAAATTAATAAAAAAAAAATCTTAAACGGGAGGGGGAACCCCTTCCCCAGGACGACATCTTTATGTCGTGACAAACGAAAGATCAAAATTGCTGCATGCAAATGCAGGAACATGAAAAATAAAGGTGTAACTTACGCAGACTTGGGGGAACTGAGGTATTATTACATCATCTATGGTGCCCCCAGTCACAAAAAACCTGGCGACGCCACTGATCTCAAGCCAACTTGCAGGTCTTGTAATGATCTCCGAATTCGAAATCCAGTTGTCTGGAATGACCCTATATGTTGATCCCTGCCTTTTTAAGGATAACAGGACATTGTTGCTCTTGTACAATTTCAATCTAGTGCAGCTTATCAACGAGTTTTGTGCTCAAAATAGCATTTCCTTAAAGGCAGTATGCAGTCACCCCAATCAGAGTGAGTGTATCCTGTCACTCTAGTTCATGATTGGCCTATTTTGATCATGTGACAATATTTTTGTTGGTAAATTGTGAAATTCAAGGAGAATTTCTCCTTGCTTTACCTATTGTTTGTAAGAGTTATGTTCAAAACATCTTCAGAGGTGCTTGTAATGCAATAAGAGGAGATCTGCAAGAGTTTGCCGATTTTTCAAAGAAAATTTTGGGGTGACTGCCTATTGCCTTTAATGTATGAATATACCAATAGCCTACCAAAGAACATTTCCGCTAAAATTAACCCCTTAAAACAGTCTTCCTGGCACTTCTGAGACATTAAAAGGCAGGAGCTTCCGGGGGCTTCGCCCCCCTGGACCCCCACAAGGGCTTTGCCCCTGGACCCCACCCGTCATGGGCTCGCGCTTCGCGTGCACATTTTCCACATTTGCGATACTTCACCCCATCCCCCCCAAAGCTGAAAAGAAATCTACGCCCCTGGCTACTTTTCTTCAACCAACAATTCACTTGTTTCATTGTCGCAAAGCTGAGGGCCCCGGGTTAAAAATACATAGGCCTATAGCCTACTTTAATGGGTGAGCAGCTTCAACAATCGGGGGCCCGGGGGAGGGGGGGGGGGTTCTGTATCAGCTGGCGCGGCTGGCTTCCAGTAATACCATAGAAAAGTGGCATTCATTTTCTTTATGTACTATTTTGCCTTCATAATATGACTAGACAAATGCTACAAATGGATATCTATCAAATATATAGAATATCTCTTTTAATTAAGTTATCTCTCTTCGCTAACGGTAATGTCATTTGACAGGCGCGGTTCCAGGAATTTCGAAAGGGGGGGCTGAAAGCCCCCTCCAGTATTCTCCTAGATTAACATTATACTAATTTTTGCATATTTGTTTTGTTGATGAGGCAAAAAGTGAGGGGGGGCTGAGGCCGGAAAAGCCTCCCCCCCCCCCCCCTTGGATCCGCGCCTGTTTGAGGTTCCCTGAGTAACTTGTGTGGACCTTTGTAAAATGTGGAAATGCAAGTTAAAGCGTCATCAGGGACTCTGGTCAGTACTCCGTTCATCGTGTAGCATTTTACACCGTACACTAAATATTCCGAGGACACTTCACCAGCAGGATGCCACCAATCTGGTATTTTGCGTTCTTGCCTATTGCAACAATTAGGCGGGATAATATCGACTCTCCCATTTTCGCAAAAACTTAAAAATTGTTTTGTGCTCTGGAGAGCGTCGACCCCTCTTTCTTTTAGTAGGTTAATAGCGTTGTAGTGTGAGTACAACAGGGTTGCCTACTCTGACTTGAGCTTTACTTTCAAATTCTTGTCAAAAATTGCCAAATCGCGAGTTTCACTGCCAAATTGTGAAAAGTACAAAGGACTACCCTGTAACTGTGTTACACCACGTCATTTAGATTAGTGAAATAGTCATGAGCCCCCACCCCCTTTTTTTAAAAGAAAAAAGCCCGAACAATGTTATTAAGGTAAACTACAACAACTAAAACAAATAGGAACATTACGTTAGTGTGTACTTTGTGGGCCTAGAACACACCAGGAATAGCCTACTGCTGTTACAGTTCCCGCATGCACAGGTGTAGAATCATGAGTAAACAAGTCTATCGCGTATGAGTCGTTTGACACTGCGAGTGCGAGGGGCTGTCTCAATAATGTCAAATTCAAGTAAAATAATGCTAAATTCTGTACTTACTGCCAAATAAAAAAAATTCTGCCAAACGAGTTTTTACCACCAAACTGCCAGTTGGCAACCCTGGAGTACAATGTCATGAGAACGCGTACAAACTTTTGCATTAGCAGCAATGCTGAACTTTCTTATAGTTAATGAGCAGTCACCTCAAAGTTATTTTGAAACATTACCTTCATCTTGCAGATTTCCTCTTATTGCCCTTACAAATATCTTTCATGTGTCCAAACCTAAAGGTAGACTAAGCAGTAATTCTGTATGAGCCTGAACAATTCAATTGTTCATTAACAAAAGTATTGTCACATGATTAAACAGCTATTCATGAATTATGATACCAGGGTACACCAAGTCAAATAGGGGTGACTGTATTTTCCCTTTAAGTATGCCGAGTCTCTCGACCTGACTCCTCCATCATGTCACGAAATGATGTGATTCTTTTCAGTAGTATCAGGCCATGGTGCACAATTCTCTTTCTATTCCCTCATTTAGGCTTATATCTTCCCAACAAACAATTCGTTTCACTCATTCTTTAGAACTCCCTCCCACTTGACATTCAACGTTGTCACTCTCTGAACTTATTCAAAAAATCTCTCAAACTTTTTCAAATAAATAAACGTCGCTGACTTTTCTTTCTTTCTCATCTGTTTTGTTTGTTTTTTGTATTATTCTCTTCGTTCCTTTTTGTAAACATTGTCTCTTTGTTGTTGTAAAGTACTGTTACGGAGGGCTCTTTCCACAAGCTCCATGGAGCTTTTCCTCCTGAGTCCTTTGCCAGTTTGATCTCAGCTGTATTATTTTTGATATTGTATAAATCTAGTAAAAAAAAGACTCGAATAAATGTTGTCGAAATCGAAGATAATTCCTTTTTTAAAGAAAGGTAGGTAGTTGTTTTTTACAAGGGAGCATGATGTTTGCAACACTGCATAACATGCAAATAGGGTAAGGTTCCCTCTAAAGAAGAATTGTAGGAGAGGCAAACAAGCTCTGGCTATCAGCACAGAAAGCTTGGAGTGGGGGATTTCAAGGAAGAAACCCACTTGTGTCTCCTATGTGATGTATGTCAAAATTTTTCAATAAAATATCAAACTCTTTTCTTAAATGTATTTTAAAACCTACACAAAATGTAACATCAAATTATACACATAAGGACCCTACAATACTCCATTTTTCCCCATAGACAGGACTTATCTATCAAAAACCTGACCCCTGTAAAAGAATTAGTTATTACTGCTATAGTACGAGGTGGCACAACTTTAAAGGCATGAATGATTCTTTTGAGCCTGGTGTGACGTCATGATTGTCTCCCCCAATGAGGAACAATTAAGACAATCCTAATCTTTCATTATCAAGGTTGATAAACACTTATCACTGTTATTGGCTGAATGTGAAAGAAAACACTTTTCCAGAATTACTAGAAATCTCCTGATATATTATATTTGTCAAGACAAATTTACACTGGGTGCATAGTCCTCCACACATAATAACCAAAACGAGGATAAAACTGTCTTTAATAACATTTCTACAAACACAGTGCCAGTAAAATATTGCATGGAGTTGCTTTGAAATTTAACATTCACAGACATTCTACACAAATCCGAGTGGAAAAATTAAAAAAATATTGCATATAAGAAAGTTTGAATTAAGCATTTGATAGTGGGGCTATGGAGTTGAGGAAAGTGCATCTTATGCCAGCACCAAAGTTTATGGAGCACCATAATGTACGAAGTGTATACATATATAACAATGATATATTTACATAAAATACTAAGGCCAACCCATAATTCCAATATATGTTACAGTTGTCATTTATAGGCAAATTTTTATATAATCCAAATGTCTTTACCGCTTGTAATAGTTGTGCCAATGCAGTTCGTTTACATTTAAGTGTCAATATATATGGTAGTACACACTGACCTATAGAAGGATTTCATGTTATGTCATGCGATTGAGATTGCCCAGCAGCAAAGGGCAAAACACATGCGCAGTAGGCATATTTATAGCACATGTGCACAGCATAACCATAGATACTACTATGACACAATGTATGCTTGCCCTTCGAAACCAAAGAGATGCGCGATCACCTGACATTGGTCAAACACCTCTATATACACGGTCCTGCCCTTAATCCCAGAAAATTTCTAATTTTGATGCATACCAAATAATAGCAGTGGCTATATGGCAACAAAAAGCCTATGCTCCTGTAGTTGAGGTGGGTTCATAATTTCAAATCTTCACGCACTATATAGCTATAAGGGTCATCCCTTGCTCACCCAGGCCAATCCTGGACATAACTCAAGAGTTGAGAAGTGTTCAACTGTCATAGCTTTACAGAGCTATACTGCAGTATGAATTGGCCTTTACTGTTTGTAAATGTAGTAGTACACAATTCCAACCTAATGCTACATGGCAGTCATGATGTAGTATCTGCTATGTAGAGTATGACATAGCTGTAATGAAATCTACAAATATTTAACTGAAATAAACTGTATTTACTGCAAACTAAATATACAAGACAATCTGACATAAAGTGATGAAATAACTGACGTAAAAAAAAGACATAATATGCAACTTGAAAAGCAACAAATTTGGTAAAAGATTGGTTTGGTCGATTATTAAATACAAAATGAAGTTATCTGATAAACTCTCTGGGTTTAAAACTATTTCAAGAACCTTTACAGTTCATATCACATATATGTGGGCATTTATGGATATAACAGTTAATACTTTCCAGGAGTTGTACATGCAAACATGCTAATGGCACAAGGCTATAATAGACTCAATACAATGGAATGATATATACATATATGTATATACTTTAAGCCAGCTTTTACTAATTAAGTATTTGGCAAGAGCTGCTATTTTCAGCAAGTTCTTTATTATCTGAAAGGATCAGGAAGACAAAAATAAATTGCTTCTAACAAAAGACTTTTTTTTCTCCCCTTGAAAACTTTTAACATCACACTTATCTTCCATATTCAGTAATTTCCCCCAAAACACAACTGCCCTTTGTCTACTATTGTGTTCAGTGCTTCTTGCCATAGGGCAAAGGGCAGGGGGATTGCCCAACTAAGAATTGCTGGATCTAAATGAAACCTACACATCCAATGAGACTGGCAGTTTGTGTAAAAGATATTTAGAAAAGAACTTTTCAAGCTTACAGCACTTGTATTTCAATGAAGCTTGGAAGCGTTGAGGAATGGAACTTGAAAGAACATAAAGGTAGAGTGATTCAACGGAAGCAGAGAAAATAAAAGGCAGAACATACAAAGGAATATATCTGAAATAAAATATTGCAATATCTCCATTTCAAAAACAAAACAGAAATGTAGAACAATAAACGCTTTGACGAGGCACTACTCTGTTTCAATAACTGTATTTTATAAAACTTCACTGACAAAGATAAAATATAATTATTAAGATGATTTCACTATGAATTTATTGTTCCATAGCACCTTATCAGTTTGAAAGTTCTTCTGGCACTTACATCTACCAATAAGTAACACAATACTCCAGTAATGTACTATGCTGATTGACTTCGCCCCCTCACCCCCAGTCCAGCCCCACCCTCACCTCCAGTTCACCACCACCCTCACCCCCATCCCCACCTTCATCCCCATTACCACATCAGCAACTGGGCTGTTTACTTTCCTCTTAGATTTTTCTTAAATATGGTTGCATGATTTTATTGATACATCTCAAATATCACACATCAAAAAGAAGCATGGCAAGATATTATGCACCCAATACTAGTCACTTCAAACTAACAATACCCTCTTACTGCTACACCAGAGAAACTGAAGATAGTGGTACATAAAATAAGGCAGTCCAGGGGATCAAAAAGGCAGGAGCACAGGAGCAATCCTTCAAACTGTCCTGGGCAAGGACTGGGAGAGGAACCTGGTTGACCCCTTCAATATTACAAAATTTATTAAAATCTTCAGATGCATTAATTTTAGTACCTGTAGGGCACACTCAATATGCAAATTCAAAATTGCTATCAATTATTGCATTTTTAAGTATCAAGTACACTTAGGTGTTCCACACTGCATGTAGCACGACAACGTGAGCATTTTCCCACTGCTTTTCATAACTGTAACAAGGCCCAGTTTTTCTGAAATGAACTGTATAACCAATGAGGTAGAAGCCCAGTTACCACACCACCACAGATTATTTTGACCCCTGAAGTTTCACAACTAAGACATCACAGCTAGAAACCTTACAATAATAATTCAGGCCTTGAAGGGCAATTGTTTTACGACACTAAGCGACCACACAAGTGGAAGAAGCCTATGGCTTATGAATTAAAACTTCAAGTCGGGCGGCTCAACCAACTCAACAATTTAGATCAAATCTGGTTTCTTCTGAAAGGCTAGTTAAGATGGGAAGATCATAGATTGCTCTTAGATGAAAAACCCACCCTACTTTGACCTGGCTGGGTATCAAACCCTGAACCTCCCAGGTTGCTAAACTTCACCTCTTCAAATGCCACTGCCTTTATCCACTCTGCCACAGCACCAGTCTCAAAAGAGAACAAGGTCTTAAAAGAGAAGAAGATGATTTTCAATCAATGTAGCTACAATCAACATCTGATATGAACACTGCCAATGAAAGAACCTTAATTTAATCAAGTTACTTCATGTAAACACCATTAACTCAACGGTCACCTATTAGAGCAAATTTCTCTGTCAACAAGTGCCACTCTTTACTTGAGAATTATCTACTCCAAGTGGTCTACTGAATTCAGCTTGACTACCTCACATCGATGGCTTCCCTTCTTTCTTTTTGTCTACTTTTTCTGTACTGCAGCCTCTAACACTTAAATGAAGGATTCCTCCCTGCAATAAAAGTCAGTGTAAAGTAAGTCTGGTCATAAAAAATTCAAATGTTAACATTGAGTAGAGGGAAAGACTGAGAAGATAAAATCCTCTACGATAAACATAGAAACAATAACATGTTATAATACATTCCTCTCTCTCTCTTTTATGCACTAGGTGTTATTTAGAGAAAGGTATGTGAACATTCAGCCAAAAATAAATGTTATCACTCAACAGTATGACAATCAAACCCCATAATATAACATCAGTTGGAATCAGATAAACACCTTTCACCCTTCTCACAGTATACCTCTTAAAAGTTGACCATTCCTGAGGTAATGCAAACATAATGATGTGGAGTGTAAAATACTGTCTGTATTTCTTTTATTGACCCTACCTACATATCTACCTACAAGTCGGCCTACCTATTAGCTTGCAGTTTGGTATGCCGTGTTGACATTATTCAGGCAGGGAACCGTTACTTCCAGAATTATTCCCAAATCACATAACAACATTTCAAATGTCCTTAAAAGCATAATTTCATAATCAAAAAATAGGTAAAGAAGTTTTTTGTCAAACCCTACTTCCACATCACCAACTTGCATACTGAGATAATGTTTATTCATGTTGTGGGTGTAAAACAGAATTTCTCTTTATGAATCATTCAATCATTGATAGGTTTTAATGCAAATTAAGATTATTTTCCATGTTATAAATGCTTTTATGTGTCAAACAGGTAGATATGATGTTCCTATGTAACCAAACCTTCACAAAATATTCATTCCATCTGAATAATTCCATGTCCATGGCTTGCATCTAGGTGGAATGTATTTAAGTAGGTCAACAAATCAAGAGCTTACCCCTGCCCCTTTGTCCCACATCTTTCCCTGTGGATGACTGGGGGTGAATCCATCTCGTCTGCAGATAACCCCCCTTGCATCATCAATACTGTCAGCCAGAATCCAAACCTAAAAGTAAAGTTTACTTGTATGTAAACAGAGGTAAGGCAATTACATAATATTTTTACATAGTAGATGAAAATTCAAAATTTTAGTTTACATTCTTCTAAGTTTTGATATCCATTCTCTTTTCCTAATTTTAAACTATACTTTTTTCTCTCCTTCACATTTTCTAAGAATTGTGGCATTACTAAAAGCAAGGCACTGTTACATAATTTGAGAACAGTTACTTCTGAAAGGACAGTCACAATCTGAACTCTTTATTACAGAAGTTTCCATTTTCAATGAATGTGTCTAAGCAAAATCTTTTCAGTTTCTCCTTCAAAGCCCTTATTCAATGTACAGTAAGACAAGGAATGATGTATTTGAAGAATGCAAACATTAAGGTCATCTGAAAACGTATGCTAACAGAGGATATTTTGCTGGTATGATTTCTTCCAAATAATTTGATACACTTTTCAAGACTTTCCTCAATCTATGATCATAAAATGTCAAAAAACACAAGCAGTATGACAATTTGAAGTTACTTTTGTCAAAATCTCTCAATTATCACTACAAGCAGAACTGGGCATATCATACCCATAAATGGTTCAAACATACCTGGTCTTGAGGTCCTACAGAAACTTTCCTGATCTTTGGACTGACCAAGATCCATCTTGTGCCCTCAGGAAAGTTTGGTGTTACATTTTCTCGATACCAGAGATTTTCTACGGACCAAATAAGACAACATGAGAAAGATTTGCATCTCTCATCTGACTTAATTTGTTCATCAAATTAACTTAATCTTACCACTACTGCTAAAAATGTAGCTACTAATTAGTAAGTAGTGAGGTTGGTACTTGCAGCAAGTACAAATCAAAGCACCTGAAGATGGTATGGAACTGAGGCAAAGAGCCCAAATATTGGTGCCCCCTGATTTCTTGATCAAATAAATCCCCCACCCCCTTCCCCATGTCTATGTGTAGTCACTTAAATAATCATCAACTTACTTCTGACATCCACTGCCCACACGGTTGTAGCACCAGCAGAAATCTGCTTCAAGGGGGCTATCATTGGTGCTGTGACATGAAACCAGCTCTTGCCTGTGAAAACAATACCACTGGGTTCATATTAATGACCATTTGATAAAACATCATGCCCTTAATTGCTAGCTTCCTGATATCCAGATTTCCTACAAATGATAAACTTGTCCTTAAAACAGACAAATAAAAAAAAGCAAAAACCAAATACAAACAAACAAACAAAAATATGATGGGACAATTGGCTTAAGGCATCAGATGTGATTCAAGGACTGCTAAATCACTAAGTAAGAAGATTTATACATGTTGCCTCTCTCCACACAAGGGTTACAATGGTACCTGTCAGGTTTACTCACTTCCTATTGCAAAGGTCTACTTCCTGTGAACTGACTTTTAATTAATTCAAACATGACAATGAATGGTGAAAAGAAAGAAATAAAAGTAAATTATATCTTACCTGTTATGTTCTCTGGGGTAACACCATTTCTAAAGAAGGCTGACCCATCTTTTCCAACAGCCCAGACCCTCAACTTGCCCCCTACTGAAATAGACTGGAATGGCTGGTCTGTTGGAATGTGACACCAAGATTCACCCTACAAGGGAAAAATGGAACACAAATAAAAATACCAACTCATGTTCAAAACGGGAAAAACCCTAACATTTATATAACTGACTACGGTTAAGTATAAAATGTTAATTTACACACTAGGCTGGAAAAATGCACAGCAATTTCAATGACTTCATTAGAAACAACCAGGGTGTTCTGAGATGATGTTTGACGGCTACAAACAGCAGACTTTATCTTTATCTTCTCAGTAGAACAAATACACATACTGAACTAAGTATGAAAAGTATCTATGGTCCCAATCTTTAGATGTGTTTGACAGAGTTTTTAGAGTTTAGCTTTGACCCACATCAAAAAAGATATTTACCCAATATGACACAGTTACAAAACAAAGTTTAAACTGTAGTACAATTATTTCACCTTAAGGTACCATGTTAACAAGTTTTTCAGCATTTGATCTCTGGTGGTCCCAGATTACTTTTGAACTCCACCAGAATCAAGTCTATTCCATCTAACATATCCCCAAACTAAGTATGAAAATTACCCATGCTTCTTATTTTGAGATATTGTGTATTAAACAAGGTATTCAATGTTTGATCTCCGAGGGCCTCAGATGACCCATTCCCTCAAAACTAGCCAGTATCTTGATAACCAGAGATAACTTTGGTTTGCTGTTTTTAAGATCTCATTTTTCTCTAAATCATCATGATTCATTACAATGAATTTTAAACAGACCGAAATGAAGCATTTGTAGCTTTGACATTGAAGCACCCCTAGTGTGTGATAAAAGACACTACCTCCTCATAAATCAACATCACACTATGATGAAGCAGAAGGAAGAAAAGGATGAAATGGGAAGAAAATTGTCACCTCAACATTACAGACTATATGAAAACACAACAACATAAAGCACCATATAGGATAGGTCAGTTTACCACAAAAGACTAACTGAGCTATCATGGTTTACAGGTCAATGAATATACTACCACTCCATCAGTCATGGCCCTGGTTGACATAATGCAACTGGATCAGTTCCAATGAATTTCAGACAAAGAAATGACTGAATAAAAAGAGAGCATGTATAAATGAAGATCAAAAACTACAGCCCCTACATTTATAACTTCCCAGCAGCCTTTATGCCCTCTAAACAGAAAATCAACATAAGAAAGGAGAATCTGTCATAAACTTATTCTCCCCCCCCCCCCTCAGATCTCTGTAAGTATCCTAAATTTGCATTGCTAGACTCACCACTGGGTTGTGTCTTGTAACTCCAACTCTGGTCATGACATAACCATTTGTGCCAAGGGCCCACACTCCTATAGGACCATCCCATGAGACATCAGCATCCACTTGTATTGAGATATCCATTAGATCCAGGCCCTGAGCCCTCTTCCAGGGCCCAGTTGTCACCAGCTGGCAAGATCTATCATGAAAAATGAAAGACTACCAAGCATTCCTTCCTATAGGTGCTCCTACTGAAAATGGTGACACTTAGTTACTAATCTAATGTAGTATGATGCACTGCAGTGTGCAATGAAGGGAACACAATAACTGCAAATCTTTCTTCAAGATTAGCAAATGTCCATGACATCCAAATATGTTTACATTCAAAGAGTCAGCTCTGAAGATTGACTGTAAATATTTGACAGCTTCTCATGTCTCAGCAGTCAATGAATATACAATCTGACATGAAATCACTTTAATTTCTACCACATCTTGAGATGATTTGCATATCTTGTAACCATTGACATTCTACCCACAAATCTCTACTTCTAGGTCTCCATAATAGTACTAATGATGCTATACATCAACACTATCTGAAAAGTTAGAATAATCTGTGATTTACTAGAAAATGGGATCTGAAATACTCTCTTTACAAGAGGAGTGGGAATAGGTGAATGCTGATGATATAACAGTACAAGGTAGCAATAAGGTAATACCTGGTCCATCTTCTTCTCCTAACATAATCATTCCATCGCTTCTCTTTGTGGAATCCTTTCCCACTGTAGACAAACATAAACAAAGAACATTCTCAAGACTGGTACGTATGTTGCAAAAGCACTTATCAAATGGTAATCACATTCTTTTCAAGGAATTTCAATATTTTCATAGCTAACTCATTCTGTCATCAACACTGAAATAAACAGCTCTTAATTTACCTCCCCCGCACTATTTAAACCAGCAATACAAATAACACTGTGTAAGCTTCCAATAGGGTATACTTATCACAGGCAGTGTAATTTTTATTTTAACGTTTGGAAATTAATCTGTTAAGTTACCTCTAAATTTCTCTTTTCTATTTTTGAGAGGAAGATCCAATAACGTGGCATGGTTTTGGGGGATTAAACCCTTGGAAGAGCTAAAATATTTTTTTGCAGTGTTATTTTCCGGAAAACCTTTAATGATGCTAGGCGATTTCCATTTATGTTTTCAGTACTATGATATTAATTTAACATGAGTGCACACCTTCAGTCAAAATAAAGAATAAAACTATTGTCATAATACATCAAAAGCTGATTAGTATGTATCACCTGCCAGATATGTAGTGTAATTACAATGTCATCTCCTGTAATATATGAGAGGATGAATACATTTCCTCTCCTGAAATAAGTTAAAAATATTTAAATAGCAGAAAATTTGCAACTTCCCAAATCTGTGAGTACTAGACTAGGCACAAGTACACTTACCTTCTCAAGAGAACAGGTAAATTGAGTCAACTTGCATGAAGATAACTATGTATGAATGCAATATGTTGAAGTGCACATGTACTAAAACTAGTTACTACCACAATCATGTACTTACAGTTATGACATGATACTGGGCAGGGGTGATGCCAGGATTTGCCCGATGGGGTGGGGGGCCATGCTCACCGACAGGGGTCAGCAGCCCGAAGCCCTACCAAAGACGACAGATTGGCAAAGCAATGCTAACGCAAAATTTTGGGTGTGCGAAAATTGCCAAAATTTTGGGGTCTTTATTAAAGAAAATTTGAGCAAATTGGATTTTATTGAGAAAAGTTTGAAAATTGGGGGTTACAATGAAGAACCTGAGCAAAATCTAGGGAATAGGTGGGGGGACTGATCGCTGTCGGACATAACATAATTTACTGTACCCACTGAGGCTCCTCAACGAAAATGTAAAATATCCCCAATGGGGTCAGCCTTCCCTGGCAGGAGGCCCAGGGGCCCATGGTGACCTGTCCCCCACCTGGCACCACCACTGGTTCTCTGTACAAGTCTGGCTACTGTATCCGGATTACTTCATGCAGAGAAAGGAAAATGATTTGTGTTAACATGCTGAGTGATAGTTGCATAAAGCCCCACTGTGTCCCACATGCCACTTAATTCCTCTGCATTGTATGCATTGTAGGTATCAAAGCTAATTCACAAATGCTGTTTCAATGTTCTCATGCCACTTAATGTACGTGGGAACCAGGAAATGTACAACATGTCACTTACAACATGTGGTCCCACAAAGCAGTGTGTGCACACACACACATATGAATGTTAACATACAAACTTCTATGGTTACCAAGAAGCATCACTTAAATGTTTTCATTCTCTCTGATGCAATACTAATGTAATCAACCCCCAACTTTAAACATCTTCATGATAAAGCCAAAACTTTGGATTCAAATCATTGATCAAATCAACAATATCACGTAACACATTCCCCACTTTTGCCCGATGCTAGCTCTATTATGACACAGACTTTCTTCAAGTCAGTTAATGGTTATTCACCAACATCTTCTTAACCAAAAATCATTTTTGATTGCTGTTTGTGAGACCTTTTAAGCTTTCTTTATCTTCAAAATATTTAGTATTAAAGGAAACCATTTTTAATACTTTACCTTAAGAGGTATTCTGGACTTTTTAGGCTACTTATGACATGAAATCGTAATGACGATTTACTACCCATCTCCGCTTAGTCTGGCCAACCAATTCACTGCTTAGCTCAGGATGTTCATCATTAATTTCATTTCAATTCTTGCAACACAGAATGTGAAACACTTATAAAGTTGGTGCCATATCTCTGCATCAAATACCTATGTTCTTCACAGTCAAATGTTTAATAGTAAAAAGAACAGTGCAAAAGAGTGCTTTCATTGTATTTATGTGCAATCTCACCAGATGAAAGACTATCAGGGAATAATTTGAGAGATGAAATTCTGCATTTTTTTTACAATTATTGATGTCTTTTGTCATAAAATCAGTGAAAATCTTAAATACTTCTACACATATCTGTGTTTACCTAAAAATTTGCCCACCTTGCACGGAAAAAAGCTGTGCCATGGGATAGTGGGTAAATCATTCCCTGTTGAGTTAAAAAATATCTAGATGGAAAACAGACTTAGAGAAAGACATAAAAAGTGCAGTGGGATAATGAGCAGTCATATGTAAGGGACACTGAGGGAGAGAGAAGAGACCATCCATAAAAATGAAAAAAAGATTTCATATTTGTCTGTGGATGTATGGCTGCAATGTATTTGGTACAATACATGCACCAAGCATGCCAGAAAAAGAAGAGATCTTTCACTGGTTATCAAATGATTGCAAAATCATTTTGCATTCATGAATATCACCAAAATATTATGTGCATTGACCAAATATTGAAAGGGACAAGTGGTATTCCATCCACTTTTTGTACTCCTTAAAAAATTACTGGTGTGGGTGTGGATGGGGGGCATTGGTGGCACATCTCCCTTCACCCATGTGACTGCCATCCTTAATACGGTAGATTGAGAACACACCAAAAGTTGCTGAGAACACAGAGTGAATATATAGAAAAGACTGAGCAAATGTCCCTACCACTTAACCCAGCCCAGGTGTAAGGAGAAAGAATGAGAAGCTCATCTACAGTTCATACTAAATGATATGACTAGATGTAACACAATTCCACATTAGACTTATATGAAGCTGGTTTGTCCTCGACTCCCTCCACCATATCACACCTGTCTCTCCTATGGTATCGTCTCCTCTGTGCTGGATTTTTCCATGGAACAGCATGGATTGGCAAATCTAGAAACACACTGGATTCCCGACTTTGCACACAGGGGGAAATACACAAAGGAAAAAAGATGGGTATATTTGGAAGATTTCTGGTTTCTTCCTGCAGCTATTGACAAAGCTGTCTCTCCCCCTCCCCACTTCTCAATGACCATACAATGTGACACCAAATATCACTTTGGTCATTGTGAATCCAATGCACAAACACACTTCTACAAGTCCGTTAAAAACCCATCTTTTTTGATTCTCTTACAAACACCTATTCAACAGTGATGCAACTGTGTGGAATATCAACGTACGGCCATGTGAAAAATAAGCTTCTTTTAAAATCTCTCTCAGCCTCATTTTGCCTAAACATTTTGGGGGCAGGGGTTCAAATGAGGGTAAAACAGGCTAGGGGATAGTTCCTCTCCTTGTTTACATTTGAAATTTGCCTGGGATTGAAAAATGTTTGGTCTCACACTCAAATGCACTTACTGAAATGTACCACTGTACAGTTGCAAGACTTCCTGTACTAAATTTGCACAATAATATAGCTAGGCTCTTAAGTGATAAAAGGAGAATTAAAAGAGGATCAAAATTCTAAAAAATGTATAACAAAATCACATTTTGTAGATCAAATGTAGGATAGAGGAGGACTCTTGCATGTTTTTACTGCTACCCACTGATCTTGGCAGCATCATAAAGACTCTTTTTAGACATTTTTCAATAACTTAAAAGTGTCCAAACTTGCATTTATATTAAATAAAACATTAACATAGAGAAGGAAAAAGATGGATTGTCAAAATATAAGAAAGAATTAGCAAGAAGGTTCAAAAGACATCCAGGTTGTACATCATTCAGGTACCTTTATAAAATATGTTAATCCAAGATTCTTCAAAAGAATGTACACACTAAAATGACTTCCTTTTTTCTGCACGTTTTTTTGCAAATTTGCTTCAATACAAATATTCTGAACACAAGAACAGAATAATCAATGCTGAATTTAGCTGAAATTTGATTCTCCGAGATGACTGCAGAAGCTATACAGTAGCCATATCATAAACTGTCACAAATATCTGTGACAGATTGATAATTTCTTTCATTCGGGATTGAAGTTTTATTTCAAAGGTAGCCCTTACCTTCTAAAATCCCTGGCATACTGCCATCCTTCTTTATCTGTGCTGCCTGAAACACTGAAATCAATCTGCCATTCAGAGGTCTGGGTCAAGGAGGGAAAGAAAGGATTCGGTATTAAAATCTGTCACTAAAACATGCAATAATTGGCAATTCATGAACTTTTTCACTTTGGTGTAATCAAGTTATGACTAGGCACTCAAGTCATTACTAGGTAAACACTTCTGTTGTACCTGATGCTGTAGAACATTCAATGCTATGTGTTTCAAGGGAGAGTCAGACTTCACACCAAGTACTTCCATACTGTATTAAAGCCACTTCACTCTTCTGTCGTAAGTTTTGAAATGGCCATGTCCAATGTTTAAAATAAATAATGACCCTGAGGTAGATTTAACAAGTCAGAAATTTAAATACAAACTTTTGCTTCCTACAATTACTATAAAGTACAGTACAAACTCTAGTAAAAGTAGCCCCTAGCTCAAAACGCACACGAACCTATGCTCTAAGTGATGGTGTAATGTCAAACTTATAATAACTGTTAGATGTAGATTAAATGTGGAAATGTCACACTATAATTCCACTGAAGGTAATCATATATGGGCTCAATTTATTTTTGTCACCCCTCTGAGTAGCAACATTAAAAAGCTGCTACTTTAGAGATATCTGCTAGGTAAGTACATGCCAACTCAAACTGACAAATCAGCCGTGTAGCAGTGTTACACTTACATGAAAGACTTTAAAAATGGAACCTACTGCCATTGTGCTTGGTGCTCAGCATAAGCAATGGAGTAGGGCAAACAAGCCAGTGAACCACAACTGGAAAAAAGGCCGTGGTCGTCTCGACTTGAACCAATTGGTTGGAAACTAGGACGTTAAACGTCATCTAAGTAACTACACTTACATGAATGTAACACAACTAAGAAGTTCCCAAAGTGTTACCTTCAATACGGCAGCATCACATAAAATGCATCTACAGATATGTGAAAACTATCATCAAGGCTGGAAGAAGTACTCACTTCCAAGGGCACAAGTAAAATTACCCACAATTTTTGACAAATTTTTCATGTACACAAAAAGCAAAATTTTCCTTATTTGCCAAGTTTCCCCAAAATACGATAACTTTCAGACAATGAGCTTCCCACATTCCTAATTTTTTCCATCCATGAAAACAATGATGCTAAAAATGTCAGTTTTACTCACCCACTGCCACTGTGCCGATGGTGGTGTTACACTGTCCTTGGATTCCTCAGTCTTCCCTGTGTCCGTCATCCACATGGCATGTCTGTAAGTAATGTCAAATTTGAAGAGCAACATGATCTGTCTTCTCTTTTGTTAAATGCCAGTCATGTCTCTATTTTATCAACACTATTTTTAACAAAAAAATCCATTACAAAAAACACTGAAAAAGTGTTACTAACAACACATTAAGTACACCATTAAATACCCCATTAAATACCAGGAACAGACTTCACAACAGCAAACACAATCAACATATACACATAGGCCTAAAATCTTTGCATGGTTTGTCCACTAATTGTTGGAGGAAACCATCAGCTTTTTAAAAATAAATGTGATCTTATTACATGGAATTCAAACAAACCTTGTGTCTATACTGGGATAGTTAATGAAAAAACTTTTTTGCACAATTCATACAGCCACATGAAGCTGACTTTAGGAGGAAATTTTTGTGTCAGTTATCAAATGTGTCCATAATCATGGTAGCATTTTGTAAAGTTTCATCTGTATGACATTTTTGCAAAGGTTCAAAGTGAATACTAACACAAAATAAGAACCAAACTTTACATTAAGCAGGTCCCACACAACTTCTGCCCCATGGTCCTTTAGATTTATCCCCTGGTTTGCTTCAAAATACACGACCAGGAGACTTTCAATTTTTGCACCAAAAGCCCTTGGTCGTACTCCCCCTTCCCCTTACCTCCTCCTCCCACTTATTAATTCCAAAACCAAGGTTAGTGTATTAGTTTGTGAGTGAGCATTTTCCTTGATACGTGCACATAAAATTACTTTGATTTGTGAAGACAGACACAAGTTCATGTGCTCATTTCAAATGTTTTCATGTGCATGTTGTTACCTGCAATACCCAGGTATTCCTAGAGTCCTGACAGTACACTGGCATCACACCATGGGTCATAAAAAAATGGCACCTTGTTCTGCAGAAATCTACAAGACCAGTAGCAAAAATGTGGACTTGTATGGCACCTGGTCCAAGCCAGGTGAATGTAAAGCTTGATCAGAACCGACTTTTGAGTTAAGACTACTTCGTGAATTTTGTCATAAATTTGGCACGGTCGCACATCATACTTTAAGAGGTAAAACGTGTAGATATAATGTATCCGTTAAATTAAAGTGAAATATTTGAAGCATAAAGGAAATGTGAATATTTAAGCAGTCTTGATGATTCTAGGATTAGAATTACTCACTTGTGACTGAATCCAGAGATTGGACTCCATCTCTGATTTTCAAAGAGATACATCTTCTTTGTATCTGTTTGCTCAAAGATACCTGATGTACTGCTGAATATACCTGTAGGACAAAATAAACAGACTTGAGACAATAATGGAGGAAAGTAACAAAAATGTCATCTGTACTCTCCTACTAAAACTGGTGACATGGTCCACAATGACACTAGCTTACCCTACATACAATGAGAGTAGTAATGTAGCAGTAGGGTGAACTGACTGTTAGTGCTGAGACAAAATGATCAGGGAGACTACTTCAGTCCCAGACTGTGTTTGGTAAAATGCTATGGGGGGGGGGGGTATTTTGTTCCTACCAATCTTGCAAAAGCTGAGATATTGTCTGGATTTTGTGCTGGATGCCATTGTAATTTTCTTGGATTACACTGGAAAGAACTTAGCCTTTTTACGGACAATCTTCAGAAACGGGTCAAACTGAAATCAGCAGTTTAGCTCCAGACACCAGTTTCTAAGTCATCCACATTTTGTTCATTATGATTGAACTGAGGAAGAATGGAACATTGTGCCTTTAACAAGGTTCTAAAATGGATTTTCAAACTTAGCACCAGCTTCTAGTACTACAGCCTGTGAATTCATACACAGAAAAGTGTCAAAATTATTCTTTCATCTGTACCCGGTCCTTGAACTACTGACCATCATAATTTAAAGCTGTGGTTGGAAGGCTATCAGAGAAATGGGAGCATTTTCCTATGTCCCTGTATCATCAAGTTTTTCATTAATCTTCTTTGTTGCATAGTTTGAGTTTTTTAACAATTCAGTTTTTGTTTATCAAACTTCATCCAGGTCTTACAAATGGGATACCAAGCCTATCCACAGGTATATTAGCATGGCTAAAATGTCTTTGAGAAACAGGATCTATTCTGCTTTCTATGCTCAGCCAGCTGAGCCAAGTCTAAATCCTTAGGCAAGGATGGCATGGACTCAATATCAGGAGAGGGTTACTGGCTTTCAACCAGGCATTTCTCCTCTAGTTGAGAGCCTGGAGGGCATTGAGAGCATGGTGGAGTACTGGTGGAACACAATGAACTATTGTTTAAGATGTTGGACTTGTAATCCAGGGATAGCTGGTCTGATTCCTGCCTGGGTCATGACATTGTGTCCCTGGACAAGATGCTTCATCTCAATGACCTCTCTCCACCTAGAGGTTAAATGGGTACTTTGAGGTAAATTGTCATCAGGCACACTTTTAGACAGGTGCTTCAATGGAAGGATTGTCTGTGGGATTATTTATCATTGACCATGGGTAATATGTCCTGTGCCTTTGATTAGGTTTGCCTAGATTTGGGGGTATTAAAAATGTAAAACTTAACATCTTTATATTTGCTCCAATTTCTCCAGCTGAAACCCACCATCACTGCCGCCAACACCACCCCCACCACAACTGCCACCACCACCACTGAAAAAGCAACAATGACCGTCACTGTGCAAAAACTTTTATTTCAATGAACTGAGTGCCAAAAAAAAAACAGCTGTTATTTCAGACTGATTTCACACACAGAGAGTAAATTTAACTGCAACCCACACGAAAATTTTGAAACATTTTCCAAAATCCTGTATAAAGATTTTCACCTTTGAAGATTCCTCCTCCATAGCCCCCTGTGTAGATCCATGCTGCATTGTCCATACCAATACCCCAGACCACACCTGCTGGACAACTCTCGATTATGTGAAGATGTCCGCCAATCTGTTGCCAATACCTTTAGAATGTCAAATGTATAAAGTATGCACATATCAAACTCGTAAGGGTACATATCAGTTGAAGTAAATTTGCATTTCTGTTGGTAAAGCACAGAACTAAAACAATTCTGACATCTTCACAAAATGTTGTGATGAAACTGAATACTAGAAAAGAAATTTGAATACTGGTGACGTTTCTAGCTTTATGATACTACACCATTGATATAACACCCAGAGATCCCTTTTCTTGCAGTGCTATAGTGTGATTTGAAAATCAGTCTTTGTAAGGATGGTTCTTTATCCATATTCCAGGTGCTACATTGCTGTAAAACCTGAAGTGTATATCATATATGGTCAAAGTATCTCTGCTTTTCACTGCATTCATGGAGCACACAGGGGAATGCTGTTCAACTTTTCACATATAATGCAATATGAAAACATTCCTGGTAGGCTGCTTGGTAAATGAATGACATTTCTGAAACCACGCAAACTAAACAGCATCAATGGTATGCTTGTTCAGTGAACAATTTCTTTACTGAAGTACAGGGTACATACATGGATTTGCAGCAATCTGGTTATTAGACGTTTTCTTTACTGAAGTGTCCAGAATACATTTCATTTTCTCTCCTAACCCTTCCTCAGCTAGAGTAAGCAGGTTAGATTTAATAAAATATATTCTTGGATATTCTTGCACCAATGTGCACATTTTGGGTAGCATTGCATGGTAACACCTACAACTCCCCTAAAAATAGCCAAATTTAATGCTGTACAATATTGTAGCCTTTTGGCTCAGCAGAATACATCTCTGTCAAATTATTTTATTCAAAGTGTCTCAAGCATCATTTTGCATTTCGGGAGCCTAAATAGGATACACCTTTTCAAAGGGAAGGTGGACACTCCCTCCTTTGATACAGCCCTCCCCCAAATTGTGAAAATTTTCCTGGCATTCAAAATTAAATAGGCATCTCCCTTAAACTCACATGGATTTTGCAGATGATGTGTCTGTTTGTAGGTTGGTTTGATGGTAGAATACATCTCCACGGCAGGTAGTACACCACATAGCAGTGGGTATGGGAGTGGCAGGAATGTTTTGAACCTCTGTACAAGCCAGACTTAGAGCTACAAGCTATTAACATAAAAAACAATATCATCAATAACTAAGAGAATCATCAATAATATATTACCCCTTACAGACTGACCTAACAAAACATAGAGTGATTTAAGATTAAAACACCACCTAATAAATGAAAGGAGGGGAGCATGTATACTTCAAACCTCTGTACAAGCCAGACTTAGAGCTACAAGCTATTAACATAAACAATAACATCGTCATTAATATTCCATCCATTACAGACTGACCTAGCATAGCAAAGAGTGATTTAAAATACCACCTGATAATTGTAAGGAGAGCAGAATGTATAATTCAAACCTTGATACAAGCCATACTTATGATACGACAGCATCTCCAGTACACCTCACTAAAATATCATTGCATCAGCCCCTTCCCCCACCCCTTCCCCCAAAAAGCACAGACAACAAACAAAACAAACAAGACTACTAACTTAATACTTAAAGCAGTAGACTGTAAAACAGAGACATGTCATTATGACAGTTTATGTACATACTGGATCTCATCTTTTAAATACATCAAATTCTCTTCAAAGTGAAACTCAGCTTAAAAACATATCAGGTTCTTACTGCTTTGCATACCTCCATTGTAACTCCAGGACATTATTAATATTTTCACATGTCACTTCTTATTCTAACACACTGTCTGTGTGCAAAATTTGCATTTCACATTATGTTATGATTTCAGTCTACTAATTTGTGATGCCAACAAATTTTGCACACATCAGGGAGTTGTTATTTGGATGAAGATACATCGCTGTGAAGTGAGGTTTGTACCATCAAGGTCACTCAGTATTCCATTGCTTGTATCTTTCTTAACATTTCTATAAGACTTTACATCGGATTAGGTAGTTAACACAAAAGGGATTTGTCATCTGCTACATCTGCAGTAATACTGGTGTTTTTTCTCAACTGCCACAACACTGCCAGTCGTCAGGGAAGTAAAAAGATACTGCATCTTTCGATGCTCAGTGACACACATGACATTATATCAATTACGTTGTATGTCGCAGTACGAACAAGAGTCTATACCTGGTTATTTCAGGAAACTTCCGGAAACATTTCATATTGATATAACAAAAATTTGACTTCTACCTCACCTATTCATTTGCATGGGGTGTTTTGTAAAGGAAGGGACTAACTGTATTCTTTTATTTCAATTAAACAGTCATTTCGAGTTAAATAGTAGGCTACCTGCTCTAAAAGTGCTGGCAGCGAAAACCTACACATCAAAGTTTTGCGCAAGCCACTTGTTAAGGGATTACTTGAATTGAATGATGCTGCTAGGTGAATGATACCAAATTGGAAACAAAGGGAAGAAATCCCTTCCCATCAAAGAAACAGCTTATCATTGATAATCTTCCCTCAATTTAGTGGGTCTTAAAGTATTAATATATATTAAACTTTTCAATGTATCTCCATCCAAATAGCAAGTCCCTGCATAAATTATCAAGGCCAAAATTTTACTATAAAGCACAATGATATTGGTTCAAGGGATTAGTGTGTAAGAGCACACAATCAAGGTTTCTCATACTCATGCAAAAATGGGAACAAATGATTGAATCTTGCCAATTAATTTGGTCACCTTGGGAGGACTAGGCAGTCATTTGAAGACAAACATACGCAAAAGCAATTTTCTGCACCACTGTGTCTGTGAGATATCCCAAGCCACACATCATCTTGAACAAGGCTTCAAAATTCCTTTTAATCCATGAGAAAAATTCTCTCCTTGGACTTTTGATATTCTTGAAACTTTAATTACTTCTACTTCCACAGGCATAGGAAAATGTTCTTGGAGGTTGAATGTTGTTCTGGACAGCCATCATAGGGAAGGGCTCTAAGGGGAGGGGGAGTGTGTCCTTAGATGGAATTTGGTGCTACAAATTAAACAAGTTTGAGGAAAATTACTGCCAATTTTTTACATTCTTTACAGAGGGAACAAATAAGGGGTTTTTGTCCTTGAATGGGAGGGGGGGTGGTGGTGGAAGCATTCTTCTGCCCCAACACATTTTTGCCTGGGGGAGCTTTATTCCCCCTCCCCCTGCCCCCACGCTTCCTACGATTACATCCACACTGAATTTATGTTATACCAACCGGTGGATGAAGTAATCTTACAGAGCACAGTTAGACAAGGTAAAAATTCAACTTTGGGAGGGAAAAAATTATTTCATATCAGTCACATATCAATTATTAGGCTATCCACGTTTAGTATTCAGCCACACTTCTATAAAATGGCATGATACAGAACCTTTCTTCTATGCAAGAAAACTGTACTTTTGGAATAGAACTGAAACACATTTTACCCACTTCTTGCAATAGCTGTCTTTGAAGGCATTGCAGTTTTTCCACAAACTTTAATTTATCTCATAATTGAATATGTAAATATTTGCTTTTTCCTTTTACAGAAAATTGTAAGACTCTCTTTAATGTGGAAGGAGTCAATGTCATACCATCTCTTCTTACCCAATCTCTAAGTTCCTCCTCTGTTCTAACTCTTAATTTGACTGGCTTCCTCTCCAGGGTTCTCTTGGCAGTGTGGATACTAAAAGTTGGCTTATCTCCATTACTGGTCTCAAAGACACATGTGATTTCAGAAATAGGTATTTTAATTTTCTGTGAAAATAAAGAACAATCTGAAGTTGTTTTGGCAGAAGGAAATCAATAGGATGCCCTACATCTTAAACTACCATAAACATAAAATTTCATGATCATCATTTAGGCTGGGGAGATTTGGTAAAGTTTTCAGAATTGAGAATGTGCATCCTCCAGAATTGTGATCCATACCTGAAGCAAAAGTTTCCTTTTACAATAAGTATCATAACCTACAATAATCCTAGGTCAAGATGCATTCTACTTCAGAACCCAGGCTTGGCTTTCCAAAACTTTGTGTTATCAACAACATCATACAATAGAATTTGAAAATATTTTGCTACGTCTTTTTTGTACTTTTTTGCCAGAAAAATTTTAAGAAAAATTAGTATACTGGAAAATCCTGTTACGACAAATGTCTACCCTGAGCAGACCTAGTACAAGCTTTTGATTCCAGCCTCCCTTACTCATTGCATGACAAAGGGTCTGGCATCCCAAGTATAATAAGTTCATGCTTGAACCTGTCATCTCATAGTCATCATCATTGCAGTCATCACCATCATAACATTCCTTACTTGATTGAGTATGAGTGTTTCCACTTTAAAGGAAGTTAATCAGAACACTAAAAACCTTGGGGAATTTTGTCAAATTTCTGACAATGAACAGAAAATTCTTCTGATCATTACTAACAAGCACCTTGTATGTTATGTAATATACTCTACATGACCAAGGCCTAAAAACCATTGAAAACAATAAATTGTGAAAAATGGTAGGAACAGATAAATAGAAATTTATTGTTGCAGTTTGGGAAATGCATAACTGAAATTTTGAAACACTTGGACATATCCTTACCTTTTCTTTACCATACATGGTACAAATGATTGTGAATTTGCTATCTTGTTTAGCTTTTGGACCCAAAGTTTTTTCTAGATCTACTGAGCAATCCAACCAGTGTCGTCTCCGACCCTCTGATTGCCACTGCATCCGACCTGTTTTCACCCAGGAAGTCTGTAACATGTGAAATAGAAACTATCTAGATTTTTATTGCAAAATGCAATGCAATTCAAGATATAAAACTTATCCCACTTAACTATTCAGCATGAATTAACAAGGCCTTACAGCTTTGTTCTTAACTCTGAGAGAAATTCTGGATGCTAGTAAACTTAAACTTCTGTTACTTTTCCCCCAATAAAAATTGTGGTTCAACTTGACCTTTGGAGGATTTGAATACAAGAAATTCATACCCTGGTTTGTCAACAGTCTGGAAAATGGAAAATGATTCAATAAGATGAAACTTTACCCACATTCGGACACCAGTCAACTCAAAATTCCTTAAGGGCATGCAAATTACATGTTTCACTTACTCATGCTAACATGCATATAAATATTCACTCACATGTAAAACACCAATGTCCCACTCCAACTGACTATAACTTACGATCACAAATGTTTAATTCTTTAGTATTTCTTTACACATGACAAAAGATACCTGTGCAATGAGTGTTTCCTAACTAATTTTCCTCTGGTTTGTTTCAAATTCTCCTTACATCTTTCTCCTCTCTTACATTACCTACAGTGTGTAAAATGCATTAAGGCCAGTTAGTTAATTTTAAAGCAAAGAAAACTGCCTTGTCTGTCAGGAAAGTGAAATGTATGTGTAAAAACTTCTTCTCTAAACAAGTTTAACGAAAAAGTATGAAAACACTTTTGGGACATTTCAAGAGCTAACTCCAGAAGTGTTTTATTATTGCACTACTTTGAAGAAACATCAATTTTGTCAGTGGAAAAGTAGAGTCATGATAAAATTATTAAAGAAAGTGAGGGACATGTGTATTTAAATGCACAAGTGGTAAAATGAAATTTATCATATTCATCTAAATCAAACATGTGGCTAATTTATCTGGATGAAGTAAATCAACACCTGGTTCTAACATAAAGGGCTCTTATCTCAGTCTTTGTAGCATAGATATTCATACTTGGAAAGCTCCGACAACATAGTTTGCAATGTGTAAAGAAAATAATAAGCAATGTGTCTATGACATCATTATAGGCTTGTGACATGTCCTTGCTTGAGAAAATGGCAGTCCCTTTTAGAGATCTACATTTATAGGAATGTTAGTATCTCCACAACCAAACAAGATAGGAAGTTGCACTTTGTAACATGGGTTTCAAAGTTTTGCTCTCTATTCTTGTATTAAACCAAATTTAAACCCTTTCTGCTGCCCTTACAGGGAGCTCATATAATGTGCAAGTGTGCATGAGTGTAAAATCTTTAGCTTTTATTACAATCACAAAATGTTGGAAGGGTCTGGGTTGCACTGCCCACCCCCCCCCCTTCCTCAAACACTTGACACTTGATCTGAACACAGATCTACAGCAGACAATGTTGACACCCCCTTGAGATCCATTTAGTACATATCTCTGCAAAGCAGCTACCAGGATCCATTTCATAAAACTATCTATATGGATCTGACAGTGGAACCTAAAATTTGCAAGGTAATCACTACATTCTTACTCTGGTCTCCCAGTCCAATAGAAAGGTTTTCTTCACTTGAAAATTTGATAGGAACAGATGTCCTTAATTTAACTATACAATGAAAAGGATTTAACCAAGGACGGTGTAATCTAAGGCAAAGTACTCACCACAACCCTGCTATGTAATTAATTAATTCCTGACTACTTGTATGAGAATTTGACAACTTTTACTTGACTGGAAAATGATCATTTCTTTATTTTTGCTTATACCATTTAATAGCTTTGCTTGAACCTTCTGAGCCACTTTCCAAACTATTACCACACAGAAATGGAAACTATGTGTTAGGAAAAGCTGATCTGTTTGACACTATCCAGTTTACATGTTATACATTAACTTTTCAAAAGTATTTATCATGTGGAGTTAAAATCTATTAGGGATAGGATACTCCCTCCCTCAAACACAGCATTGAATGATTGCAACGTTCATGGGAGGTAGGTAATTAGACTTTGTAAGTGGATATTTCCAGCTGTGTAAATGATAGGTATTGTACAGTGTAAAGACATATTAAGACAGTGTGCATGAGTGTTAGTTTAAGAACCTGTCAAGCAGACATCTTCTTGGGTGAAACCTTTGGTTATGTTAGTTTTTGATGCAATGAAAAGCAGTCATCGATCTCTTGAACACTAGTCCCTCTAAAACAAGCTGACAATCTACTTGGTTGCAAATTTCATTTTCATTCCACAATTTTAATAGTTATGACAGTTTGCTTACCAATATAAAACCAAGAGTTAGTCAATATCCTTTGGTCACATTCACTGATGATTTAATGCAATTTAATTTAACATACAAACTGGCAAGTAATGCCTAGAAATCAGTTTGAAAGTTACAAAGTAGTTTGTAGCATTTTGTGTAGCCTTTGGCATTTTCTATCCCTGATATCTTCAAACGTCTTCTCCACATACATCTTGTGGCCTTGCCATACACATAATTCTTAAAAACAAATGCCAAGGTATGTAATCTTTCATATCTCAGGTTTAACCTTTGATATCACATGATATTCTTGCATAACTTACATGGTCAGGCCCCCCTCCCCCAACCCCTGCCAAGTATGAACTTGAACAGCTTTGACATAACAAAAGAGTTGCAGCACTTCTGATACCACATTTTCCCATTATACATTATTTTACACTGTAGTACTGACAGAGGTGAAGACTGGTTGAGGACAGTATCTTTTCATGAGGCTAGAATTCAAGAGGAGGATTTAGCCATCAGGTGACTTAATACGTCTATATTTTTCACCCGGGAAAATGGCCTTTTCCCGGGGAACTTTGGCTAAACGAGCCTATTGAATTCTAGCGACATGTCTCCCAAAATACCAGACTGGTAAGAGATTCCCTACACCACTTTTTTGAAACTCTTATGGTTAGTTAAGTTTTAAAATCCCTTTTCTGTGAGCCTTTTTTTGTTGGCAAATATATCTCATTTTTTGCATAAATCACAATTACTCTAACAAATTACTACATTAGAGAGAAACAATTCAGGTCTGCTGCCCCCTACTTTAACCTCCCAAACTATGGGAGTCTTTGGGCCTTCTTGTGTTCTCACCTCCCCTAATATGAACAAACATGGGAAGACAAAAAAATGCTCAACATATTGTGGATTTCTTCTTCTATGGTAGGTTAATTCTTAAACCTACAAAGATTTGCTTTACTCACGCTGTCTACTGCTGGCAAGTAGTGGCCATATTGTTCTGTTTCGAACTCTCGTCTCTCCTGCAGACACTGAAGAAGCTCACCTCTCCATGACCCTTCCTTTAATTTGTGGATAAAACTAGCTTGGCTCAGAACACCTGGAAGACAATTATGAAGAATCCAATTACCACGTTCTGCATGTAAAACTGAAATTTTAACACATTCCAGTAAACCCCATACATCCAAACGCTGTTCATTCAAAACCTTGTTTATCTAAACTGGTCTCGCAAAACAGAGGAAATTTCAGCAGAAGTGCATCAAGTTTTCTACTTTTATAGAGTCACAGTGAGCTGTCACTCCGTCTTAAACAGCACACTTGTGGGTAGGAAAAACACTTCAACTTTTATTCGAATCTGGAGGAGAAAATCTTCTGAGCTCATTTTGAAATTCTTGCTAGGAGATACTTGTCAGTATAGGCTCTATACCCCATATAAAATACACATAACAATTGCATAAGACCAGGTTTGGGTGATTCTGAAAAGTATCTACAGTAAGTAGGCTTTGTGCCAAATAATAGCCAAAGTAGAGCTTATGAAAATAATGCAAATGGCTGTTTGAGGGCAATGTTTTTGGAACATTATGCCTAATACATACTTTGGAAACCTCTCCAGATCATAAGAGCTTCCCTTCAACACATGCACACATTTGGTGTGTATGAAGCATTAGTCATTCAGGAGACCTCAGGCTTGAATTCCAGCAATAAAATCTCTGGGTTTTCAATGTCTACAAAGTTGTTTGTCATATCATTGGTCGCAAAATATAATCACTAAATATATTTTGGCATTTTAACTTTAATTTTGCTAGCCACATTAAAATAATTTGAGAAATGACTGGAACACACTCTTAGGTAGCCTATGTATGGAACTTGCAGCCGAAAAAGGAAACCCATTTATCCTAACTTTTCCGTTATCCTGACTACCTGCCGTTCCGACCCATTGAAATAATCAGGGTTTTACTGTATATGGTTGACAGTACTTGAGTGTAACTGCCAAGGACCAGGAGCCAGGGGGTGGTACTGTATCATAAGGGGTAATCATACACACGATCTTGCCTCCCTATTAGTCAGACTTACACAGCCTACAGTATCTTGCTTTAGTCATACAACAAGAAGTGTACCAACATTTTTGAAACTTTCTGCATATTTTACAACTTTTTCAAGTACAAACTGCTATATCAATTCATTGTGAAGCACAATTTTATGACATAGGAGTACACAATCTTTTAGCAATCAATCACATGTTAAATATCTAGTATAACAGCTAAACTTAACACACCCAGTAATGACTAAAACACTCCTAGTTTCACTTTCTTGGGGGTTAAATATTCCTCTAACAACAATTAATACACGAAAATTTGAAGACACCAAATTTTCCCAAAGATACAAAAAAAAAGAAAAAGTTCTATTTGATGTCATAAGTGGAATTCACAGTGGTAGTGTATGTCTCACAGACACTGTACAGAACAACAAATTAGACAGTGTGACACTAGCCATTTTTAATTACAGTAGTGTAACCGATAAATGGGTTCAGAATCCTGCGTTTTCAGAGACAGGTTTTTGATATCTAAGAGAGCATGAAAAAGTCAGTGTTCAAATAGGCAGTAGAGGCCATAAACTGTAGTAAGCTGTAAAATATTGCTAGAAGTAAGAGTGACCAAATTAGGACTACTCAAGAGTGAAAAACAAACACATTATAGCAGAGTATTAC